>JARYHS010013630.1:78969689-79246103 GCA_031002005.1 Vandiemenella viatica
ATTTTACATTCTCAAACTTATCTTCAATGAAACTTCTAAGACGTGACTTTTCAACTAACCCGCAAATTGTTTTCGTCTATTTTTTCTGATAAATTATTACAATGCAGTCAGCCACCTGTAAAACCAATATAGAACAATGATGATACCAATGAAATACTTCTAATGGTAAATATTCATGTAGATAAAAACCTTTATGAAGCCATTTATCCTTGTTGGTAAGAAGGAAATGCAAACGTTCATGAACATACAAAATGTTTGGATTAAATGGAAACAATTTACTATTTATAGATGTGTGTTAGCAGTAATAAACCATATACAAACATCAAATACTGTTTCCGGATGGTTTGCGACACGTGAATTACATAGTAAAGCGCCTGTCTCAGCGAGAACGAGATAAATAATTCAAAGCAGAAAGAGTCGGGCTTCATGAAAGTTTATGGGAAAATTTCTGAAGGTTGTTGCGTTCAGAGTGAAGAGACAAGTTACAAGCGTGACGGAGAAAGAAATGAGATTTCCAGAAATTGTGGAGGTTTCTCTATATTTTTCGACCTAGTTCCTCAATCGCCGGAAGCTGTAAACGTTATTTTCTGATATAAAAAGGAGCAAATATTCTGGTAAAAAGTACTCTACGGAAGAAAGCTTTTTACGTTAAATTAAAAGTGATAATAATTAAGAAAAATTATATTGAGTTTTTCAGATTAAAAAGCAGAAATTTAAACAATAGTCCATCCTGTGTTTCGTCTGATAAGCGCTGTTCCGTTTTCAATACCAGACGCTGTAAAGAAATGAAAACACATTCTCGAAACTATCTGTCCAATTGCATTCGTTCGAGATACTGCAGAAAGATTAGTGATAAATATTCAACATAATAGCAAATGTAAATGCAAAGGAAATTTTCAGTAATTACTAACTTTGGAATTGGGGACATTTCTTCATTCTTAAGAAAGCTGGTTATTAAGGAAAAACATGATTTGGTATTTTGCCTTGCATAACATTGTTTCATACCCTTCATATAATCAATGAAAATGTGGTTGTATACAAAATAAAAATACTGTGAAAACATGCTGTACTGGATCAGTTATCTCTATTACGTTGCACTGATATAATGGTAAACATTTTTTTCTTTCCTTGTTAATAAAATAAGTTATGAGTAACTTCAAACCAAACGCGGAGGGTTATACGATATTAAAAATCTCTTTTCTTTTATCACAAGATTAATTAAAGCATCACCGCCATTTTCATGTAAGGCAATACCACAAAACAATTACAGGTCATCTACTTATTCTCAGTAAAAACTCATTTAATTATTATAAAAGTCTACAAAATATGAAAATCATTCCCTTATTACTGACTTCTCACACTTAGCTCGCCATTTTACGAAAGAAATAATCTTTTTATATTATAAGCCAAGAATATGAAAATAAAACTAAGAGAAAATCGAATTTCTATTGTTGTAAGAGATGTCATTTACATGAATCATAGGAAATAGACTCCATTTAAAATTGTTATTTCAGTTCGTTGGATTGTTCTGAAATTTTTAACTGTCAATGAAGACAACAAGAAAAAGTTAAAGCAACATTTATTATGTATTACTTCAGACATCCTTACAAATAAGTTTTTAAACGATAGGGATCCGAAAGATGGCTTCAGAACAGAATAAAAAATAAACAAATCTATAATACAGCAGGATTTTTGTAAATTCGAAAGTCAGTGTTCAACAGTATTTTCTTTCAGAACTCTGTCAGAGAAAGAGACGAAATGTCGAAAATTGTTTTCTAAAAAAGAGATTCCTACCAACAACATGATTGGAAAATTCTATCGTGATTAAATATAATATTTTTCAGAAATGCTTTTGCGATTACAGGCGACTTAAACAAAAAGGAATGTTGTCGTACTTTTCGATAACGGATACAAATTTTGCACACGAAATCAGTATCAAAGATAATGCAATGAAAAGTTTAGTTCACAGTAGAGTGTAGTGTATTTGACGTTTAAAATGTAATACAAAACAAAGAAAGTAAGTTTGTTATTACTGCTGAAAATTTAATTCGCTCATCCAGACGAAGTGCGCTTGCTTTGTAAATAAACAAAAATTTAACTTAGCAGATGCATAATAGTAAGACCTCAGTTCAAAATAAACAATTTTCCTTACGATGCAATTCTGATATTCATTCAGTGTTGGATTCATGTAAGGAAAATAGATTTCAACGTACCGGTATTTGCATGTAGGAAAGCTGAATGTAAATGTATAAAAAGCACAATCTTTGCCCTCATTATTGATATATAGCACAGATTAAAATGTAAAGAATAAGTTTTTCATTTCAAAACAAAATTAGATGCATTTTAAAGAACGTCTCCCATACGCAGAACAAATTTGTATTAACATAAGTCACTGAAATGAGAGCACTATAGATCAGAAATCCGTTTCTCTTTATAATCTCTTCAGTGCCCTTTCTAAAAGTTTCAACAATAGGATTTATCTTTATTGCAGCGCAGGTGAATTTTATGTATTAATGTAACCAATGTGGTTTCAAAACACGAGTAATGTGGAAATGGCCGAAATATTATTATTGAAGTTCTTATGTTTGACTTATTGAAACTAATTTCTATAAACACTTCAGAGTAATTTTTTTAACCTTAATTTCTTACCTATTTCGACCGAAAAAATTATACGCAATTTTGGATATTTAATTTTTTACTCGTTACCCAGTAGCACTTTAGATGCCTAAAAGTAATATATTTCACATCATTCTTTCATAAACTCTGAAGCTGCGTTTCCGAAACGGTAATAAGGACAAACAGGACACTTAACTGAAATGACTCAGATCGTTTAAATTTAACGATCTAGTTACAGCCGTGAGAATACCTGTTTAATGGACGGGTTATCTCACTTTCGACGTAAAACCTTTATCTAAAACATTTTTGGTTTATTTTCATGCCGTAACTAAGCTTTAAAAATCGAGTAATGATATGTCATAAGAAGTCGATATAAGAAGTAAGGTAGGTTTAGAAAAACTAAAGAAAACACATCGGCAGCAAGGACTTACAAAATATATAACGTTGCTCATACTACTTCGAAATTTTGTGGAACTAATATACGGTTTTAAAATTGCATATTCGAAGGCAAGCCGAAGCGGAGATATTTCAGCCAGGGAACGAAGATCTCGTTTTATAATCACATTCACCCATTGCAAGTCATCGTGAGAGAAATTAAGATGTTAGTGCATCAATAAGTCCACCTGTAGCTTGTACACGTGTACAAGCATGCTGTAAGATGGTAGCAATTTGTATGTACACTGTATTTTTCCAAATAAACAAAAATCATAAAAAAGGGTCTGAAAAGAGCTGGAATGTTTTGAAGTTGTTTTTGGACTGACGATATTTTTACTGGGACATCATCATACACTAATAATTTGTTATATGTTTTGATTTCTAACTTTAAACGATCATAGACTAGTGTTGAACAGGGACTGTATGACACTTCATTGACATGTACATTATCAAAATGAAAATCTATCAGGCCATTCACAGAACAACGGGGTAGTCACGAATCACTTTCACTCATAACGTATTCACAAACTCGTTGTAGTACTTGGTAACTTGATAACTCCAGAGTTTCATGGTGTTGATGGCACTAGTCACTGTAGGCAAGGCGTCGACCATGTTGTCCCATGTTGATTCACCGAGAAACACACCATAGGCAGGCATAGCATTGTTGTAAAACCATATAGTTTTCGCTCCAGCCACTGCTCAGGACGAGATGGTGTGGTTGACGAGTGATACACTCGTTTGCAGATGCTCAGTGTTGTTGAAAATGCCACCAATTGTATGGACCAGCTGTCTCAGTACATCCCACTCTTCATGTGTGAGAGTGACTTTATTGTACCCAACTTTTTCGAGTACAATTACTGGATTAAATTCCAATTTAGGTGACAAACCAATAGTGAGACGCATATTGAAAACAGGAGAACCTCACTAGGCTATAGTGAATTGCACTTGACAAGCGTCGACCGGGAACCGAAGGTTATCTGGTTGGTGTGATGGCATTTATTGCAATGGTGAGTGGAGTGGAATGTCTGGGCTCAAAGAAATTAAACGCTTAGGAGGTGCTGCCATCTAGGCGGCCGGTCAAGGAACTAACACATGCGCAAATTGAGGTTTGGTCGCCCGCCAAGGGAGGGGAGGGGAGGGAGGTCCCCCCACCACCTGCCCTATGACGTCACATAACGGGATATGGCCCAGCTCCGCCTTACCCCAACTACTATTGTGTTATCGTATTATCACACAATTTAATGGAGTATGTCGAAACTAAAAGTACTGATGCAGGAAAACTGACAGAACAGCCCAAGAGTTATGGACCGATATGATTTCTTAGATGGTCATATAGGCTTCATTACTATTTTATTAGCTCATTTTTTGTTGTATTGCTTTCTTAATAATCCGCCTGAATGCTTTTGAAATCCGACGATTCTGTGAAATTCGGTGTATCGATTCCTTTGAAATGTTTTTGCTCAAACGCTATAGTTACGCATGATTACTATTTAATGATTTTTGGAGGGCTGTGCAAAGAGGGCGTAGCAGAATAAAGGAGGCGGCTCATTTCCGGCAGATTGTAAAAAGAGAAGCTCTCGCTGCGATCAGAGTGGAGCTGACTGACTGCGTTGTTGAGAAAGAGCCGACCCGAGCGGGGAACTGCCTCCCTCGAGCGTTGTGTAGAGCCGCGCGCAATTGGGGAAGTGCGGGGGCGAAATAACGGCCTCCACACTCAGAACAGGGAAGTAGCTGCTACGCTCCGCTGATATCGTTCTGCCCGATACACACCTAAAATGAGATTCCCCGACCCTTAAATGCGCCACTGACCTGGAAATTGTATCCTCAATTTCCGTTCTTTGACTTTACTTTTTCTGCAAACCGTGTTAAACTTACAATGTGAATGTACTACTTTCCAGGATAGTTCTGTACAAGCGGGCTGTATATAACCCCAAACATTTATGTACTTAAGAACACTGATATCTTGCGATCCAACACTGTAGCTAATCTCGTCTCGCGCCCCACGGGCGGGTCCTCGTAAAACGATGTTTCAAAAACAGTGGTTAGTAACTTATTTCAAATTACATCGTTCACAACTATAATCATGCATTAGCTTCAATATTTTTTAAGACCACACCATTCTCTTCTTCCTCCCCAGTGTAACGCCGGGTGGCCTGTTACGGTCTCAATCCATCTTTTTGTGGTCTTCCTACATCCCTCCTTCCTGGGTACCGAGCGCGGTGGGGATAACGCGTTTGGCACGCATACGAGAGGACATCTGTTCGAATCCCCCTCCGAGCATCCAGATTTGGGTATTTCATGGTTTTCCCAAATCACTCAAAAAGAATGCCGGGAGGCTTCCTTTAAAAGGTCATGGCCGAATTCCTTCTCGTTCATTGTCCCAAATCCTTTACCATCTCTAATGACCTCGACGTCGGCGAGGGGTAAAGGCATAAGCAGAAAGAAGGTATTTGAATATTTTTCGTGCGGTCCTGTTCGTTTTCATCCGTAGTATATGGTCTATATAAGATGTTCTGTAATTTTGTACAGTTTGGAGAGTTAGCTTAACTTTGAGTTCCTTAAGAATTTCATCTTATCTCTTTGTGTCTCCTAGTGTATCACCAGGTGCTTTCCTCATGAATAGCTCCCGATATCACCCACGATGAGTAATAAACATGGTGATGAGGAACAAACTTTATAATCAGCTTGGAATTGGCATTACTTAGTCAACTTTTGCTTCTGAAAGTCATGCCTAATCGTTGTTCGCAGTGTATAGAGGAAGATTTTTGTTTAGTAACATTGAAATAATCGTTACAATAGCAACTTAAATTAGTTAACAACCGGAAGGTTGGTTACATTCACGGGAAGGAGTCGTACGAAATCATTGCGTCAGAAGTAGGACAGGCATTTCTTTTCCTTTGGGACCAACAGATTGACGTGGAATCAGAACCATGGAGTGACGTAGCCTATCTCGTATAAATAAAGCGATTTTTGTAAAAATTCCTGAACAAATTGAGATTCGACCCCAGGACCCTAAGTTTAGAGCCCCTTACCCACTATCTGAGCACTAGTAACTCATTATTTGTTTATTAATAAATTTCTGGCGGCACAGAAATGAGGGATTTAAAGGTAAAATGTAAAATCGATGGAATTTACTTAAACATAATAAACGTAATTTCCATTTTACTGAGCCTGGTGGGTCAGCGACAACGCTCAGGCATCGCATTCGGGAGGACGCCGGTTAGAATTCCTGTCTGTCCATACAGATATCTGTTTCCATGTTTTCCCAAAATCACTCCAGAAGAATGCGGGATGGTTCCTTAAGAACGGGTGATATTCGTTCCTTGCTCGCAATCCTTTTCCAACTCTAATGACCTCGACGTTAACGACAAAAAATCAATTTTGTCTCTAATATTTAACATTTTGAGTGATGAAAGACAGCTTAAGGGTGTCAGCAGTGAGAAATGTTTTGGGAACTCTAATCCCATGTCTCTGCGGGTAGTGTACTACCGGCGGAATGCAATACTTGTGAGTACTCATGAGTTGTATTGACTGTTTGCGACGGAATGAGATAGCCGCAAACGAAGTTCCTGAGGCATGAATGACACAGCGGATGCGCAAAGCGAAGTCTTGGTAAATTGTTGAAAGGGAGAGAAACCAACCGACCTCTCGTTCCAAAGTAACCTCGCTCTCCATCGTAATGAGATTTATGCGACAATCACGCTTATCAGAAGCCGGGAGTTGTTTGTTCATGAAAGTCCAGCCATATTCTCCTTGTTGTTCGGAGCTCACGTTGATTTTCTCCGTCTCCATTCAAAGTCTTTAAATCGCTTACCTCCCCTTTCAGGGCGTGCGCCAATGGGGGCATCGCATGATGTGACAGTTTAGTCCAAAGGGAACTCATGAGTTACCACTTTAAACAAGATTTGTAAATAACGGAAAATTAGTTCAGTAGATGTAAAAGGTCTGCAGATTTTTACCACCACATGTATTAAACTATTAACAGATCACATATCAGCCACAAAACACTGTGTTTTATGACCAACACTTTTCTGATAATGTTACCTGCGTTTTCAAACCAAGGTCACTGATACTTATGACTAACTGCCGACTAAATCGTCTCCCAGAGACCCCTTAACGTTCCTCATGATTCAATGGTTCCTTGATGTACTGCTGAAAAATGACGAACGTCACCTACAATGTCCGGAAGTCTGATAATAAAAATTAGCTGACCGAGTGCGGTGCAAACCAAACGAAACAGCAGTTAAAGATCAGTTAGATTACACCACATTCTGATTTTGGCTGGCAGTACAGGTTATACAATATTATTTTATTCTACACTCAAAGATATAACTAGCCATCAAAACATTTTGCAGTCAACGTACCGCCAGCTTCATTTGGCCACGAACTTGAATCCGTATGAGTACCAAACAAATCAGTAAAAATATTTGAAAATTCTGTGCAAAAAATTTAGCCTCGCATAACTAAGACTGTTTACTCTAATTACCTTAACGTATATCCAGTGTGTAGTAGGACTGACGACAGTAATTGGAACAATAACTGATGCTGACCCTATTTTGTGATTAGGTAGCAGATTCCAATTCACGGCTCTCCATCACCACGCCACGTTGCCGTAATCCCTGTAGGACTCGATAGCTCCGCGAATATCGGAGGGAAATGGATGACCGCCCACTTAAATTTTGTAACCCCGGGATTTTTTGGAGGCGCAATTTAGCTGTTTCTCACGAAACGCCAGAAACTGATTCTAGCCAATGGAAAGCAATGTGAGGAAGAGGACAACATAACATAACCACTCACCGGTGTAAAAATCTCACCGTGATATTATTTCTGGGTAGTTTTGTCGTCGTGTTGAATACGTCGTCTAAGAGGCGTAGCCAGCAGCAAAATGGGAGAAGAAGCAAGAGCCACTTTTGGATGATACCCGTGCCAGGGCTCGACCGGACGAGGTTGTACTCTCTGTACTTTGCCTCGAGTGGAAGAGGTCGTACACTCTGGTATCAGCCTGGAGTGACTTGGTACTCTCCGTACTTTGCTTTCTGAGAGAGAAAGCACACGTCTATTTTGCAGAAGTGCTCAGGTCAATAGTGACTTGAGTATTGCAGCGAGCACATGCTGCAACATTTTCGCGGTCGCTGGAGCAGTCTGCATCGCTCAAGGTAATTGTACAACGAACTTAATAGTATGCACTTCAAATCATTGAGACAAGCCCTCTAACAGCCCTACCAAAAGAAATTTCTAACAGTTAAGAGTTTTGCCGTTGATAAACTGAGCTGATTTTTGTTTAAAAACCGCGAGCTATTTTAATAATTTTCTATTGAAAGATGGACAAATATATGTGAAGTTTCAATCATCAAAAATTGTGGGTAACGTAAAAAAAAAAAAAAAACAGTGTCCTCATAAATCATGTTAATGTAAATAATGTTAATATTGCATCCAATCATAGGAATATTAAAGACCATTCTCCGCTGCTTTGAAGGGAAAATCAGACGGCTCAAATAAGAAAATTTGTCATTTGTTGTAAAGTTTCATAATGCTGATTTTGTTTCAATAATATTAAGATTTCCTGTGTTAGTATATTGGCAAATGTAAAACGAAGCAGTGCTCTTTTTGAATTGACACTCCTTGTATTCATTATAAAATTACATACGCCTCCGTCTGGAAGCCGTAAAGAGTAACCAATAAATAACAACTTTAGGCAGTTTCACCTTGATAAAGAGGAAAATATCGTTTCACCCTATTTCCGAGAAACTTTTAGCATAATTTCAGATTCGAGGAGAACTTTTGAATTATGCGAAATATGAAACATATTAATTCCCGAATCATTGAAGATAGTCATGGGATATCATCCAAATAATAACAACTTTAAGAAAACTCTTTCACTACAATAGTAAGAAAATGTTTTCAGCATGAAGAAGTTTGAAGAAGGAACTCGGAATTATAATGGAAGTCCTCTCGTCAGTAATACTGCCAATAAGTATAGCAGGTCATACATATCAAGTGACACTTATGTAAAATTAGTAGACGCTTTCTAAGAAAGAGAGTACGTTATGAATCTGTTCACAACAGATTATTTGCGATTCCTTCAGTTCTTCACAGCGATTGGAACGAGATAGAGCAGTGGACTTCAGTAGAGGAAATCTCCGTGGTAACTTAGTATTTAGCTAGTTGTTGCCATGACGTCACCAATTTCGTGATTTACACTATGTAACAAAAAAAAACTTTTTGCTTGTTTAAGTAAATTTTATGCTTGTTTTGGATGAATTGGGTCACAAATAAACTACACTGAACATTCCTACTTTTATATAATCATTTATTTGCTTTTTGTGCCCAATAATATGAAATTAATTGGTTAAAATTATATTAGCTATGAACACTTTATATACGAGATGATTGAACGATTCAGCTGTATGTAATCTGTTTCAGATTAACGTTATTGATTAATAATTGCGTCTTCCCGTTGCTGTAAGCATAATCCAGACTGTTATTGTTATGTGTGCGGCGTATTCCTGGGCTCGAAAGCAGTAAAGCATAGAATAAAGGACGCTAACAACTTCTGCTTAGCATACAGGTCTTATTTTGGTATGCCTGTGGAAGACCAAGACAAGAACTGGGCACCACATGTTGTGTGTGGGTGTTGTAGAGCCACTCTCGAGGCCTGGTATAGAGGAGAAAACAGAAAAATGAAATTTGGTGTACCTAGAATTTGGCGAGAACCAACAGATCACCTCTCCAACTGCTATTTCTGTGTTACTGACTTGTCTCATCATAAGAGGTGTAAAAAAACCAATGTTTTTTGCATATCCAGACTTGCCATCATCTCTTTGGCCCATGTCACATGGTGAGAAGCTTCCCCCATTCCTCCTCCTCCTCCTCCTCCTCCTCCTCCTCCTCCTCCACTACTGAATAAGTGTGAAGACAGTAGTGAACCAAATACTGACATTGACCACGAAGAAGACTTCCCAGAGGATGAAGATGCTACACCTCACTACCCCACATAATGAGTTAAATGACTAGATCAGCAGAAATTGTAACACCTAGACTAAAGCAGTGGAATCTATTGAGTAAGAGTTGCAAGATACCCCTTGTCGAACAGAAAAAGATGCTAATGCCTCCCTTCCATATTAAGCTTGGACACATCAAGCAATCTGTAAAGGCCATAGATACAACATCAGATGCAATGAAGTACCTCCAGAATGTGTTCCACAACTCTCAGAAGGTAAGATAAAGGGTGGAATTTTCGAGGGCCCCCAAGTGAAGAAATTACTTCGTGATGACACATTCATCAGCAAGCTTCTACCAGTTCAAAGAAAGGCCTGGAAGAGCTCGGGGATGTTGTGAATGGTTTCCTAGGTAATCACAGAATGGAAAATTATAGGGATGTGGTAGAGGGTCTTTTGAAGAACTACAAAGCAATGGGGTGCAGAATGTCTCTAAAGCTGCATGTATTCCACTCGCATCTAGATGTTTACAAGTCTCATATGGGTGCATATTCAGAGGAACAGGGCGAAAGGTTCATCAGGACTTACAATTGTTTGAAAGAAGGTACCAGAGACAGTATAATGAGCGAATGGTTGGTGATTATATCTGGGGACTCATCAGAGAGAGTGATGTAACGTATAAGAGGACATGTAGGAAGACAAGTTTTAAGCACATTGTACATGACATGAAAACATTTTCATGTACTTTACAACTTTTGTAATTTATATTTACTGCATTTACATTTTTTTCAAAAGTTGTATTTAAGAATTTCTTTTGTTTTGTTTCATGGGCATATGTAAACGAGCATTCATTGTTCTAAATAAATGTATTTTCCTAAATTAAGAAAAATCGATGGCATTTCCATAAAAACAATTTCCCACATGAAAAATTGTGTTTTCATAGTGTTTTGAAACACACTGCATCAGAAACAACAAAAAAATGAACTTAAACAAAATTTTGTTACATAGTGTTATTTTACAAAGCATTTTGAGGTAAAGTCAGGACTTTTGCCGAAGCTACTCGGCGTACAATTTAACCTCAGTATTTCCAGTTAACAAATACTCAAGAATGTCCCAAATGGAATGAGAAATCCAGTTGATTCATGACTCACAGAAAAGAATTAAACGACTGATAATGACCATTGGGCGGTGCATTGTTCGAAAATTCATAAAAACCCGACAAATTAGTTTTTGTGCGAATAAAAGTGTATTCTAATTTTTTGATCACTATTATCCTAATTTCTTAACTTATCTAAGTCACTTTACAATGAAATATAACCTATTTTACTTCCTGGTCCATTAAAACTCAATCACAATCTGACCAGTAGACTTCAAGTGGGTAACGTTAACAAAAAAATTGATTTGTGGGATTTTTACCTTTCTGATGTCACAACAAAACGAAATGTACCCTGTTTTATTCCATGGTTTATGACATTTGCATTATTTGAAGCAACACCAAAAACTTTCGTCAGAAGATGGGTTGAATATGGTGGTTTAGGACCCACGTAATGGTTATGAAATATAGGAGTTGGAGGGTGTGCAAATAAGAGCAGCTAGATTTGTTTGTGCAGATTATCGCAGGCCCCGTCGGTAGCTGATATGAAAAAGGAGCTGGATTGGGAGTTATTGGAGGGAAGGAGGAAGGTAAATAGAGTACAGGGAATGTACAGGGCGTATGCTGGTGATGGGTCTTGGAGGGATGTTAGTCAAAGAATTAGGAATAGTGCATGGAAAGGGAAAGACGACCATGACCACAAGCTGGCGCTCGATTACATGCATAAGGAAGTGGGAAAATTTTATTTTGTTGGTAAGGGTGCGAAGGATTTGAACAAATTACCAAGTGATGAATAATTTACCAAAAACGCCTAAGGAATTTAAGATTAAAATTTGTAAATTTGTTAATGGGAGACGAATTTAACACTACAATCATAAAAATAAAATAAAGGGGAGTAATTAGATGACTTGGGGAATTGCCACCGAGTGTTAGCTCCTTCACAATTAAAAATTGATAGTAAAGTTCTTTCTTGTTGTGATACGCGGGAAAAGCTAATTGGGAACCACTGGTCTAAACAGGCTGACATATTTTTTTTAAAAAAGGTTTATTCGTTCTCTGTAACCTGCTACCACTGGCTAAAACACATTATTACATTTTTTTTAAAAAAAATTATAGTATTTTTCGCGGTTATGGTATTTATTAATGTGCTATGATCCTGTTGAACTATGAAAATAGTGAATTCCTTCTTTAGCCATCTATTTGAGTCGCAAAGTAAAATGAGTTAATATGGAATTTCGTTGCTCTTTCCTGCGTGTTATTATAAAATAGAAAAAACAGTTAAAGCTTTAATATTGTGTCGCCGAGCCTTCTAACTCATTCATTAATCGATGTTAATCTAATATATGTTAGCAACTAAGCGAACAGTGAGTTAGTATTTTTCCCATATTTTTCCGTCATATTTGTGATATACTTTGATTTGCCATGAACATAAAGCGCAGAGCCTGCTTTCTACACCAATAGAGTTCACGCATCCAGCAGCACAGCGGAACACAGGCCGGGGGACCTTAAGGCTGCTGCACAATATCCTTACCGAGCGAGCGCTGGAAGGAACGAAATTACTTCCTGCGCCATTTCGGCGGAAAAAAGAAAACTGCCACCAGGGGCCTTTAAAGTGCCTGGACATAACCTGGAATTGACAGGGACATGTTTTCGGCGTTTTACTTCAAGTGCTTAGTTAATCCGCAGTACACCATGTATCAATACATGAACAGTTACACAATCATTTCACATCTATAAATTACGTTCTTGTGAATAAGATTGAAACGTATATTAAATTTCTTCATATGTAGCCTTGTCAGAGGAAATTAATCCGGGATTAGCATAATGATCTAGAGGTCAGCGCTACCAGCTTATAACCTCACAGCCGCAAGGACAATCAAAGGTCATATAACTGATCTGTTGAACACATAGATTGCTGTGGAACATTTATAACTTATTACGAAATTGAATTTTTGTGATTTCAAACGTCGCAAAAATATTGTGACCGGCGACTGATTATGTTATCCTGTGTAGCAGAGCGTCAAAAGTACATTCTCGGAAAGGAAATGTTAAATTAATTGTACCCACAGAGATATGACTGTGTTTTCAATACCACACTCGCGAACTAATGACAGCAATGCATACAGTTGCTTATTACATGTACGAGTTTCTTCTTTTCTCCTTTACTTTTACTGCCAACAATCTGTCGATTAGTTTGATGCGTTGATCTACATCCTCTTGTTGTAAGTTTTTCATCCCTCATCTCCAAATGTCCATTTCAACCAGTCTCCGCAGTCTTTTTTTTCTCTCCACAGTTCTTTACAAATTAGTCTGACACTATTCTTTTTAAAGGTGAGGTAACGTTGGGTATCACGTACCTTCTTTTCCAAAAATCCTCTCATTGGTGATATCCGCAATATGATCATTTCATTCTTCATCTGTATGCGAGCTTTCAGTATTCTTCAGTGGCAACACATTCCAAACGCTTACTTTTTTCCTGAACAGTTGCCGTATAACTAGAGAATTTCAGAGCGGTTACTGCCACAGACGTTTTATTAACATTTCATGTACTTTCAGATGGAATTTAAGTATTGAAACAAGAAAATGCCTGCTGAAGCTAAGTAATGCGAAAACGGAAGTTGCTTGACTAGTCTCTTTCCTATGTAAACTGGCGTGGGTTAGTATCATTTTCTTCTAAATGGATATAACACAGTGAGTGCTTCAACATGATGGGGCAACGTGTCATGATTTCCTTGTAACTGTATTCTGAATATTACGTAGAGCATCTGGAGATGGGGGAGGGGAAGCTATGCTGTCGCACTTTTATTTTATTGTTCTTAAGTGTTGGATGACAGCTGCAAGTGTTACTGCTTACGCCGACCCTCCAAGTTTCGATACTTATGTCCAACATGGCACTAAAGAGACACTGTAGGTCGTGTGGCATGAATAAATTCAATGGTTCAGTTATTCCTATCTGGAGTATAGAACCTCAAATTTGTTTTCATAAATTACAAAATATCTCAAAGTAGGTTAAGAACGAATGATGATAATTACCGTGTTATAGTAGTCCACGATGTAATTGCTGGAGGTATCATTCTTGTAATTTCCATGATGCATAACACAATGTAGAGGATGTCTTCTACTGTTGGTAATTGGGTTACCAAAATTTCCTTACTATTAGGGATTATTACCAATTTTCTCTGTAGCCAAAATGGTATCAAAAAGAACTTTGGTTAGATATATTTGTTCTTCCTGTCGAGAATCATTCACTAATCCATGGACAGGTGGGCACAATCCTTATTTGTCTAAAGAAGGGGTCGAGAGAAAAATACATAAAAATAAGACAGTTTCCATACTTTTATCAGTGCTTAGTAGTATAACAAGGGGCTTTCTGTCCAGATCAAACGATACCACCGCCACCCGCCCCGCCCCTCCCCCACCTCCTGCGGCCACAATAAACGAGGCTATTACCTACCTGCGGCCGTCACACCGCCTTTTAATTAAAATATCTGTCAGAGGGATAATAAACGAGGCTATTACCTACCTGCGGGCTGTCCGCAGCCATTTAATTAAAATTTCTGCCAGATAATAAACGATGCTTGTACCTATCTGTGTATTTAATGGTTGACGTTCCTGACCGGAGCTCCTTCAAGGCCTCCCGGCTTGGCCGTCTGGGAAACCGGTTATGCTAATAGTATATAAGGACGAATAATCACGGTTTCGTACTTCATTCAGTCTAATATTCAAATTTTCCGCCATTTTCTATACAATGGCATTAAAATAGTAATTATTCACAATTTTATCGATTTTGTCAAAAGTATTGAAGGAAGATTTTGGACTGAATATAAATCAAAGCAAGACAAAAGTGATGAAATGTAGCAGAAATGATACCAATAGTAGCAGATTAAATATAAAAATAGGATCGGATGCTATAGGAGAAGTGAGTGAGTTCTGTTACTTGGGAAGCAAAATTACAACCGATGGCCGAAGCAGGAATGATGTTAAAAGCAGAATAGCGCTAGCAAAAAGAGCCTTCATGAAAAAGAGAAACCTTTTAGTTTCAAAAATTGATCTAGGAATTAGAAAGAACTTTTTAAAACTCTATGTGTGGAGCACAGCACTTTACGGTAGCGAAACATGGACTTTAGGAATACCGGAAAGAAAGAAACTTGAAGCATTTGAAATGTGGTGCTACAGAAGAATGCTAAAAATTAGGTGGACAGACAAAGTAAGAAATGAACGAGTTTTGGAAATGATGGGTGAGAAAAAAAGTTTATGGAAGAAGCTTACAGGAAGAAGAGACAGACTTTTAGGTCATATTTTGAGACATGCTGGATTGGTTAATTTGTTAGTAGAGGGAACAGACGAAGGTAAGAACTGTAGAGGTAGACAGAGATTAGAATATATGAAGCAGATAATTGAGGACGTGGGTTGCAAGGGGTATGTAGAAACGAAAAGGTTAGCACAAGATAGGAAGGGATGGAGGATTGCATCAAATCAGTCTAAAGACTGACGACAGCAAAAAAGATTGATTAATCACGATTTTGAACTTAAATGCAGTCTAAAATTCACAGTTTCCTCCATTTTTCTATACAATGACCTTAAAATAGTAATTATTCGCAATTTCATTGATTTTGTCAAAAGTATTGATCAAACACGATTTTTTACTGAAATGCAGTCTAATATTCGCGTTTTCCTCCGTTTTTCTATACAGCAGTCTTAAAATAGTAATTATTCGTAAATTCATCGTAACTATTGAAATAATTATCATATTTTCGTAAAGTGTGGTCAACGATTCAAAACCCCGTCTGTTTAATAAAACGGGAAGGAATTATAAAGTTGAAGAAGGGAAATGGTGAAACCTGGTGTCGGTCCGTTCAGGCCTACTCTTCCGAGAGATGCCGCCAGCCTTGACGTCCCCATCCTAGGTAGTTTATTAGAATTCAGTCAGTTTAGTTTTGCGTGATACGTGAATGACTTTATGACTTTATTATTCTGGATACCCCAGAAGGATTCGGCCGCCGATAGACAGAGTATCGATTTTCTATGCATGCGGAGTTTGCTATGAAACCCAAATAGCCGTTTATTGCCTGGAACCACCGAGAACACAGAACGCAGGGCACAGTTATTTATAAATGTGTTGTTTGATTTGTGCTCGAATGGTACACAGAGCAATGATAGTGTATATGTTCAGCCTAGAGCCTTATTTCTTTTTATTTATTATATGCAATGCGAGGCGAAGAAGGGAGATAGTGAAACCTGGTGCCGACCCATTCAGGCCTACTCTTCCGAAAGATACCGCCACGCTTAACGTACCCATTCAGTGGTCGAATCACCATCAACAGTGTCGTATGCCTTCACTCTATACACTCTGTGGAGAGGCTGAACCAAAACCAGGTATCATTAAAGAAAAATGAAATGAAATACCAAAGCCATACTCTCGAGTACTAGCTGAAATATGATGTGATAGTAGTAGTCAGTACTCGAATAAGTAGCTCATTTCGGCTTGCGAAATGCGGTGAGCAGTAGTAAGTGAAAATGTAGATTTCTAACTTCGAAGTAGGTGGCAGTGATCAAACTATTTCCATGTTAGGTTTCCTGTCTGTTAAAAACACAGAACTGCCGAGGGCATCAACACTTCTGCGTTTGTAGAAATACAGTACCTGTTGTCAAGTATTTTGTCTATAAGAGTGTACGATTCCAAGTATCTTGTCGCTCAGATTTCTATTAATTATCTCAGCGAGAAATGGTAGGTTTAACTTATTTTTTAGGGAAATACTATATAGTAAGCATTAAATATTACTTGGTTTGATTTGTCTGCAGAATGTGAAATATTCTGGGCATCTGTCACATACGAAGTTGTTATTGGAAGCTTACAAAACTTGAAAATTTGGTCATTATCCCTCTCCGCAGAGGATAAAAGAATGCTAAACCTGTGTGGAAGATGGTCTGAATGCTGATCGACTGGCATCGTGATGGTGATTTTGACATGATTAATTGCCTCTGCCTCGGTACACAAATCCAATAAACACATCACACACCGTTAGACGATCATGCAATACACTGACTCATACAAATCGATTAACCTGATATCTCCCTACCATTTTCGGTCATTCCGGAAACCAATGGAAGGTCCTAAACAAAAAGGAAAAGACAATTGATGTTATTTAAAAAACAAAGCAATGTATTTCTAAATGAGATATCTTAGTGTTAAGAGATAGTTGTAACCAATAAGGATATTGAATAAAAGATTTGATTTTGATACACAGCTCGTCAACTTGGAAAAAGAGATGCGGAACATAATTTAAGACGAGCTTTAAGATGGATGCAGGGGAGTCGCTTAAAAGCAAGTATTGTTAAAAAGTTTATGTTCAGGCGCCTAACCTGTATTAGATATTTTTTTTTAAATTGATCTGGGTAAACATTAATTACTACTAATAATGTTTGACGCTCCAAATCATGATAACATATCGCTCCCATCTAGTGTCTAATGGCATTCGTTCAAGGTTACACATTTTGGATTTTTTTAATTATTATTTAGATAGAGTTCTTACAGAATTAAACCAAAAAATAATTGGTCTAAAATAAAAAGGCTGTGTAAAATTCCTGCGTGATATTTAGTAATATAACATTTTCTAAGAAACACAAAGAGAGAAAACTGGAACGATAACAATAAATAATTACGCGTATCATTGTTTTATAGAAGATTTGACAATCTTAAAATAAAATAACTAAAATTTATCTTCAAATTTTCCGGAGAGAAGTACCTATGAAAGATAATTGCTGCACATCAATCAACTACCACACCATTGCCACTGCTGAAGAAATTAATCTGGTGGTATCTACTTTAATTACCTAATTATTTTGTTCTAACAGTGAGCGTACACGGCCACCATTAGTAATCTTTATTGTGCTGGAACAATTGTCTGAGATAGGTGTGAGCAGAACCCTGTTATCGGTGTTTATTTATGAGCTCTGAACAAGTGGATCGATCCCCTATTCTTGCCGCAGGTGGTGCTTCTTTTGTGAGACGTAATCCTTTTGCACATTTGAATACACTCGGCATTTAAAGGAAAACCTTTGCTGAACGCGAGTGAAATAATACGATATCGCCAGGGCTGGTAGTTGCGTTAAAACCAGTATCTATGTTGGGTCCTACACTGGCGGAAACGGAAAGTCTTACTCCCAGACAGGAATTGTAGAATTGTATGACACTTTGTAGACATATCGAAGGTCGTACCTAGAAGAAATGATAACAAATCGAAAGGGGGGGGGGACAAGCTTATTACCTTTAGACACTTGTGTCAACAAGAAGTGCGCCTACTATGAGCACCTATACATTCGTGGAATAAATAAGAGTTCGGATCTCTTCTTGGGCACAGGCATGCTCTATTGAAGACAAATCTGAGAACTGAGTGGTTCAATCCATCATCGTAACTCCTTGTAAGGTTTGTGCTGTTATGGTGACAGTACTCGTATGAGGACGTGCATTATCCAGTTGGAAGATTTGGATGGTGGACATGAATGCTGTCATATAATTGTGGGCTGTCATTGTACCTTCAATAACAACCAACTCAGTCGTAACTGCTTGTCTTCAAACCATGACACCAGGGGTTAGACCGGTATAACATTCTGAAATCACAGCAAGGTGAAACCCTTCTCCACTACGCCTGCGTACATGTTGTCAGTTATTACTTTGCCACTGGCAGAAGGGGTACTCATGTGTAAACACAATGGTATGCCATTACGTGTACATTTGCTTTTTGCAGTACTCCACGTCAGACGATGCTGACAGTGAAATCAGTTTAATGAAACAAACTGCATAGGGATGCGAAAGTGTATCCCAGATTCAAGCAATTGGTTTACAATACCGTGGGATGACTCTCTCTGTAACCACTTCTTGGAAGTGGCCTGCAATTCCGTCTATCAGCAACAGCCATCCTCTCAGTTTGGCGGTCTTCATATGCTGTTGTCCTTCTGTGTGGACCTGTCCCTATTCTACGAGTACTAGAGGCTTTTTTTCATTTCTGAATACTGACATTGCGCTACGGCCAATCCTTGAGGAGATTCCACACATTTCAAACATGCCAATTATCCGATCTCTCTCAAAGTTAGACATTTGAGTGCACAGGTTCCTCACTCTTCACCTTGACATACTTGGTCTCCAATAACTTGTGGACAAAAAAGTGTCATACTACACCACACTTTTCACCAATTTTACGCTGAAAACATATTAATTTTGTATTGAAAATATCACCGTTATTCTCATGTTATTACATGTAAGACTTTCAGTTTTTAATCATTTAAACACTTTATACGGGGATACTTGTGTCCAATTTCATAGATTTATCACAACTCCATCTGGGTGTAAAACTTTCAATTTCCGGCAGTGTACATAAGAAGCCAATAATTCTTGACCATATAAAATTTTGACAACTCAGCCCTGTTCAGAAAATGAGTGTCTCCAAATATTGCTCTCGAGTTCGCGGTAATTACTCTTGAGAATTAGGTTCAGTACATTAATTGAACTCATTTCATGTTGTTATCTGAACTCTCGTGTTCTCATTTCACATTAAATTGAGATATATTTTATTTTAACAATGTAATGGCGGCCAGTTTAACTAAAGTGAATGTGTTATTTTAACATATACTTGTGACTGTTTAATAAATTTCTAAACTCTTTCATTGTCAGTATCATCAATTAAATAATATATGTAATTTTTGCACGCCCCAAACCAAGTCTCAATTATTCATGAATGATTGATTTCTGTTCTGAAGGGTAGAAGAAGCGATACCGCAAATGTCAATAGCCACTGACGAGATCAGCTTCACTTTCGTGCTCTAGATGTACTTTATCGCCAGCTGACATTTTGTTCAAAATTTTTTTAAATACAACATTCACAGAAAATTATTGCTTAGGACTGTGCAAACGGTATCCATCGACTTCAATCGTTACCATGTATTTTCTTGAAACGAACGGAGTAATTGTGTTCCGAGAGAATTGGATGATCTTCAGATAAATATTTACTTTCAGAATATTCAAAAGAAACTGAAGAACCTACTATACAATGTCCTCACTCTATAGTTATTGGCTGGAGAACGGTGTCACGTGTCAGCCTTCGCTCGCAAATTAAGTCACAAGATGTCTTTTTTAAATTGAAGGTTATGTCCACAGTTTAAGAGCTAAGCGACTGCTATTAATTTAATTGTCAGAATACATCCATTAAATTTGATTTGAGTATTATTTCGTTCTTAAAAGAATATGATAAAACTTATAGGCTAAAAAAACGTGGAACTACTTTTCAGTAACATGTCAACTTTAAGAAACTTCAATTAATCATGGTCTCTGTTGTAACACAAAATTTCAGTTAGCATTTGGGCGTAGGCAAAATTTTATGTCTAAAGTTTAAATGCTTCATAGCTATTAAATGAGTTTTATGCTTACCTTTTTACATAGATTTAAATCCTCAGGGATATGACTATATATACGCCATGTGAAACTCATTAATTCACTTGATTTTTGCCTTTAGCTACAGCATTTAGTATGTTTCCACCCTCTTCTTGTTTCAAGAAAATGTGACACTTATTTTAGTTAATCAATTTAAAACACAACAAACTACTTTTTATTTATTAATCATGATTCAGCAACGATTTTCTTGCTGCAAATTAAGAGCGACCAGAGATATTAGAGTTTATGTACACAATTTAATACCTAAGCAAACGCTATGAAATTAATTGCCATAATACGATCATTAATTTTACTTTTCGTTGCATTTCATAGTTACAAAAATTTCTATAAACTTAAAAAAATTTGTGGTACTGATTATCAGTAACTTGTCGACTTTAAGAAACTTAAATTACTCATGCTCTCTGCTGTAACAGCGAATGCCAATTGTGATTCCGGTCTAGGCAAAATTTCAATTTAATTAAAAAATTGGTATTATTGATGCTGGACCAAAGTTTATATATTACGGTTTACTTAATTTTTACGTACTTTACTGACCACTTTCGTTAATGGTCTTTGTACGTGTTCGCTGTACGTGAATTATTAGGTTATTTAAAGTGGATATTATACCAAATCTGTTACCAAAGCGATCATTCAGGCAATTGATTTCTACCGTTTTGCTTAACTATTTAATAATCTGGAATACGCATTAAGTTCTCTGCCGTTACGGATACTATTGCCAGAGATTACATTATGAATGTTTTCTCAGCCTCAATCGAAATCGACGTGATGCTTTCGAAGCAATTGCGCGCTCCCTTTAAACAGAAATTCTTCAAATTTCGCAGAGGGGACAAATAAAAGTCAAGTCTGTATTTCGGCAACTTCAAGTCTAGCGACCACGACCTTTGAAACAATTATACGATTGCTCGATCGGTTCTGTCCGTTTTTAATACATCTATTATTACTTCTGTGTTCTTCAGGCTCAAGAATTTATTCATCACAAGGGTGAAACACGGGTCAAGTTCGTCAACCTGTCATAATTTTTGACACTAAAATCTGGACCTATTCTAGATCCGTGACGATACTCAAAAAAGGTCGCGGGTTTCAACTAATTAATAATAATATTTGAGTTGTATTAAACTCTTATACAATGGTGATTATTATTTCTTACAAAATCTTATCCATCCAACTCCTTATATACACAACTTCAACATACTAGCAATCGTGTGAAATGTTAGTGTTGTAAACTCAGCAGTCAGGTACTTCAGTTGTTAAGACACTCGCTTTGATAATGCAGGATTACAGACTCGAATCATCGTCATTTATGCTGATCACTACATCTGACACAGCTTTGCTTTGTCCACGTGAAACACCCCAGAACGTTCCGGGGCTCGTATTCCGCAATAAATTGTAGATCCACTACAGAGAAGGAATATGTGGCAAATAAAAACGCGGTCACCAGTTCTTACGACTTTATTGTGAACTAACTCATTTGCAAATAAAGGTCTAAATGATGTCCAATTATTTCAGAAACCAATAGTAGACTACGAATAAGTATCATGGGCTATTTAAATTTTACATTTTGGTGATTGGGTATATTTTTAATCGACGACTTTTCCTGATTTACCATATTGATAACACTAAAGAGATAATTCACATACTCTTAAACTTTTATTGAAGAAACAACTTTACTGCTAATTTATTTGGAAAAAAGAGATGCTTTCAGATTTTAAAAATAATTTGCTTAAATGGTTTACTATAAGACTAACAGCCAATCTGTAGAAGCTAGTCGGTTACATTTTAATTTAAAATTGTATTGTTTTTTCAAGATAATCAAATTGGCAGCGCGGGAGAAAAATATGTGACATTAACGTGATACGATGTCAATTTAACTGAATAACATCTAAAAAACAAATAATCGGCGTAATTTCTTCCGATCCTATTTTTATATTTAATCTACTGTGATTGGTATCATTTCTGTTCCATTTCATCACTTTTGTCTTGCTTTGATTTATATTCAGTCCAAAACTTTCTTTCAGCAGTTTGTTCATGCCATTCAGTAACTTCTGAATATCCTCAGCCTGTTCTGTTAACAAGACAATGTCATCAGCAAATCGTAGCATACTGGTTTTTTCTTATTGAACACTTATGCAACATGAAAATTTTTCTTTCACTTCCTTTATTGCTCCCTTTACATACAATTTGAATATTAATGGGGATAGACTACAACCTTGTAACACAACCTTCTTAACTGATGCATGTCTCTCATTATTCTCCTCTTTTATTACAGCCACTTGATTCTTATATAGTTTATAAAGTATTCTTCTACCTCGATATTTTAGACCAGACATATTTAAAATTTTGGACATCTTGTCCCACCTAACATTATCAAAAGTTTTTTTCTAAATCAACAAACACCATAAAAGTATATTTATTTTTCTTGATCCGCCCCTTATGTACTAATCTTAAAGACAGAATTGCTTCCCTTGTACCGCGGTTTTTCCAAAACCCAAACTGATCTTCACCTACTATCTCTCCTACTACCCTTTCCATTCTTCTGTATATTATTATGGTCAGTAATTTTGAAGTATGTGATTTAAGAAAAATGGTGCGATAATTCTCACATTTGTTGGATAGTGATTTCTTCGGAAGTATGAAGGTGATATTTTTATTAAAATCTGTTGGAATTTCTCCTATTTCATAACTTTTTGATACCAATTTGAATAATCTTTTGATTCCTTCATCTCCTAGGGATTTAAGAAGTTCTGCAGGGATCCCAACAATTCCAAATGCCTTATTTGCTTTCAAGTCACTCAGAGCTCTATCAAATTCGGTCCTTATAACAGAATCTCCTAAGTCATCAATGTCGACTTCACCTTCCTTTTCCATTACGATATTGATCAAGTTGTCCCCATCATACAGTTCCTCATTGTCTTCCTTCCATCGGTTACCTCTATCATTTGAGCTTAAAAGAGCTTCCTCATTGGCAGCTTTAATATTTACACCTCTTTTCTCCAAAATTTTGATTGATCTTTCTATATGCAACATCTACTTTTCCTACGCCCAAGTATGAAGTTTCGCTATCAGTTGGAAATGTAATTGAGCCTTTTGTTTGAAGAACCCGTAACACCCTTCTCGGCCTGCCGACCAATAGTTTTTTTAATGGCTAATTTGCATCATGGGAGGTCAGCCCCATTTTATATATAATTAAGGCCCTTCTCTTCCAAATTTCTTTAAAATAAAATAACAGCACTTTAATATTATTAAATGCCTTGGTTTAATTTCTTCAAAATCAATTTACAAAGCCAACTTCACAGCTAATCTCATAACTATACACACAGAGATTCTATATTCTTGTTGAATCCAACGATATTATTACATATATTTACTACCTTATTATAATCATTACTGTCTGTGCAAGGCAGTTTAGAATTAAACATTTACATCTCTTTTCTTTCTTTTTTTTTCTTACAAATTATTTACAATTAGGAAATTAATACACACACAAAAAAAATAATCAATTAAGAATTATAATCAACAAAGGTATTTGCCCCGTATACAACAGATATGTTATAAACCGATGATGATAAACTCAGAAAGTCTTCATTTTCCGTTTCGCTTTCAATTAGGCTTGATTGCCGCTGTTGATTTTGCGAGCACTTCTGTAAGTCACTCAATCGCAATAACAGCAAACGCGCTAAGGAGCAATGAAGAAAACAAACATTAGATATTTAAGTGAGGGTTGTGCATTGTTCCGGCACCTATGTTGTTTTTTCTTTTTCTTAAATAGCATTCGGTTTACTTTGGTTTACTTTGGTTTACTTTTTTTTTTTTTTTTTTTTTTAATATGTAGGAAACTGCTATTGTTCTAATGCTGTGGATTTATAATCTTTCCACATACGTAATGTTCTCAATCGAGATACCGCATAAAGAACACAAGAATAAATTAAAATCACCCTGTTTCGAGGCTGGAATCGCACCGATAACCCTCGGTACGTGAAGACAGGGCGCAAGTCCTTAAGCTTCCGGGACAGGGAAAGATTTGAGTTGTTTCCATCAGGTCTACCACAATGATGTAATAATAACTCCATCTGTTTTTCGCACATCCAACCTTCATCCAGCAAAAACTGTATGGAATACAGAGTCACCTATACAGAAAATACCGACTGGTAATCGTGCTAGGTTAAATCCGAAAAACTATCAGTCACTTGTAGAAACCAGCTTATTGCAGAAAGTGAATTCATCTTTTTGAGAATTCCTTGTAAGGGCTTTACACTACACATATTAAAATGCGAAACCTGTCCTGTGCTCTTCTGCAGATTTTATTTGGCGCCAATGCAGTAGCGGTTATTAGTTCTTGGAAGAGGATTTGCGAAGTATTAAGACGGTGGCGTGGTGGAGTGTGTTCTATCCGTACTTTTATTATAGCGCTTGCTCTCACTCGGCCGGAGACCAATTGGATTAGAGCGCCAAGCCGAGCCCTCGGAGTAGTCAGAGACGCCAAAAACACCTTACCGTCCTGTATTAACTTACTGTGATGTCTGCTGACTCGTTTCTCTCGTGCTGTTTATTATTAATTACTATTCACTAGCATCAATTCACCTCGAATATATGCATTTATAGGAGAACGTCTCTTATAAATACGTCTACTTCCAAACTCCAGAAACAATACTTTTTCAGGTTATATTGCATTATAATGTTAAGTCTTGTACGATTAAAGGAATTAACCTTTAACTGTAGTAACTAGGGGAATTTAAGTATTTCAACAGCACTGTTAAGTATTTTAAGATGGTTGGATTTTTCTGTTAATATTCGCCGGATCTCAATTACAAATAAAATAATAACAGTGAGCCTTGGCTTTCCTGCGAATCAATTCAAATAAATTATAGAAACATTTCTAACGACTCTTACGGCCATATCTTCGCCTGGCTGTATAACTAGTGATACTGCATATAGTTTGTGTGTAATTTACTGGTTCTCGATCTGTAGTTTTGGTGTACGCAAGGTATCATTACGCGTACCGAGGTTGCCAGCATTACATGTGTTCAGAACCCAGGGTAAATACAATGATCATTTAATAATTCCCATTTTTTGTCTACTGATGTTAAGATTAGCGTATTACAGTCTTACCTCTCCAAGTTGGAGCTACGAATTTGATAAATCTGGTTGAATGAGCAGACCAACAAATAAAATAGTTCTGCACTGAATGCTTCCAGTAAAAATGATGCTGATGATTTGTGTGTAACAACATCTTTTGAGCGTTCTTATTTCTATATTGTAATGGTCCCGTTTGCTGAAGAGGGGAGGGGGGTGCCATTACGTTTAAATTTTTATCGGGAGTATTAATATTAATTTGATAATTTGGTTAATTTGGTGAACTAGAATCTTGGATGCTGCAAGAATTACATGTTAACAAAAGTATTAAATTTATTTCGTCTTCTGGCTTATAAAAGGCCGGGTATATTTAACGTCACGTTTAGCACAAGATATTCAAAAAAACAAACAAGCAATACCCGGCGTTTACAATTTTCCGGATAAATGCAAACATTAATATATTTTGAATATTTCAGAGATTTTTCAAAATGTATATATAATAACGTGGCGTCGAAGGCCAACAGATTAAAGTTTAAAATTAAAAAAAAAAAAAAAAAAAAAAAAAAAAATCCCAGGGGTGCCAATTAAAGTGAAAACATCATTTGAACTACGTTATGATGAGCAAGATGCTTAAAAGTTCAAAGTTGATGAATATGGAAAGTTAACTAGCTCAGTAAATATTTTCATGATTGGAGCAGAGAGTCTATTCACAGGGACCGCTTACGGGTTTATAAGCCTCGTCAAAACCCTATGGAATCATTGCCCTTTGCGTTGGTACACTACCGTTGTTGCAACTGCCTGAAGAAGTGCAACATGCTGTGTCACAGTTAGATGTAAATCTACAGACAACCCATCCGCGCTGGTGCATCTGTTGATGGCCTCTACCAGGTAAGACACTTAGCATCCGGAAACATCTGAGTCAGAAAGCGTCGACCTCCAACCATGGACCAACAGCTATGTGAGTGTGTCGGACCACACCCGGACAGTACGTCTACACTCCAGATCGTCAGAACAGCAAGTCCTTCTCATGGCGTCCTTTTCTGCCGCCACGAAGAAGTCAGCTTCCCTCTCCCAGTACATGGAAAAGAAGCCTTTCATTAACAAATGTAGACCCTGTGGCTATACACGATTGGTGAAACGACGCAGTCCACAATCACGTGTGTCGTAGCGTTGCTATCATTCGTCGTTCGTTTCGCGCACATTTTCACTGACCTTGCGCCCTCAGCGGAGAGCCGGGGGACATTGGTCTCGCCAGGTAACTGTTTCTGCCCTACCTTCACTGCCGTCTCCATTGTGTGCCGCGGCGTCAGGCAGTCGCCGGCATTCAGCATTGTCCGTTTATTTGAATGCTCAAAACTGCCACTGAGTGCTAACATTTCCACCGTTTAATACTTCCCTAACAGCAATCTTGCAATGAATTAAATTATATAATAATATATTTGGCCGCCTGGGCTTAATACATAATTATCTACGCATTAATTAGCCCTACAATTTACATTTTTGAATAGATAAATATAATTAATATGAATATTAATTATGAATATATTAAAATTCATTGGGGGATGACGCTGTCATACCACAATATATATAGTCAATTCCTCAACCAACAAAAGGTAGGTGCCAAGTAGGAATATACCAGTTAGTTTTAGAGCCCGATCCTTAGTGTCCAGTATTGCAGAGTGGGCGGCTGTCTTTGAGGTGGCGTCGTGGCCACTCTGCGTAATTAATTCGGAGCTGCCAGACAGAAGATGGCGGAGCGCCAATGGTCCTAGACAACGGAGAGACCCTGCGCTACCGTCCTGTCGCTATAAAACATGGCGCTCCTAGAGGCACAGAAGAGATGCAGCCAGCACTCCAGAAGAAATATAATGCGTCACTTCCCATTGTCTGTTCATCGAATGGAAAACTATCATTGTATGGGATGCGAACGGTATACACAGAAGTAAATATTATCATATGTAACTGGTGCTTTCGCGTACGTTTTCTAAAAGCTTGTATTTCAGTAGAATATTTATGAATAAATGCTCCATTACGTTTTGGTTCTGAGTGATAGAGATCCAACAAAGTTTAAATGTCAAAATGTATATTGTAAGACATGAATATATCCATTATAGCTCCTTTCAGATAAGATATTACAATAGTACATATACTACTAACCAAACCGGGTGAATGGCTAGTAGTTATTTAAAATTTTCTTACGCCATTCGTTATTGTTTTAAAGTTTTATTCTTTCCCACTTTCAAAGGGAATAAAAATGTAGGAACTTGCCTTCAATGTGGTGCTATAAAAGGATGATAAAATTAAGTTTGTAGAGAAAGTGAGAAACGAACGTATTTTGGAAATGATGGGTAAGGAAAGCAGTTTCCAGAAAAGTCTGACAGAAAGAAGAGACAGGATGGTGGGTCACATTTTAAGGCAAGCGGGATTGATGAAATTTTTAGTCGAGGCAACAGTCAAAGGTTCGAAATTTAGAGGACTACAGATATTAGAATATATGAAGCAGATAATTGAGGACGTAGGGCGTAAGGCATATGTTTAGCTGAAGAGGTTAGCGCAAGATAGGAAGAGAGGAGGATTGCTCAAACCAATGGAGATACTGATGACACCAAAAAAATATATAACTAGAACTGTCTCGTCATAACTACCACTCTCTTCCTTTACACGGAAAAGTTAGAATGCACTGCAACGAATTGTTTTAGTTAAAGACCATTAACTGAAAAAACAGTGTCGTAGCATAAAGAATTTGTGAAACTATGTTGATTAAGAAGACACCTGATTTTATTTTATTTTAGTGTTTTCATGCATAAATAACGTCCACTTGAACTTGACTGTAAGAGAATAAGGATACTTTATTAACAGTAGGAGAATAATAATTCGAAACTAATAATTATTCAATACTAACCGTCGCGATGGTCCCAAATGTTCCTGATAGTGAGTACAGAATACAGACACAATCATTATTCCACAATGGATGAAGATCAGCCCAGACGTTCCTCGGGTTATACTGATGCTACCAGTATTCAGTGCGAGTGTGGTGAGAATCAAACAATGAACCATATACTCGAGTGCCCTACGTGTCCACCATCCTGCAACAAAGATGATCTTTTCAAGCAACATATGCACTTGACGTTGCGAAGTACTGGGCGAAATGTGATTAAAGATGTTAATTTTTACAATGTTTTAAGAGTGTATTTGATGTTTATTATTCGAGATTAATGATAAAGCCCAGACGTTCATTAGCTCTATCTAAGAAATATCTCGACCAAAGAAAATCATTAACACAGCAATAAAATAATATGAGTTTGTTTGTTGTATTTTAAACTCTCAGGACACACAATATTCGAGACTGCTGTAACATACACAGATAATATTTTTTTGTTTGCGTTTTTTTAAGTGAAAACTTCTATGCATTAAGAGATGTTTGCACGGGAGTAGATCTATGAGTTTGCGACTTTCTGTCAACGACATGAAATGATGTGTTGCACGTACGACATGCGCATTAGACGCTTTAAGGGTGGGTAAAACCATATGAGTTCGCATCACCAACATGCTGTAGTAGCAGCATATTTGTAGTTATAAGTATGACGTGTTGCGCATGGACAGCAGTGAAAGTATAGTTTATACTTGTATCTAATATATGAAAATGAATATTTGTTTGTGTTTTTTGCCAATCTTCTTAATACAAACAAGTAGCTATATCTGGGAGAGAATATATTAGCCTTTCCCAACCAAATGTCAACCTCTCCTTCACGTGGTGCATCCTGTTTGCACGGACGAGGCTATGGCGGCTGAAAGATTCCCGTTGTAAGGAGTCACCCACTGCTTGCGAACGGCCTCCTAAAGGTGGACGGAAGAGAGGGGAGCACCATACTGCCTTTGGGGTTGGAAACCGCCCCTAAAGGTGGATGAATCAGAAATGATCAACGGTATGGGGATGCAGAAGGCCACAGGAAACCACTGTATTAAAGATACAACGGCTTCTTCCTGGGTAAAATATTCCGGAAGTAAAATAGTCCCCCAATCGGATCTCCGTGCTCAAGAAGGAGTCATCAGAATGAATAGAAACATTCTATGAGTCGGAGCGTGGAATGTTAAAGGTATGAATATGGCAGGTAGGTTAGAAAACTTAAAAATGGAGATGGAACGACTTAAGTTAGATGTCGTTAGGATTAGCGAGATTAAGTGGAAGCATGCCCAGAATTTCTGGTATGGAGAGCACTGAATAATTAACACAAAAGATGTCAGTGTAATTACTGATGTAGGTTTTGTAAGGAACAAGAGAGTAGGGAAACGGGTGAGTTATTATGAACAGTTTAGTGAGAGGATTATTTTGATGAGGTTAGAAACTAAGCCCGCTCCAATCACGTTAGTTCAAGTGTATATGCCAACGTCACAGGAGGATGAAGAAGAAATAGAGAAAATATATACTGAAATTGAAGAATTAATTCAATAGGTGAACAGGGAGGAAAATATAATAATCATGGGTGATTGGAACGCGATAGTGGAAGAAGGAAAAGAGGAAAATACTGTAAGAAGTTTTGTCTAGCAGAAAGAAATGTGCGAGGAAGCAGGTTGTTAGAATTTTGTGTAAGATATTAGCTAGTCGTGGCAAACACACTTTTTAAGAACCATGCAAGAAGCATCTACACCTGGTAACGTCCAGAGGATACAGGCAGAAATCAGCTAAATTATATCACGGTCGAACAGAGATTCAGGAATCTAGTTCTAGACTTTAAAACGTTCCCAGGAGCAGACATAGACTCTGATCATAATTTGATAGTAATTAAATGCAGGTTGAAATTCAAGCTAATAAGGAAGCAATATAAGCAGAAGAGACTGGAAGTGAATGAACTGAAACAATCTAACACGAGAGAAAATTTTTCAGAAATGGTAGACTTAGGTATAAGAAGTAACTCTGAAATAAACTCAACCGAGGACGAATAGAATGCATTGATGAAAGAAATAATAAAATCTGGCAAAGAAACATTAGACTTTAAGGAACAAGTCACCCGAAAACCTCGAATCACAGAAGAAATCTTGATGTTAATGGATCAGAGGACAATTTAGGCAATTTAGAAATCAAATAAACAGAAAATGCAAAATAGCAAAAGAAAAATGGCTACAAGAAAAGTGCGAAGAATTAGAAAAGGAAATGGTCGAACAATTAACGGCGAGATATTAGCTATAGTTTCAATTAAATGAATTGCGGAGCAGCTTATCTGGCTGGAACGTCTTTTTTCCCTATGGTTACAGAATTGCCTTGGGCGTCAGTAACGTACAACGTTTGCTTTGCAGTTTTGGATCATAATTGACCTGGCCCACAACGGGTAAATGATTCTCGTATATCTATTTGACTTAACAAGAAACAAATCAACATTACTGGAATAACGATATTTATACACCTGTATTACATTATTTTCTCACGTGGTTTTAGGTGTGGCATCTAACATTCTTTAGCCCATAAGGATAAATTCTTCCTGCTAACGTTTCATATTATCTTTTGCTACGACAGTTCTCTCACCCACCTATATGTAACACAGCCTAACATTTGTCTGTTCAGTAGGGCAATGAAGCAATAGTTACTAAATATAGGTGTGAATCATTTAACCTCTGTTCCGTGTGATTCATGTATGTGAAATGCTCAGTTTTTGAAGTGAAGATTGTCGTCTGCTCAGCAGTCTCTTTTCGTATCATTGACAGCATTAAATACAAAGTAGTTTTTTATTCAATGCGATGGCAATGTTATTGGCTGAATGAATATCTGATTCCAAGTTGTGGACATGACAACAAATAGACCATTATTTCGATCAGTGGTATCTGGTTGCTCTCCCAGGTATCTCCATGACTCTGCAGCGTCCAACTTCAACTCGAAATCTGTTGAGTGACCACTGTGTGAGCTATCGTTGTTCTGACCAAGGTAGAAGTCCCTCTTTGAGCTTGCCCTTGTCGGTGTTTCTCTCAATTTCTTCTTTCAGGCCGATAATCTTTCAGTGCTTATTTCTCCTATCAGTGGCAATAAGTTGCGAGAAGCTCGATACGGACTTCAGTCTCAATAGTGCCGGTGCATAATCATATGGAGGGTGTCAGGCGTCTTTTTCCACTCTGAGCATTGCCGTGTTAGTAATTACTTCGCGACGTACGTCTCCAGAACCGATATCAGTCAATCTCTCCACCTTTGCCACAGGTGATAGTCTTAGCGTGAGTTGAATTTGGTAAACAAGACATGCTTCTTTTGCTGTGGAGTGACAGAATGCTCTGATAAAAGTACAGATAACGCTTGGGTTAGTCTCGAACTTGCTCCCATCAACTTGATTAAGATATTATTACGTACAAATACTTCGATTTTGACGCTGAGGCAAAGGGGGGGGCCTTTGCTAAGAGTTACGCTGAGGTATTATGGGTTGTCGCTATGATGAAAAATCATTCCATTCCATGTAACTTCATTTTCACTTAGAGCATTGATTATGATTATGAAAAGTAAATGCGCATAATTCAGTTTTTTAGTATTATTCCTCTTGTAGTACGATACAAGAGTTATAAGAGTTGTTGCAAGACTGTCCTGGATAATTTCAAAAGTTTCGCGTTCAGCATCTAGAGCTAGATCATAAGCATAAATAAACAATTCGTAACAGTTGTCCAGACGCTGGTCATTAGTCTAAATATTAAAGAGAGCTGGGGCAAGACTACTGCCCTGAGGAATGTCATTCTTCGGTTTACGCAGACGTCTTTTGATATTCTGAAAAATATCGAAGAATGTCTTGTTGTTGTGAAGCTGAAATCCCGCATTAGCTTGCATATTTTAGGAAGGCGTTGCTGATAGTGTCATAATCTGATGTCACGTCAACGGAGGTCACTCCAATAAAACTTTTCAAAGCCATCTTCAATGTGCTGCATTAGCTTTAAGACTTGGACTGTACATGAAAGGGTTGACCCATGTCCCGTTCCTTGAGATATCGGTTTATCCTCAATATCTGGCGAAAGACTTTTCCGAATAATTTATAGAAGCGACTGAGAAGTGATATTGGATGGTAGCATTGTCTGGGGTTTTCCAGGCTTCAGGAGTATTACGACTGGTGACTTTTTCCATAGTTTTGGAATGTTATAGTTTAGTAAAAAAACAGCCCTTATATTTCGAGAAGTGAACTCTTGACCTGTTTATGTGACTTTTTAGTTTTGGAGATTTTAAATGCATGCTCTTATTTCTTCGAGAATAAAGGGTGAAATGTTTCGGTTCTTTATGAATTACCAGAGACATTTCTATTAATCTCTGCATGAGATGCAAGAATAATTTTATTTGAATTATTCGTAATCTGATCAAAAGAGATAGTTACTTGGTTGATAAATAAATTATTAAATTATTTATACAAATTGGAAGCCCGTGATTAAGTTTACATACTACAAATTTTTTTAAATGAATTAAGCCAGTAAAATACTGAGATTTCACTGACTTTATAGCAATTTTAACACTAAAAAAAACATGATAAATGGACAAGGAAATTAATCCTGGAATATCTCAATTAGTATTACAAAACAGTAAGGAACTCATCCATAAATAATTATTTTTTTTTTTTTTTTTTTTTTTTTTTTTTTTTTTTTTTTTTTTTTTTTTTTTTTTTTTTTGCTGTCGTCAGTCTTTAGACTGGTTTGATGCAATCCTCCATCCCTTCCTATCCTGTGCCAACCTCTTAAGAGCTTAAAACTTTCCTGGCTAGGGAGAACAAAAGATTCGATTGTGTCCATCAGTTCAATGGTTGTTCACAGGCGTCAAACTGGGCGAAAAAGCTCATATAAAGAAGGAATTGTCACTTATCAGTTTATGTAGAAGTTGAAGACAGTGTTAGTTTACTGCGCCGAAAAACTAGTGAGATTTTCTTCTCCACACAGGAAACACAACACATGTGTAAAAATCTGTCGTCTCACATCAACCGAGAACGTAATCAATGTAGTTGTTCCCTACTGAATGAGAACAGACATCACCGACAAATTGTAAAACGAATTGGATTTTACTTGTTTATTAATGATACTGTTAACAATAAGTGAGGTTATTACGACACTATATTTTGACCCATCTCATGGAGGCATCGAGACTTCGTAAGTTATTATTTTCTTTTGGTTTGTGTGATGAACGTACTAAAATGCACTTACAATTCTCTGTGATTTTAAGGATTCACAAGTTCACAGGAATAAGTAATATGAAAAACACACACACATCGGAAGTATGTAGTTGAACACCTTTTATTCCAACAGTTTATGTCTTACATTAGTACGCCAACCATCAACTGAAATTAGATATCACTTGTCCGAAGATCACAAGTCTTTACGAGTGGAAAGTTTAATCCCAAAATACTCTCCTTCAATTAGCAGCAACTTAAATGCCTTTATAACAATTACTAATCCCCAATAGCAAATTATCACCTCTCCAGGAACGTCTCTGTGTATTTTCACATCGTGTGGGTCGTCTTACGTTAGCGACGTTAAGCCAACAGTTGTTTCCCGTCGTGGAAGCGCGTATTACGTATCCACATGCCCGGATAAGTCTTCAACTAACACGTGACTGACTGCGAGTCTAGTAGTACTTCTCGCTCTGTGTCGATTATCAATACATGCACAGATACTCTTTAATGGTGGATCGCTAGGTTATTGTAGTTTCACAAAATGCCATCAAACTTGGCATATACCAGTCGTACACACTCGTGTCCTATCTTTCTGGTGTCTTTTATGAAACTTTCACTACTCCAGAGACATTTATGTATTATTAGCTCGTACCCGCGACTTCGTACGCGTGGATTAAGAATGTTTTGCCAGAATTGAATATAGAAAGTTGTTGGTAACGAAGGATTGGACCCAAACAACACCGAGTCGGCATAATATGACAGGAAAGCTATCACTATATCACTCTACCGTCGAACCAGTCTCTTGAAGAGAATCAGTTTCCAGCATATTTCTGTCACCATTCGATAAAGTCTCAAAATTTCGTGACTTCAACTATTAAACATACCGGAGAAAATGTCCTGTACCCTTCATAGAGATTTTCTTGTCAAATTCCATCAACATCGATATAGCCATTTGGTCGTAAAAACGTAACAAAAAGACAGAGACTTACTTCCGTATTTATAGTAACACACACTCTCTCTCACTCTCTCTCTCTCTCTCTCTGACTGCGAACAACCCCTGAGGAATCATTATAACGTAAAAAAGTGTACACCTACAGCATTGCAAGACTACCTACGATTTGCCATTGCACCCCTAACTTTGTGATATCTACAGTTTAACATTCAATCCGAGTAACCTACGGCCCAGGCGTGAATCTTACGATCAAAAATAATTTTTAAAAATCTTAGCCTCCACGGAGATTTGAACCGGAGACCACGACCCAAACATTTGTAAGCAAGCGCTTTAACCACTGAGCTGTCTGACGAATACACGGAAAAAGCAGTATAGAGACGTCCATATCTGTCTATACCCATTCAGTAGTATTTAGAAATTATGAGACAACATGTATTAATTATACATATAATTTTTCAAACAAATGTAGACAGTATTTTTCTCCTTGTTTCAAAGGATAAGTGTGCAAAGGTTCATCGAGATAGGATGAAAACTGTGAATTTGTATGAAGAACAAACAAACTAACAAATAAACAAACATACATACATTCATCTTTAGATATATAGATTAATCTCTGCATGAGATTCAAGATTCCTTTACCTGAATCAATCGTTTTCCACATGAAATGAATTATGAAACTTCATAGACGATATGAAAAGGTCGTATGTAAAGGCTACAAATTCTAATTACAAGTAGAGAATGAGACGAGTCAATTAACAGAATGTCGAGTTTATAGCTATTTACCATTTAGTAAAATACATTGTTACACGGTACATAGAAAGTGATCATGGAAAACTCTCAATTAATATTCAAAAGTAAACAAACGCAGCCATAAACAAACAAAAACATTTTTCAATACATAAAATATTCCCGGCTTGGGAGAACCAGAATCTCGATGTTGTCCACCCCTTCGATAGTTATACTCTCAGGTTATAGTGGGTAGAAACGTTTATATAAAATCATCACTTATCTGTTTCGAAGTAATTGCAAACGATGACGGTTTTTGGCGGTGGCAACCTTGAGAATTACTTCACGACACTTGTAAAAATCTGACGTCTCACGTAGAGTAGAACGTAATAACTGTGGTTGTTCCTCACTGAAGCAGAGCATAAACTACAGAAAAATGCCGTTGAAACCTGTTATCGACTCGCCGGACGCCATGTCCGTTCTCATGTGCCTCGTACCCTCGATACCCTCGATTCCCCTCTCTTCCTCATGCGGCCGCCCCCGAAAAGCTACAGATACCGTTATATCCACCTGCAGGCATATCGGCGGCTCCCCAGAATTCCACCGCCACACACAACCGCGGGGCGCCCCCTGAAATGTCTTATAATATACCGAAAAGTCACGAAAATCAGCGATGTCAAAGGCAGGGCATTACAAGGAGCACTAATGGTTGATATTTCCTCGGTGGTGTCTCGGATGATCTTGGTATCTGTGGTCCGGTTCTTGCTTCTGCTGGTTGATTTACTGTGAAGGAGTAACTGAGCAATATTATCAGGAGCAGGCCTAATATTGTATTTCAGCGTATCTTGACAAGTGTCATGTGATATATTTGTCTAGGCTTTTTTATGTTTGTACATGATTGCAATGTTTCCTGTAAGGCCGATCCTTGTATTTCTCTGAATGTACCAAATTTTTGTATTAGTAATTCCCCGCACAGTTTGCCTCAAGCAGGTGACAGTATTACGTGTACAATTCGGTTTCACTTGACTAAAGGTCAGGTATGTCGTTCATGCTGCAATATCTCGTAACGCATTGAAGCGGGACTATTTCTATAATTTTCTCAAACTGCGGTATTACTTGGATCTGGTACTAACTGTGAAATTTGCTCATCAACAATATCTCTAAAGATACTTCACTGAATATTCTTAAAACTTTTGTTTTTATCTGCTTTACGTCTCTCTAACAGCGAGGTCTTTAGAGACGGGAAAGGATGTGGGGCAAGGAATGGGAAGGAATTCGGCCATGGCCTTTTGAAGGAAGCATCCCGCCATTTGCCTGGAGTGATTTAGGAAACCATGGAAAACCCAAATCTGGATGCCCGGACGGGGATTCGAACCGAAGTCCTCCCGAATGCGAGGCCAGAACGCTAGCCGTTACACCACCACGCTCGGTTCTTAAAACTGAATCGTGCTATACCTTGCTGTGCACATGTTGGGTCTGAGTCGAGTAGAAGGTATAATGAGCAAACCTTGCTTCTTGCCTGTTTGGATGATGTGATTATTGAGTTCAGGATTGTTACCACGTTTCCAGTGACAACAGAAGGATGGTTCGGATTACTTCGGACCTTGAATCAGAGTCATGTTGTTGGTCTCAGCTTAGAGTTCTCCTCACGCCAGGCCGTTTGTGTTGCTCTCTGAATAGTCCCAGTCAACGTGGAACTCTCCAATAACAATCCCGTTCTGCTGGTTGTAACAGTTTTTGGTGTGTTAAACTAAAAGTCATTTAATAATATCTGGATTTTCCGGTTATGTCGCTTTATTTATTTGCCAATCTAATCTTTCGGCTGACATGCAGCATCCTTTACCAGAGAAACTGTTTGTTTACGTTGTAAACTTTTCCGGATAGGTGCAATGCACTATCCACCAGACACTTTTAGTGAATCTCGGAGTAATAGTAATCGCAATAGTATAGCAGGGTGCCCTTAGCGTCACAGAATACTAAGTCGCTATCTTCGTTACACTTGTTTGCATTCTTCAAAATTTCTGCTGCCTCTTTCGCTCATCCAGGCCACCACTGATCTTCTCTCCACGGCAGCCTTGCATCTTCAAACCCATGGCGAAATTGTCGCTGTTGTTTTGTTTGTAGGGGCGGATATCTTCTTTAAGTCTATCCAACAAAGTACGACCTGTCTCCCCGATATCATCACCGCTAGATCTGCAGTGGATTTCATAAACATCCGTAAGCTGGTTTGGGTGTAAATGGTCTTTAACCTTGGTTAGGAATCGGTTAAGCTTCCAGTGAACCTTATAAACTGTTCACGCATCCACTCTTTTCAACAATTTTCAAATCTGATATTTTCAAAGGCCATTAAACCGACCTCCACCCTTGGCACAATTTTGCTGTGTAATACTAAATATGCCACGATTTTCAATGATTAAGATTCCACGTTAAGCTGTAGGTCTTCTCTACCCGTCAGGGTTTCGGAGTTAGTTAACTACAATAAGGGGCGCATTGCGCGGCGAATCAAACCATGTCACCTGGCGGCCGAATAATCCCTCCAAACCATACAACGATTTAATTTAGACCATGGGACACAGAAAGTTGTATGTCCTCCTTTCTCTACTTAGGTAATAATGGGAAACAGTTTCATACAGTAAACGGGTCAGACAATACGCATATCTTGTTCTGATAATTGTAATAAAGTTAAATTTTAAAATTCTTTGCAGTACATTTGCTATATCCTTATTTTATCAAGGAGCTGGATTGGAATGATATTGGAATGAATTAGGACTAGCGCATGGAAGGGAAAAGATGACCTTGGGCACAACTTGTTTACTCGATTTTATGCATAAAGAAGTGGGAAAATTGGTTTATGGGTTAGGGTGTCAGGGAGTGGAATAAGTTACCAAGAGAAGTGATGAATACTTCATCAAAACCACTAAATGAATTTAAAATTAAAATTCTTAAATTGCAAAATTAGATGTGGGAGGAATTTAACACTGTTGGTATGAAAGATAATAATGCGATTAGACGATTAGGGATATTTACAATGAGGCGTGCCCTCCATTCAATTCAATTCAATACTAAGAAGAAAATGAAAGTGTTTCAGATTACTTGTCTAGGTTTAGTTGCATAGCTAAAATGATTTCTCTGCAATTGTTAAAATTATTGCAACAATTGAAATTCGTTTATGCAAATGTAGAACATTTAATTCTGCCTTCATATTAAGCAGCTTGCGTAGTTGAAAGATTGGGTTCTTAACACGCAGCTGAGAAATGTCCTCGACTATGTGGCTGAAATCCCGAGAGAAACACGTGATTCTATTTTTTAACTTTTGTGTTCTGAAAAGACGCTCGTAAAGGAAGGGATGAAAACTTGTGCCCTCCAGCGCGGAGAAAACTGCAGAAGGTTGCGTTAAAAGTCTTCGAGTGTAGAACTCTTCCATCTCGACGGGGCGGGGCGGGACGCTCTGATTTGTGTCGCCTCTGCCTTTGCGGCGTCGCGTCGCCTCGTTTACTCTGTACTCCGCGACGGACGAGTCAGGCCAGCCAACAAACTACACGGTCTGGCTCCTCGTTCACCGCCCAAGCACATTCTCCTGAATGAAAGGTACGTGATTCCTCCTCTCTATTCTTGAAGAACTAACAAACAGCCTGGCACGGGGTGAGCTCCGTATGAGGTCACGTGGTATTTGTTCTCGCTCCTGTCTGGACCTCATTGTATATGGCGTAAACCTGCTCCTAACTGAAATGATTATCAAGTTTTTTATGCTAAACACTCCAAATTTAACATTAACTATACCATGTTAATGCGACCGTGCTTACATCGGAAAAACGCAGAGGTCTATTGTTGATGGTGTGTCCAGCGCGCAAGAAATGTTTGGCTGGGTCAGGCAGAAAAATCAGCGGTGGTCGAACACAATGTCCAAGAGGGATATATATAAGAAGAATTTTAACCGGTGCCAGATATTTTTTGGGACAGCATAATCACAGAAGCTTTTGGAATCAGAACAGCTGATTCTTTAGTGAACAGGGACACTGGATACCAGCTTAGTGTGGCCTGGAATCCGGCGATTAATATGTTGAAGTAGCAACGCGTCGCCTAAGGGCACAATAGTTGATGATGTCATCACGTAGGGTCATGTATTCGACCGTTGCCATGGCACCTCCAAAACGAAAAGTTATTGCGGCAGTGCGTATTAATTGGCTGAAAACGAGTATCGAGATGGACTCCCTCGAAGCGTCCTATGCAAGCGACATTTATACGTGGCTGGAGCCCAAACCCGAGAGCATTTTATTTACTAACTATACCAATATTAGGGTCATTTGTTTTTCATTTAATGGCCTCAGATTTGTTTCTTTTAGCGTTTAGTCCAAACTCATCTCTCAGTACTTCGACCACGACGCTCTTGTTATACTACAATTACTAAGCATGTCAAATTGACAAACAAGAGTCTTACTATTAAGCAATTAATTTAAATGGCCCTTACAGCTACAAAAAAATTTGATTTTTTCCTATTTTGTTTGAATTTACAATTTTTTTGCGTTTATCATGAAAATTAAAGTGTTTTCTTCCATCCCCTTTTCACAAATGGCTAGTTAGGATAAGGAAATTTTGTGTGTTTCTTATCTCGTAATAAACATTTTGCAAGTGGCTTCGTCGAAATTTATTACTTTTTCCGTATTAGAAAACTAAGCACACAATTTTTATCCCCCCCCCCCTCTCTTCCATGCAATTTTTCGCAGATTAAATAAAAACAGCTACCTTAGATCTTAATCGAAAATAACACATCGGTAAGCTATTCAATTTGCAGGCATCATAACAGCATTTGTACAACTCTCAAAGATCGAGTATTGAGGCATTTAAAATAAAATATAACTTTCGGAAGATACGATTAAGACCTTAAGCTTTAGTTTGCAACAATGTGTGTATATTTTACAGAACTTTTTACTGGAATCTATAGTTTATACTAGTATAAGCCCGTGACCGTATTATGCGTATCGTCACAGGTCTGTAATAGTTCTAGTTCCTAGGGTAAAAGATTATAACAAGTTGACCTTATCTGACCAAATATGAACTTGACCTGTGAATAAAATCTCTTGAGCTTGAAGAACTCAGAAGTATTAATAATCGTAGGTATTAAACACGAATAGGTAAGATTGCGCTATCATATAATTGTTTCATAGGGCGTAGACTCGAACTTGCTTAAATACAAATTTTACTTGTATTTGACCCTTCAAGTTCACTTTGCAAAATATCTTAAAAATCTGTTTTTTTCGAAAGTATCACGTTGTTTCTTTTATTGAGACTGGGCAAATACTAACAATGTAATCATTGGTCATTGTATCTGTAACGGTCAGAGAACTTAATACACAATCCTTATTATTAAACGGTTGAGCAACTCCACAGAAATGAATTGCGAGAATACTCAATTCTGTAACACATTTGGTCTGATTTCCATTTAAAATAACCTAATAACTCACGTACATCGAACATGAACAAAGAATATTAACGAAAGTGGTCAGTCAAAGAGGGGCTACCTAAAAAGCAAATAAGCCATAACTTTCATCAAGCAACATCATTAAAAAAATTTAATTAAATTGAAATTTGTTCTAAGCGGGAATGACGTTTGGCATTCGTGGTTACAGCAGAGACCATGAGTAATTTAAGTTTCTTAAAGTTTTTATGTTACTTTCATTAACATGTTACTGAAAAGCAATCCCCTGTTTTTTCAGCCATATAGTTTATTCATTTTTTTTTAAACTATGAAGTGTAACGAAAAGAAAACTCAATGAATGTATTACGGCAATTAATTTGGTAGCAGTTGCTTAGATGTTAAATTGTGGACATAACCTCGAATTTCGCGTAATGGTATCTCTGATGGTTGTTGATTTGTGAGCGAGGACTGACACGTGACATCGTTCTCCAGCCAATAGCTAAGGAGGTGAGTGAGCCTAGGATATTATATAGTAAATATATTAATTTTGAAATTGAAAGCTCTAGTTTCAAAAATGGTAAAGTGAGACAAGGAAACAGTGGTTATTATTTTTGTCATGACAAACAACTTGTAATTTGTTCCTTCGAAATCACTAAGTTCTTACGTATGAAAATATAAAATTTTATTTCCTCACACCCAGTTTAATGGGCCTTAATAAACCCTCCACATATCAGTTGAAAAATGCGTGAATGTTAGATATTACTGTATAATCACAAATAAAAAAAAAAAGTTGGACTTGACATAGCAAAGCGTTCGATTAAAGTGTTATAGATAGATCATGGGGATATTCACCCACACATTTTTCTAATTTGCGAAGAAAATATCAAAAGCTTCAGTAAAATTTATTTACTTTGCAGCTTTTTGTTTTGAATTTATGATTTTTATACGGGATCTTTTAATATGCGTATGTGGGAATGATCTTCCTTCCTTTGGTTAAGCTGAAGTGAGAAACTTGTTTCTATCATCGCTCGTCGTGCAAACACTTCTAAATTTGTGAGAGCGGAGAATTTACCTGCGTACCATATGATTGCAATGAAGTCTTCACGGGTACCGTATATTGCACCCGTGAAGACTTCTTTGTACTTTGAAATTTGTTTTGTAGAAATTCATTACTAATTTCTTTGTCATTATGGGAATCTTATTTCATCCCAAGGATAAGTTTTTCAAAAAAAATAAAAATAAAATAAAAAATTTTATGAACCTTATCTTTTAGTCTACTTGAACAAATCGGTATGAAATTGATTTTGGAAGCGACATGTTTCTGGAAGAACTGGAGAAACATATTATTCCTCAGCACAAATGTTTCATTGCTTTCTTTCAGATTCAATTGGTTTTTTTTTTTCCTATCGGAAAGAAAGAAATTTCTAGTTTATAATTGAACTGAATTCTCTAAATGAGTCAATTAAAAATATAAAACTTGTTGATCATAGATTTTAGACTACTGTAACATATCACAAAATTATTAAAAAATAGGGGGCTCCTTGGAACCTTCTTTTATTTATAGCTCTCAGTCTGAAGCTTCAATTAGTTGCGGCCAGTGATTGTTCAGTCTCCTGCAGTTTTCGGTCACTATCAGTCTTCACACAATGCATAGATTTTGCACCCAGTAAGCAGGAGTTCAGTTGTGTGGTAGTCTATCTGTATTCTAAGGCGGTCGTGTAGTTTAGTCAGTGTATTGAACTATCAGAGGGGATGGTTTAAGCAGGAAATCGCCTGATGTTAAGCTAGGTACTATAATACTAGAATTATGATATGATATGTAATGATATGTTATCATTCGAAACAATTTTAGTACGGAGAGACGTAAATTCATAAACAGTGAACAAAGTGACGATTAGATGAATAACTCTTGATTCATTGTATAAAATCTTCTAAGGCTTTCCACCGAGGTAGCGCGTCAGTGTAGGGCGACGTTTCGAAGCCTGCCTCCGGCTCCATCTTCCGGCGAAGATGGAGCCGGAGGCAGGCTTCGAAACGTCGCCCTACATTGACGCGCTACCTCGGTGGAAAGCCTTAGAAGATTTTATACAACTGACACACCGAGAAAGCTTGCATTCGTTCTTGATTCATTGTTGTATACTGATATATTATGAAACAGATGATCTGTAAATTAATTAACAGTTAGGTTCCCAATGTACTCGACCATCGTCAAGTGGAACATAATGCCAAGATCTAGTGCCTCTTATCTTAACGATATCCACACGGAACGATACAAGTTATTAGATGAAAATCTTCGTAGAACACTCAATAATTTTCTGTAACTGCAATCGGAGAGGACACTATCATCAGCGAGTTAATCCTCGAATTCTCATTATGTAATCGAATCTTTCCTTTACTTCGTCATGACTTTGCCTCATTAACTTTCTTACTCGTTCTTTTTTCAGATGATTAACTATTTTTGTTACATTATTCAAATTTTTATTTTAGTTTTAAATAATATTAATATGTTAGGTTAGAATTTTGTAAAGTTTTAAACATTTACCTCGATTTAATATGATAAAAAAATCTGAAATCTACAAATGCCATGCACTTATATTTATATATGTGTAGTGAAGTGATCAATGTAACGTGAATGGCGTAAGAATAGGAAAGTGCATCTGAAATGATAAAGAAATCCATGTTAAAATTTTTTTTTAGGAAATCGTGTTGAAAATTTAAATACAAAGGTTGCAGTATAGTGAAAGTATGTTTAACATTTAAAATATCGTTTGTTCTTTCTTTGAGTAATATGAGGACCAATAACTAATTTCCAATTATCAATATATGCATATATGTTCGTTATATTTTATCTTAGGATTTTAAATTTATGATACATTTGGTTCCATGCATGTCAGCAAGGAATTTCTTGGAACTGTAAAGATTATGCTTTTTGAAATTCTGTAGGTTTCGTTCTTGTGTCGTAGGATTTGTTACTGCTGGTATTGTATCTTAATTCTTTCTTAAATTACTGAGTTTAGGATACTTTGATATTGTAATCTTCTAGAAGAACTTTGTCTGAAATTAATTCTGTCTAAGTGATTTCATGGTCTCTCCGAAAAACAGAATGTCCTACAACTTTAATTTCGTCTGTTCCAGCTCAAAGTATTGTTTCTATCTTTTTTATTAATGATTTCTGGCATCTTCGAAATTAACTTCTTTGAATATGTTTCAAGTAGAAATTTGCAGTGTAGTGATAAATGTAGCGTGGATGGCGTAAGGATAGAAAAGTGGATCTGAAATGATAATGAAATCAATGTTAAAATGTTTTGTCATGTGATTGTGTTGCAAATGTAAATACAAAGGTTGCAGTATAGTAAAAGTGAATATATTTAACATAAAATATTTAAAATGTCGTTTTGTTCTTTCTTTGAGTGATATGAGTTATCCACTGGACCAATAACAAATTTCCAATTTCAAAACTTTCAAATGGTTCCATAGTATTAACTACAACCTGTATTACATTAATTTTCAAAGTTGAAGTAGGTACATATTTCTCACATTTAACCAATACAGTGAAACGATACTTTCGTTCATATCTATGAGGAACTTGAGGTAACATATCATTTACACCTACAGTAGCAGTTTTTATATCCATTCCTCTCCATGATCCAAGATATAATCTTTCTGGTGGACAACCCTTCTGCGGTGAATCACTTGTTACTGAATAGACATTTGACTTCTGGCAGACGTTATGCAATATTTCAGAACAACTTGAAGTATTAGCACCAACATTACGATTACAACCATACACAGTAGCAAATTTGATAAATTTTCGTTTTTGGTTTATATACGATGCACATGTTATATTATTTAAAAAAAGTTGTAGCCCATAAAAGGTAAAATAGGATTTATTTGGTCCTTCTTAGTGTGACGCAATTGGATAATATTTTGTCGTTATTTAATTTGATAATGACCACAAGTTGTTGCTTACATGAGGCCTTTTTTAATGCATAAATGAAAATCTCCAATCTAAAACCTGTAGTGACTAACGGTGAATCTTCTATTTATATTGGCATATCGTCTTCGTGACTTTAGTCATCCTCACGTCTAGCAAGTTAGTGATATACATCATTGGTCATTGTACATATGGAAATAAATTTAAAGAGATGTCCACTTAATTGGAGGCCCGGTGATCCAATTGAGTTCACAATAATTTTTTTTGTAGCCACCAAATTGCTGTCGGTGAGTAACAATCCTGTTACTAGTGGTTCTTCCAGAACATGCGAGAGCTTTCACTACCTACCTTCCAGCAATACTCAGTAACAGGTTATTCATAAGCATCATTATGCATACATATTAGTCGTAGACAGCATTTATTTTACATTAACACTTTACAATCGGATATTTTTTTAAAGATATGTTTCAACTGAGTTTTTAGTTGTAAAATGACTTACATGAGAAAAGAAACCAAAGAGGAATAATAAACTGAAGAGGTATTAACATAAATTATAATCCTTGTGTCATCATAAATAGTTAAATAGTAGATCTTAATTTTGGTCAAATTTAGAAATTACCTTACTGATTTATATACCATAGCATCTTCCAGACTAAGAGATGGGTAACGTTGATTTGTAATTGCGATCCTAATACTAGAATTTATTTCACAAGCTGTGTAGACTTTCATCGTGTCTCCTTGCAGGTTACAACTGTACTAACTGCATCATATTTGCAGAATGGTGTATTCAATTTGTTGCCTATCTCTCATAACTGCTCGCGCGTGTCTAGCTTTCTAACTTAAATTCGCGGATGAAGCGTTGGCTTGTAATCATCTGAATGCAGCTTTAGTCACATAGCAATTGATGCCAATAAGCGCGAAATGTATGTAGTATCATCTAACTTAGTTAGGTTTTGCCCTCTCGGCTTAATGTAATACAACCGAAACAATAACAGTTATTTGACTAAAGCGTCTCTGATTTCAATTACGAATTTGGAATGTGTAATATCCTACCCACACACTAAGGGCAATACAAGATACAGCTGCAATTAGCAGTTGCGAATTCTGGTCACGGAGACTGGAAAGCACTGCTTTACAATTTAGTGCGGCGACCACTCAGAGGGCAAAGCTTGCTCCTATGAAGTTGATGGCGCACTTGTACACCAGTATAGAAGGCAAGGGAACCTTTACGAAGCAAAATTAACGTTAGTTTTGCTTACCTGTTGGTGAAGTTGCAGTATGTAAAATGCCCTTCAATGCGCATTCCCGCTCTCCTGCGCGGGCTGCGGTCTCATTAGGAGCTCTGCTAGGAGACTGGGCGTGCACCTGTCTCTTGTTCCGGTGCAGCGTGGATGACAAACTTCATAGATACGAAGGGACGTTTTGCGACATGTTTGGAGAACTCAAGTGTGCCAAGTTTTGTTACAACAGTACACGATTAGCAACTGCAGAGTCATTAGATCAATTTGATAGAATACTGCAAATGGAAATCACACCATTCACTTATTTAAATGGTTTTCTCTCCTCACTTTTGTTCTTAAATAATACTGCAAATAATGAAACTCACATTTGGGCTTTCATTCCGAAAATATGAATCATATTTTGATATACACACTACATTAAATAGCTGCAGTTAATTTTGCCTACATCTCAATTTTTTGATGTAGACATCACTTTTCCTGTCAGCTTATCAGTAGAATGGCATTGAGCCTGATGGTTGAGTGTTGAACATTTGGAACTGACGTTCGGTAACAAGCGGGTTCGATCTCCGGCCCGGCTGTCCAGATTCGGTTTCTCGTGGTTTCTCTAAACCTCTCCAAGTAAATGAGGGAATGAATCGTTAAGAAAGCAGTATCCAAAATCCTGCCTGTTTCTACCCCTCCATACTTTAATGACTCGTCGATGAAACATAAAGCAGTAGTTAAAAATAATATATGAAAATAGAAATACATGTACATCTGATTCAAACAAAGTGTTTGGGAAGAAAAAATTTCCAATAGATACTTGCAAGTTGTGGATCATTTTCCTCAATTCATGATAATGTTGATAGATAAATAATGCCAAAACAATTGAATTTTTATTTGTACATTTGTTTTTCTAACGCATTTCGTTTCTTTTATAGAATTATCTTAAGCGGTTTCTTCGTCAGTTTTATATACATTTTATAATGTGTTTAAGTTATGTTATTACATTTCGAACATTGAAGTTTTAATATAAATTATAATCTACTTACATTTTCCGTTTACGTTCCTTTATTTACACTCCATTCTCGGCATCAGTGATTTTTACTTCCTTATCAAATAGCAAGTCATTCTCTGCTTGTTGTTTGTGTCACAAATAAAATAGAACTACTGCACATCACTGTATAGTTTTTCGAATGTTCGGTCTATTTTGTTTACCTGTTAGATTATGTAACACTTTGTGATGTGTTAGGTTTTGTTGATTTATTTTCCTTTTCGGTTGTTTGCTGTGTGGCGCATTTTTTTAAAATGTTTATGTTTATGGTAATTTATTATGATTCTGTGTCACCTTTGTTTAGCAGTGTTTTGTCTCTGTTGATGGTTTTTTTCCTTATCTTCTTTTTAGCACTATGTATAGTGTCTGGAGTGTCAGGTATGTTCATTCCTTTATTACATGTTTGCCTCCCACTAATGATTTCTGTATGTGATAATTTTCTTGGAATGTTAGTATTTGTGGTCTATTACCATTAACAACAATAAAACATAATCATTATAGTTCCAAGAAGGTAAAGTTAGCAAGCTGTTCGGGCTAAATTATGAGTTTTGTGAATGTCAGTTGCTGCGTGGGGTACCGTTGCGCCTCTCTGATGTGTAGCGCTCTGCCATTTGTCGACTGTAGATATCGAACACAGAACAGTGCACAGTGTAGCACATAATTCAACGCCGAATGTTTGGTCAGGTTTGCAGGTATATTTTCACATTTCTTTGGTTCCGTAAAGCACCCAACGAGTATGAATGTTTCGTACGCTTCTCTTTAGCATAAATGAAAAAAATAATTTAGCAAACAAAATAAATTCAGATGAAGAAAAATTTTTTTTTTTCTTCTGGTAATGTTCAAGACTGAACATTAAAAAACCTGTCGATAAATCACGGGTCTCACTGAAGGTTACAGAGTTGGTCGCGGCTGCTCCAGATATTGTTTAGTATTCAAACCAAGCGTAATGGCGTGGCCTACAGAGTTCTAGGTCTGCAACAGCAATGCGTTGGGAAGACTACAAAACGGGAAAATATGATAAGCTCGAAATTCTATTCACCAATACAAATTCCTTATGACTTTCTGTAAATTTTTTCATCATTCAGTTATTCCTACCGCCCTTTTTAGCTGATGTTAAGAATTTTTCAAACAATCTGAGTAAACGATGGTGTTGAAATATGTTATACTTTTTCTAAGGAACATATAAATACTTTATCACCTCTTTGATATGTGAATATTGATTTCTGTTCTTCTCTTGTCCATATCTGACCCAAGAATATTCACTGAGGTATCATCACTAACAACGAGAATTTACACTGCTAATACGCTTTAATTTGAAAAAAAAAAAAAAAAAATAGCATTGGGAGGTGGATTAAATTTACCACTTCTATATTTTGTAATTTTACAGTATTTTACAATACAGATTTGTAAAAGGTTTCTAGCAAACGGAAACGATCAAAAATATATAGGAATTGATGATCTGCCCTCGATCAGGTATTGCAACTTAGACGACCATAGTGAAACCTCAAACGCTTGTCGTGTTCCCGTTAGCGACGGTTATCTTGTCAATCATTCAAAAACCAAAATAGCCAAAAAATAATGTGCTATAACAAAATAAAATAACTAATTTTCAAAATTGGATTTCAAATAGCTAAGCGTGTTTGTGCACACAAAGGATGCGTAAATGTAATGTGGAAATAATATAAATCTACCGTTTACTCTCAGCTCCTAAACAACTACATACTAGCCGATAACAACGTTATGAATTTTACAAATCTGCCAGTTTACTGAAGTTTAGAATTTGATGAAATATCATAAATTTGTTTGAATTTTCAGCATGTATTGTTTATTTTTAAAATGTAAATGAAAATTTAATTTGAATTTAGATTAATTTAAAAAATGAATTATATTATGAGGTATATATTATTACAAAATTCAAAAAGGTGCTTGATACTCAAGGGGAATTTCAGATATGCATATTTCTTTTATCAAACCCTAAATCCTTACATTGTGCTGAAAATTGGCATGCAGATTAATTATTTCAAGTCAGCACCAGTCAGATTCGTGTGCAGAAACGAATTGTTCATATGATTTAGATCTTGACGAAGTTACATAAGTGATTTCTAAATTGAATTCTTGCTCGTTGATATTTATTTGAACTATATGCAAAGTCGATCCTTGAGAACTGTATATGATGGATAGAAATGCAACTTGAATCGAAATTACATGTTAGTGCATGACTGTAATCCAATCATAAATGTAGCTTCGAAATGGAACTAAACCACTAATCACCGGTGAAGTGTAATTGTTAAATTGAACCGTTGATTACGAATTGTTTTAAATTTTCTGGTTGTTTCTGAGCCGTGCGCGGCTCTCTGTCGCTAGGCGGCTGTTTCATATCGCTAACTTCTCCGCTAGGGCGCGCGGCGGCCAGGTTCCGGCCATCTGGTGGCGATTGTCATCTTTCGCCGGCCGATAGACAGCGCTGTGAATGTGAGTGCCCTCTATCGGTCCGTAGAGAGGATTTAAGGGGCGACCCGGCTCAGGAAAGAAGTCAGTCTCTGCGGTCAGTCTCCGCTAGGAAGTGAACACTCTGAGGAGGAAGTGGCGGTGTCGGAAGCGGCAGTGAAGAAGGCGACGTGCTCCATGCACGGTCAGCAGTTAGGCGGAGCAACGTGATACTTGGCCGTCGACGAGGGGTTATTGACGGTGCCTGGTCTGACAAGCAGTTCCGAGTGGCCGTAAACTGTGTCGTCGTCTCACATGCCCAGACTATATGGCGGTTTGGGGTGTCCTCGTAAAGTGTGCGCTTTGGCACCTTCTGGAGCAACCTGTGCCGTCATGTTCCACGAGTGTATAGACTGTTAGAGAGTTCGTGGTATTCAGACAATTCAACTTCGTTGTATTTTCTGCTTCCTAGGTGCAATTGGAGATTTTCTGTTTGGTGTTCGTGCTAGCGTGGGACAAGCTATGTCACTAATGACTGTTCTTTCACATGAGGGAAACAGTGTATGTATGTTTGTCTGTACCCTTGAGGGGTGCTGAAACATTAAAACAGACCAGTGTTGGTTGAGCTCAACTGATATAAGTGCCTTGAGAAGCTCGATCTTTGGAAATCCTGTTTAGGAACTTATAGCACCGGATATTCTACCATTATTAAATTGTTGTTTAGACATAAGTAAATTTAAGTGTGTAAATCCTTGGACTCTGGGGCCATCATGGATCATTAAGGCCAACTAGTATTGTTGTTATTTAATAGAAGTATATTTTTGGGGAATTTTAAGTAACCGATTGGTAATTAAGCTTATTACATGATATAGTGTGGAAATCTTATGTTTTAAGTTGTTGATATTGTTGTGTAAGGTTGTATTGTATTTGGTATTTATTGTAATAAACAAGACTGAGACAATTGTAACCATGCGCCCACATGCTTGCCAACCTACCTACCACCTCAAATGGTAGCAGAGCGTGGTTACGATCCACGGACCTCTGGGTTATGGGCCCAGCACGCTTCCACCCTACAAAACGTGTGCCTTCCATAGAGAATCCAAAGCAATGAAAACAATAAGACTTGAGGCTACCCAATGCAACCACGCTCTGCTACCATCCGTCTGTACCACAAAGGGTTTGTTAAAATCCGGAAAGGCTGCAAATTTGTGTGGGGAGCTAGCCAACAGGCTGCCTTTGACGCGCTAAAATCTGCGCTTACCATTCCACCTGTTTTAGCCATTCCGGATTTTAACAAACCCTTTGTGGTACAGACGGATGCGTCTAGTGCTGGCATCGCGGCCGTTCTTTTGCAGGACGGTGATCAGGGGAGAGCCCCGGTGGCTTACATTTCCAGAAGGTTGGCTGGTCCGGAATGTAAATACTCAGTGTACGAGTGTGAGGCTCTTGCTGTTCTCTTTGCCTTGGAGAAATTTGGATTTTATCTGGAACATCGCGAGTTTATTCTGGAAACGGATAATCAAGCCTTAAGTTGGGTCCTGGCGCGTCCCCGTAAAACTGGGCGCATAGCGAGGTGGGCCGTCCGGATCTCAGCTTTCCGCTTTTCAGTGCGACACATTCGGGGGGCTGATAACAGCGTCGCAGATGCGCTTAGTCGCATGTTTGAGGAGCCGGAAGGGCCCTCGGAAAGCAATAATCAGGGTTTTGACCTGGCAGGCGGCGTTTTGACTGAAGTTCCCTTATTGTTTTCTGACCTCCGGGTTAAACAGAGATCTGATCCCTGTCTGGGTCCCATTTATCAAACTCTTTGTAAAGGTGAACCATCGCCAGGTTTCGTCTTGAATAAAGGTATTCTGTGTCGTCAGGTAGGAAGAAGAAAGCAACTTAGAATATGTCTTCCTAGTGAGTTAATCTCGTCTGTTTTTTATTATTTTCATCATTCTTTGGCCGGGGGCCACTTGGGCGTACACAAGACCATACACAAGATTCAAGAATGTGTTACATGGCCAGGATTAATAAAGGACGTCCGCAAAATGGTGGGGGAGTGTCGTATTTGCAATATGTCTAAACCGGACACTGGCCCCAAGAAAGGCTATCTGTGCTCTCTGCGGGAACAAAACCCTATGGATAAACTGTTCATCGATCATGTCGGGCCACTTCCCCGTACTAAACTGGGAAATAGGTACATCTTAGTGGTGGTTGATGCATTTACTCGTTTCTGTTGCCTTGTTCCTGTTCGGACTACCTCCACCTCGTGTACTGTAAGTCAGCTCCAAAGAATATTTGCCTGGTTTGGACCTCCTCAAGTCATGGTGAGTGACAATGCTTCTACATTTCTTTCTCACCAATTCAAAAGGTTTTGTTTTTCTCAGGGTATCAAACATGTCACCACTACCCCCTATCATCCTGAACCTTACTTTGCAGAAAGAGTGAATCGTAATTTGAAGGCCGCATTAAATGCTTATCACGCTAATTCGCGATCCAAATGGGAGGAGTCCATCTCGTGGATTAACTTAGCCTTTAATTCTGCTCGTCATGAGGTCTTGAAGGCCTCGCCCGCTAGTCTGATGCTTTCCTTCCCGTTGAATTCCCCGCTGTCCAATTTGTGGGACATTAGGGAACTCTTGCCTGATAGGATTAATTCACAGACTGTCAAAGATAATTGGGATAGAGCTCGTAAGAATATTAAGTTGGCCCACGAGCGTCTGCGTAAAAGGTATAACACCGGTCGGGTTCCCTTTACCTACAAGGTCGGGGACGAGATTTTCGTTCGTAACCTAAATCCTCAAGGCGGCTTTGAAGGCGGGCAATCTGGTAAACTGGCCTACAGATTCATAGGCCCTTGCGTTATACGAAGAATATTATCGCCCGTTAACCTGCTAGTTCAAGATTTCAAATCCAGAAGACTGATGAGGGTACACCTGTCGCAGGTTAAGTGTAAGGTTAGGCCTTAATCTCTTGATCTCCCGGGGTCTAGCTTTGGCAGGGGAGGTTGAGCCGTGCGCGGCTCTCTGTCGCTGGGCGGCTGTTTCATATCGCTAACTTCTCCGCTAGGGCGCGCGGCGGCCAGGTTCCGGCCATCTGGTGGCGATTGTCATCTTTCGCCGGCCGATAGAGAGCGCTGTGAATGTGAGTGCCCTCTATCGGTCCGTAGAGAGGATTTAAGGGGCGACCCGGCTCAGGAAAGAAGTCAGTCTCTGCGGTCAGTCTCCGCTAGGAAGTGAACAGTCTGAGGAGGATGTGGCGGTGTCGGAAGCCGCAGTTGAAGAAGGCGACGTGCTCCATGCACGGTCAGCAGTTAGGCGGAGCAACGTGATACTTGGCCGTCGACGAGGGGTTATTGACGGTGCCTGGTCTGACAAGCAGTTCTGAGTGGCCGTAAACTGTGTCGTCGCCTCACATGCCCAGACTATATGGCAGTTTGGGGTGTCCTCGTAAAGTGTGCGCTTTGGCACCTTCTGGAGCAACCTGTGCCTTCATGTTCCACGAGTGGATAGACTGTTAGAGAGTTCGTGGTATTCAGGCAATTCATCTTCGTTGTATTTTCTGCTTCCTCGGTGCAATTGGAGATTTTCTGTTTGGTGTTCGTGCTGGCGTGGGACAATATATGTCACTAATGGCTGTTCTTTCACATGAGGGAAACAGTGTATGTATGTTTGTCTGTACCCTTGAGGGGTGCTGAAACATTAAAACAGACCAGTGTTGGTTGAGCTCAACTGATATAAGTGCCTTGAGAAGCTCGATCTTTGGAAATCCTGTTTAGGAACTTATAGCACCGGATATTCTACCATTATTAAATTGTTGTTTAGACATAAGTAAATTTAAGTGTGTAAATCCTTGGACTCTGGGGCCATCATGGATCATTAAGGCCAACTAGTATTGTTGTTATTTAATAGAAGTATATTTTTGGGGAATTTTAAGTAACCGATTGGTAATTAAGCTTATTACATGATATAGTGTGGAAATCTTATGTTTTGAGTTGTTGATATTGTTGTGTAAGGTTGTATTGTATTTGGTATTTATTGTAATAAACAAGACTGAGACAATTGTAACCATGCGCCCACATGCTTGCCAACCTACCTTCCACCTCAGTTTCCCTGATAAATTAACTACTTCAAGTGCTCTTTTCACCAAGCCCATCTTTGTCCAGAAATTATTTCTGAGAATTACAGGAAATTAATTGCAGGCAAAGAAACTAGGGTCAAGCCCACTGGTAACAGAAACTTCTACAATTTTTAAAAGCCACTTTGTGGTCAGCTGGAGTTGTGGCTCTCGGTACCGCCATTTATCTAAATTTCCTGATTGTATTTTTGGATCTGGTGGTTTTTCGAAAAAATCCTCTCTACATAATTTACTTGGAAAACAGCACTTGCAGAAGGACCGTGACTACAGCCTGAGGCAATTTCGTGCTGTCCGCGATCTTCGGGCGACCTGGAGTTCGACCATCGCTGAGGAATATTATTTTCTTTAATAAACTGATCTATCCTTTACTTGATTCTCGATGTTTAAAACAAAGTGACAAGCTTAAAAAATGTTGACAAAGTTTTTGGAGGTTGCAAGTATCAAACTTTTGTTTTATATTTGTATAAAAATCTATTTCTGCTTATAACTTTATCGCTGAGTGATATGATTGAAGGACCTCGCGTCGTGCTTGATTGATAACCAACTAAGCAGACAGGAATGTAATTACAACTGTCAGTTTTGCAACATGTGAATATTTTAGCAGCAACTTGGGATCCATTCAAACCTTTAGAACCATATATCAAGTTGCTGCTCACCGTTTTCAAAAAAATAATTCTTTACAAATCTGTTCAAAACTTCAGTTTTTGTCCTTCTGCTCCTGACAGAAGGTATTCGGGGTTAAAATGGAATATATAAAAGTTGAGGAATACCAAAGTTAATCAATATGTAAAATTTGTATTGAATCTATTTGAAGGTTTTTTTATGACTCAAAAATTGGAGTAGTTTTTGCTGCAACTTTGTATGAATTCAAAGCATTTGAAACTTATTTCCAGATGTTAATCCTAGCTGTTTTCAAAAAATATCCTACAAACTGATTCAAAATGTTCAGTTTTCAGCTCTCTGCCGATGTAAGAAGTAATTTAGGGTAAAAGTGGCGACATAATGTTCTTAGACTATGCAACAGTTTAACTATTTCACGCTTCTTTCAATATCCTCACAATTCTGTTTCGATATTTTGCAGAACTCTGGGTGATTTAATGTGAAATTTCTAATATTCACCACGACGTCAGATCATATTCCATATATGTGTAAAAATCAAAGGCTTCTGGGCAGTAGTTATTACATCGTAAAAAATAAAGACAATATGAATTTTCGATCTCTTCTCTCATATTGTTTCAGGCAGACCGAATTTGTGATTAGCTGTGGTGGTCACATAACGTGGCATTCAAGCGTTTTTAGCGACATTTGAAACATTTTTTTTGTTTACTAATAACATGTCATCAATATGTTGTTAGTATGAAGATTACTGAAAATTGTTAACTTTTCTTTGAAGTATATTGGAAAAACAATTTTCTGGGATATGATGCAGCAGTTAGTTCATCCTGTGTTGCTTGTGGCTGTATCCTTTCGAAAAATACCCGTGTTCTTTCTTATTACCGAAGCATTTAGTTAAGATATACTTCGAAAGTGTGAAACCTCTCCGACTATGAGGTACGATGCTGAGAGAAATTTGATATGGATCGTGTGGAAAGATGAAGAGTTAGAGTAAGAATAATTAAGCAGACCAAATTTTCCCCTCATTTAGTTGATTCAGGATTCTCAACTCATATAACCTGCAATTCCCAGCTAATAACAACAACAGTAACATTTTTTGTCGTCGAGGGGAAAATATCATAGACTAATTTTTATTTCGTGCTTTTCCCTCCAACTTTCTGTAATATGTGGCAGCAATAGGACTAAATGACACCCGTTACAGTGGTCTTAATATTGAGATACTGTCGAGAGGTATGCGATATGCAGTAGCAGTTATAACATACACTCTTACTACGGAATATGTTTATATTAGCATCCATTATGGCGTCGTCAATCGAACGAATTTCGTTTGTCACAGATAACGTCAGAAAACAGCGCATGCGTGCGAGTCGTGTCTTAAGCAGTTATGAGTTCCTTACTATGATGACCTTAGAAGATGTGTCATGTGTTCTAGCCAATAGCTTGGCACGAAAGTCAATGTTTGGCGCATTTTCAGGTCAGCTGAAGGACTCCGTTCCGCGACGCTACAGCGCCGCGCCACGTTGCCGCTCACACAACTAGAGGAATCTTTCAGTTCGGATTATGTTTACTATAGGTACGTTAGGAGGCGATACACTCTGAATTAACAGCAGTTTGAATCAAACTGTATTAATGTAATGGACCGTTTTAATAATTATAGTATATTTGGGGAGATGTGAAAATATTTATAATGATAATGTATGAGCGGCGGCACTCACTGGCCGTAAGCGCCTGGCGTGGGATGTCGCAAGACAGCTCAGCAATAAATCCAGGTCGGCGAGCAATAGTTATGGAAACTGGGCTCGTGTAGAAGCTTCGAGATACGCTAGCTGTCAGTTGATTGCCCTTAGAACTGGGACAGAGTACGCAACTGACGAAATATAAGCGCGAGCTCACCGAGGTCGGGGGAAGTCGGTCAAGCCTAGTTCGAGTGACTAAGCAGCCACTATGCTGCGCTAAACATCGAGACGGGAACGAAGGCCAGCTCTGCCCGCTAGTCAGCTGATCCGCCAGAACCAATGTAAGTCCATCAATCTTTTATATTACCAAGTGCTTGGAGTCCTGCTCGTGGCAAATGGACGAATGTAACAGCCCGCAGTGAAAGAATAAAACTATGTACGCACTTAGTGTCTTTCATTAGTGCAAGTCAGTAAGATCCAGGTTCAGGTACATAGCCTAAGTAAGATAGCCAAGCCGAGACGGAAGTACCAAGAACGGGAGACGCAGCAGATACGCCCCAAGTAAGTAAAACTGGCTAACGCTCACAGTGACCACATACGACTTATCCATCCTGACGAATAAGCTTTGTGACCGACATAACTATATACAAAGAGCCCGCTACATTAATACATGATAAAGCAACCTAAAAAAAAAATCTTTCGCTTGTTTTGCTCCCAATTTACAAACTATACTAACTGTAAGATTTTTCGTTAAAACACAGTACTGGTCGATATTTGTTCCAGTATAATTTAGTTTTTATGCTCGAACTGACAATAAAAATTGTTTGAAGTCGATAATGAAATCGTCAAGGGAGGCCAAGTTGATAGTGTTCAAGGCATTTGAGCTGTAACATGGTGGTACGCATACTAAAGACCATTGAAGTGGTTGAAAAAGTGACTTGCTGGGTAGAGGAATTCTTAAGAAAAGAGTTAGGGCAGCAAATGCTGTGTCAAAAGAAGTGAAAGTAAAAACGGGAATGCCACGGGTTTATGTATTGGGACCATTGCTATTTATTACTCTAATGAGCGATCGCGTTGATGGTTTAAGGTCAAAAGTTTTATTGTATGCAGATGTATTGTTATATAATATTATTAAAACTGGACGGGATTGAGAGAAGCTACAGGACGATTAAAGCAAGATATATGGTTAATATGGTATGAAAATAAATGGGAAGATTGGTCAGTTGATTAGGTAAACAGATAAAAGAGTAAGGTTTGTCTGTGTTTTTAGGGAGGAACAGGAATTGTTTGTTGAAGTCCTCAAGTGTAAATAGTTTAGTATAACATTTGATAGTTAAGTTAACTGGGCAGGACACATTGGACAGGTGGTAAGGCGATATTTCCAAATCCTTCATTTATTGGAGACGGTGCTTAGGGGATGTAACAGGGAATTGAGAGAACTGGGCTACAAAACTTAACTTTCTTCAGGGGAGGGTAGCTACATTTGTTTGCGAAAATTACTACAGAACACAAAATATAACTGATATTATAAAAAATCTAATTTAAAAGTCATTGGAAGACAGGAGGCAGGTAAAGAGATTACTTGGAGTGTACAAGGTATATCTTGGCAACGACTATTGGATTGCTGTTGGCAGAAGAATTTCTAGTAGTTCGTGCAAGGGAAGGTTGGCCATAACCACAATCTGGAAGTTGGTTTCAGACTTACGAGAGTACTTACCGAAGTAAATATTAAATATTCTACCAAAAACAATGAATGAGTTAAAAATTAAAATTCATTTAGGCCAAGAGTAGGTGATATTGCATTTAAAGAATTTATGATTTTAAAAAATCTTGGAATCTAAAAGGAGGTGTTGGGAAATTGTAACGACGGAATATGCTCCACTGTAATTAAATTAAATTAAATAAACTTCTCACGAAGCTTTCACATTTGTTTTCTAATAAAAGAAAAAAAAAAATTCGTTGGCCTTTATTTGGATATGATATAAATTTTTGAGTCCATGAAACAAGCGTACAGGTGAGAATTTGAATTCTGAACTTACTCCGTTTGAAGGTTAGAGGTGTTTCGCAGACGAACAGACACGGATCGACATGAATAGGGCTTCGACTCCTTTAGCATAAAGAACGTTGTCTTAACATCAAAGCACTGTTGCGTTGATGTAAGTTGGTCCTTCATGAATCGTACCTGAACAGATGTAAATGTAACCAGTGCTCTGTATTCTGCTCATCCTACACACAGCAGACTGAAGCCTTTGTCGGGAGTAAACAATCTGACTCGCTGTGTTGTGAGGTGCGCAGTACGGTTGTTCATACTGGCTGATCACAAGCTACGCTAATTAGCTGGGGCTGTTACCAACCCGCTTCCACAAACAATAGAGGTTCCTGCAGGGTCGCCTGACAAACAACTCGGATTCAGTTGAGATTTTAACATACGGCTTACAGCTCACAAGTCATTTGCTTGGAGTGAATTACGCAATCATTTTGCTTGGTTGACATTAGAGCTCTGACGTTTTTTCATCGTTATTCTTTTGCTGGTTTTGCCAGTTTATGAACATTTTCCCTCCAATTCTTTTACTCTTTTTTGGAGTTTTGAACTAAATGTATCGACAGTTTCCTAATTTGCTTAAAATTTTATATCCAATTCTCGCAACTTCTCTGGAAATATTAAAGCTGTAAAAGTAACGAGAAATTCTGTACCCGTATGTATTCGTTACTAAACCAATCAATACCCGTTACTTTCGAATCGTTACTCGTTAATTTCGGTACAATCGAGTACCGAGTCGCACCGCGTACGGGTTAACTTCGTTACTATCGTATCGTTTCGTTACTCGTTACTTTCGGTACAATCGAACACTAGCATGAAGCGTCGCATCGCATACGGGACGACTTCGTTCGTACTTGGTAAAGTTTAAGTAAATTCTTTATTAAGTAAAATAAGTTTAGGTAAGTTGTTTGTTTGGATAAAACTTAAAGTAAAGTAATTAGCACCTGGATCTCACGGAAAACCTATAAATGTACACTTGATTTGCTGTAATGAATTTTATATTCGAAAGAATAATCTAATTTCAAAACAAACACCTGTTTGCACACACACAAAAAAAGACCTGGCCTTACACCTGACTGTGGCACATCTGGTGGCAACAACTAATGGCAGTTATTTTTTAAAGTAGCCTACTCAAAACCCTGCATGCAAGCCTGAAATGATAATAGGACACGTATTTAACAAATATTATAATTTCATCGAAGTATTTCGTTTTAAATAGGAGGTTTCACCACTGTCTTCCTTTACTGTTTTCATTTATTTTTGTAAATTCTTCACACTTTTGTGATAGATTTGTTAAAATAAATGTGGACATACCTTCAAATCGGACCTGCAGGCAGAGTGCTACTGACTCCCGCTTTATTTCATTTAAAAAATATTAATATTAAAAACAATAATAAAGGTAAATAGGCAAAAGGTAATTCGTAATTGTTGTTGTGTCGCGGTTACAACAAACATTCAACATAAAAGCCAATACCGCATTGATCACATGGTAATAATACAATAACTAACCCCAGACATAAGGAATAAAGTAATTGTACCTTGTTGTTTCTTTATGAAATTCTGGAACTACAAAAAGGGCTGCTAGATTTAAAAAAAAAAAAAATTATCGCAGAATGCAAATAGTAACATATATGATAAAAAAAGCTGGAATGCGACAGGATGAAGAGGGTCATGGGAGTGTACAAGGCGTATATTGATGATGAGGCATGGAAAGATATTGGTGTAAGAATTAAAAGTAATGCTTGGAAGGGAAAGGATGAACATGACCACAAGTTGGCACTCGATTTCAGGCACAAGGGTGTAGGAAGACTATTTTTTAGGTAAGGCTGTCAGGGATTGGAATAAGTTACCAAAAGAAATTATGAATAATTTACCAAAAACGTTGAAAGAATCTAAAGTTAAAATTTGTAAAGGGCAAATGTAGGTGGATGCAGGAAAGGGGGAAGATGAGTGTGGAGGGAAATTTTACTCTGGAGCGTGCGCTCCATTGCAATTTAATTAAATATTATTAGAGCATAACAAATGCAGAGATTCATATCACAAACTATTAGACAACCCTTTTGTATTGTAAATTAAACTATGAAATAAAATAGAAGGTATCAAATCATAAAATAAACACACGTCATAAATGTTTGAAATCATTAAATCTCATTAATGAACGATCAATGAAAAACCAGTAACTATCTCAAATTATCCATACAAATTTTCTATTTACAAATTATGCACTATAAATTTTTATGTTAAACAAAATAAAAAACTACCAAATTAGTCCTTTGGTTGTCAAAATTAGTTAGTTGCGAGAGCTGTAATGCGTTCGTATCTATACGACAAATGCGAGTAACGAAATGAATTTGTGAGTAACGACTCGGTACTTCGAGCCAGGTGACGAACCCGTTACTCAGTAACGAATACATCGTTACTTTTACAGCTCTAGGAAATATTGTTCATGCTTTTATATGTTTCTGTAATTTTGTTCAGTTTGGGAGACAAATGATGCAGGGTAATGACGTATAATGGGGGAACTCTGCTTCTGTATTTTATGGATGTGAATTATCATCCTTAATTTCAGATATTAGTCTCATTTATTCCTTGGAATATTACGCCTCGTCAATGTCGAGATAAAAATATAAGGGAGAGGGGTGGGGACAAGGAACGAGAAGAAACAATTCCAGCATTAGCCTGGAGTTATATGGAAACAATGGAAAACTGAAATCTGGATGGCAGGGCGGACATTTGAATACAAGGCCTGAATGTTACGGTTCACCCACCGAGCTCGGTTTATTTTCATTGCACTTACTGAAGTAATAGAAGAATATAAAAGTTTATGCTCCATTACGATTTTTCCGTAAGTATTAACTATAAACAGGTCAACACCACAGGAAATTTTCCGCCTTTCAAGTTCCCTTTCAGTACGTGATTCATTTAGTAAGGTTCGCAGCAGGAATTTTTGAGCTGATCTTTATCTATTTACTTTGTTCGTGTGATCACCCCGTGGTTCGAATTGCATTTAATCAAGCAGGTCTGCTTTACTGTGTAGGATCATAGGGTTAGTTTAAGCTACGAGAAGCCTTAACAGGCGGTAAATCAAAACTATTGTTACTTGATGTCCGAATAATCCCCCGGGATCTCCCGGGCAACAAAGCCAAGTGCATTTATTTTTGGAAACGCTATGTCACATCAATGACAGCAGTTCATCAATGATGCATGACAATATAAATTGTTCCATTATGTTAAAATTTTAATCTTTCCCTTTAGTTGATTGTGCGAAAAAAAACTCCATAATTTTTATGCCCCAAAATAACCAAGTAATACCGACAAAAGATTTCTGCGTCCGTTATAGAAAATTATTTAATTATTTATAAATTCAAATCATGTCCTAAGAGATATTCGGAGTTGTAATTATTAGCAAATGGTGAAATGTGGAGTCGCAAATGTAGGACTGACGATGAAGAAATAAAAACATTCTTAGCTTCTGGTTTCGTAATGGAAAAGAAGTTCAGAATTTTTTAGAGTATTACTCACGGGCGTATGCTTAAAGCTCATTGGCATTGATACGTTTCTATTGGTTTTTTATTTCGCCCATGAGCATATTAATTTAATTGTCTCCTAAATATCCCTAACACAAATATATGATCTTAAGTCTAGTATGCATCTCAATGAATTGCAAACTACGAGTAGAATAGCAAATCCCATCTTTCTAGAACTATCTTAAATTATCTTTCGGCTCAAAGATTTTCTAATGCATATACTCGATCATAGACATGTTCTGCTAAGAACATCCATGAGAAAAGGACAGTCTATACACACTGAAGTTTATTGGATCCTCTTAGCTTTCGATAGTAACTCGACAATTTTGACTGAAAATAACTACATGATATCAGGAACAAAACTTACAAAATAAAGGAAACATTTTCAGTATAGTGAAGTATGAGGTCATGATAAGTCTGTTTAAACATTTTTGTGTACTTTTGTGACGTGATTATGACTTTATCGTAATTCATTTTTCAGTAAACGTAATATACATGGAAGTTGTGTATATAGGGGGAAAAGGTATTTCGCAATATATTTTGAATTCACGTTGAAATTTCTTAGAATTTTTGTTTAAAATAACTGAATTTTATTTATAAACTAATATCAAAAGGTAATATTTACTGCAAAGATCCTTTTTACAGCTGTATATTGTTTATTGAGTTATGATCTCTTTATGGAGTCATTGATAATATTTTTACAACGGTTTAAGTAACCTGTAAGAGCCAGAATTATGGGCGAGTGTTGTATGTTACACTTTGAATATTGGCTGCGAAATTTCGTAGAGTTATAGCTACCGAAATTTTTATTTGGTGAATGTTGGAAGCTTACTCCGGGTTAAGTGGCCTGATTATTACATTAGTTTACTGGCCATATCAGAGGCCATTACCGTTATTTGTTTTCGGTGGAGTTGCGAACAGGTGACGTGGAGAGTCGGGTGGTTATTCTGAGGACAGACCTTCGCTCTCGGTTTTGGAATGTCGTTCATGGGAGGAAAATATAGTTCGGGTGGCTGAAACTGCATGCATACATATAGAAGAATTCTGTATAGACCTACTCCGGTGTTTGCCATCGATGGATTGGCTTGGCTACAGAACACAGGCTTACAACAGAGGTAAATGGTAACAATTGTATTTGCGTGAGGTATCTTTAGAAGTAAAATATTATGTAACAGCTTACCTGTATCTAATTAGTGATCTGCAGTAGAAATGATGAGGTGTAAGGACACATTGAATGGTGAAATTATTTTAATAATATTAATGAGTGGCCTTTGTACGAGTAACAACTGGAGCTGCGGAATGCGAGGTGCAATGGTAGTACCCCCAATTTACTTCACATGTCTTGCGTTTCAATTCTGTAATTAGAGCGATCATTTAGCCAATAATTTTGAAAAGGGAAGATAAGTTTCACATTATCAACCACCTAGAGACATTACCCCCAGTGTTTATCCATTTCTAATGATCTCGATGTCGACGACACGTAAAGCACTTGACAATTAGAAGTAGGAGTTTGGCATCTGAATCGTACAGTATTTAGAAAGTAGAAAGCAATGCGTGCCCTTGGGTTTTCATGGTCCTCTGTTAATGCCAACAGACATAAATGATAAGTGTTATGAAGATGGGACATTTTACAGATTGCTATTATTGCTTTAAAGGACACATCGGTAGAAATCTTGAAAGTACTACAAACTATACTTTAAACAATGTTAATAAATAATTCACAGGAAATAAATTAATACTTAATTTAGAAAAGACGCAATTAATTCAATTAATTACAGTTGTAATTTGATATGTGAAGGAAAGCGATCACTGAAAGCAGTTGCATTAAATTATTGGTAGTAAACATCATAATAATATGCACTGGAACTAAATATTCTACATCTTCTTAAAAATTAGTTCTGTATATTTTTTAGAATAATAAAAAAACAGCTAGAGAATGAAACAACATTATTGGCATATTTTATATATTCTTACCTCTTAGTCATCGATGAACTCGCCCGTTTGGCCCAGATGGTTGCGGCACCGCGATGGTGTACGTTGTTTAATATGAAGTTAGCTGGTTCAAGTTCTGGTGGCGGAAAAAAAATTTATCATGAGGAATTGGCCGGCATGATACGAGAAGGTGGTGGTACACAATTCCTTCGTATTTGGTTGTGCACCAAAGACATGGTTTAAATCCAACACCTCTCCGCAGTGGGTACGGAGTGAGTGCATACGACATTGTTGACAGTGATTCATTCGTCGAATAATTATTGGTAATAAATTAACATTACTAACTGAATACTGATAAATGGAAAGGGTTCTTTCGAAATGATTAGAAAACATGAAATCGAATATAAAAAACTGATTATTTATTCTTCAATCAATTAAAGAAATTCGAAACATTGTTCCCAGAACAAAATGATAAGCAACTAGTCATCAAATTAAAATTGCCGTATTAAAAATACAAAATAAAATGCCATGAATAAATTAGCATTCCTGCCAGTATTACAAAATTTGAATTGTTTATGAAACACGCCATAAAATGACATAGGAACACTTGAATTTGAAGCCCGCGCAAAATTAAGTGAAATTGGTGGAGACATGAACTTGTATCTTGTGAATCGCTTCACCAGGATCATTAACTGGGCCTTTGAGATAAAAGTTACTTTAGAGCAGTTACAGTTCAGTATTTAGTTAATACCGCCTGTCCATCTGAGCATCTAGAATCAGACGCCTAAAATCTGAGCACAACGAATCGACAGTCCATTTATTGACACTTTAACCAGTGAGTTATACCAACCAAGTTGCTACATCTCTGGTCGTGATTATTTCGTTCCCATCTGGTGTTGGAAGTCAGTGCACTTGCAGATCTTAACATCGAGTCCCCGGCATTTTTGTCTTCGGCAGCGTAGAAGTCCGAGTTTATCTTCTCTCCCGTCGTGTCATTTCGTTCATCATATCATGCGTTGCGTCTTCTATTCATCACGATGCGGTTGGCTGGACATAGGAATAGATGTAACAACGATTAGATTATTGTTATAACAAAAAGTTTCGTATTTGCTAAAGCATACAGACACCACTCGTCACATTTTCAATTCACTTAATAATAGCATCCAAGACCTTTCCACTCGGCTTTTCTGTAGAGGTTACTTAATTGAATATTTTTCCCATACCTGATTGCTACTTACGCAAGTCAAAGGTTTTTTTTAAGCCACCGAAACTTACTTATCTCGCGCAATGTGAATTCGTTCCGAGCATCACCTGTTCGAGCCACTGTCGACCACCCGCATTCCACCTTTCCATTCTCCAGATATTTTTTTTTTTTTTTTTCAGTGGCTTTTGGCATCTAGGCCATACAGCCAGCTCGATAATATTTTTTCCAGCTTATTAGACACACCACAGGACGGACATGACATTCACAGATACCCATGTCCGCGGCCGGACTCGAACCGGCAACCTTCGACTCTGGGAGCTAGCACTCTAGCCCCTACACTACCGAGGCCGGCTTCTCCAGTAATTCGGAATGGGACCGCCTGGTGTATTAACATGCCTCGAGCAGTCTGATATACCTAGCCGGCGTTTGAGTTAAGAGATTTGGTCACTCGTCACAACATAACAAAAGCTAAGATGGAGACAGACAGCTTCTCATTCTATTTTTTCTGCCACTGATCTTCTGCCTACCTATTCTTAGTTCTCTAAGAGTGGAGGCTTTCTCGGCGTTGTATATTGATAAAATTTTCACGGAAAACTAGCCTAGTGAGTACTGTTAAACAAACATACTCGGCCAGTTTCCCAAGAAATTTTCATCTATTCTTAGCTTGCTCGCCTGTTTCTAACAGGTGACAACTATTCACCTAAGCATTTATTGCGGCCCCGTTTTCCATAATTGGATGCTAAACGCACTGAACCCTCGATGTTATAAGCATGCAATAAAATACACAGACGGAAAAAAAAAAATCCCAACACCAAGAAAGACTTGTGTTAGATAAACGAAATTTGGTAGGCGTGTTTATACATCTGAAAGATGACATCGATTCAAATTTCGCGCTTCGCGCATAAGTGTGGCGCTAGTAGCGCTACTCAGAGCTTGCAAATCAGGTTTGCTTTAAATACGCGCTGTAAAGTTTGTGAACGTTATTTACCGCTGAGATTTGACATAGTGAGTTGATGTTAGCCAAGAATGCCTTTAAGAAGACGAAGAAGCCATTATCAACAGCTCACCGAGTTTGAACGAGGTCGTGTAATAGGGCAACGAGAAGGTGGATTTTCTTTTCGCGATATTGCAGAAAGACTTGGCCGGAATGTATCCACTGTGCATGATTGTTGGGTGCAGTGGTCAAGGGATGGTACTGCCTCAAGAAGACCGGGTTCCGGGAGGCCACGTGGCACTACTGAGAGGGAAGACCGCCGTATTCGGCGTACAGCTGTGGCGCATCGTACTGCGTCTGCGGCAGAAATTCGAGCTGCAGTTGGTACCACAGTGACACAACGAACTGTTAGAAATCGGTTACTTCAAGGACAGCTCCGAGCCAGGCGCCCTGTAGCGTGCATTCCACTGACTACAAGCCATCGCCGTTTGCGACTCCAGTGGTGTCAAGCCAGAGCTCATTGGAGGACGGAGTGGAGATCTGTTGTGTTTTCTGATGAAAGCAGGTTCTGCCTTGGTGCCAGTGATGGCCGAGTGTTGGTCAGAAGGAGGCCAGGGGAACGCCTGCAACCAAACTGTCTGCGGCCTAGACACACTGGACCTACACCTGGAGTCATGGTCTGGGGAGCAATTTCCTATGACAGCAGGAGCACTCTTGTGGTTATACCAAACACACTGACTGCAAATTTGTACGTCAGTCTGGTAATTCAACCTGTAGTGCTGCCATTCATGAACAGCATTCAAGGGGGAGTTTTTCAACAGGATAACGCTCGCCCTCATACCGCTGTTGTCTCGCAACGTGCTCTACAGAGTGTCGACATGTTACCTTGGCCTGCGAGATCACCAGATCTGTCTCCAATTGAACACGTATGGGATATCATTGGACGACAACTCCAGCATCATCCACAGCCAGCACTGACCGTCCCAGTATTGACAGCACAAGTACAACAAGCATGGAACTCCATACCACAAAGTGACATTCGAAACCTGTATGACACAATGCATTCACGTTTGCAGGCTTGCATTCAAAATTCTGGAGGTTACACCGGCTATTAATTTAACAGTATTTCACATTTGAAATGCATTTTCTTGAGCTTAAATTAACCTGTGATCTTGAAAATTTAATCAATTAAACATGTTAACTTGACAAATGCATTGTCCAAATTTCATTACTCTACAATAATTTTTTCTTGGTGTTGGGATTTTTTTTTCCGTCTGTGTACATATGGTGATTTGGAACATCACAATACTAACTTTATTCTCTTAGTTTAAAAAGTAACACTCCAATCTTGAGGAGAGTTTTGAATTTTTCGGTACAGAGCATGAAAAAAACACATCCCTTGAATGATTTTTATGACTGGAACAACTCTGTCTGGTAGCTCAATGGGTAATTTTCAAAATTCTAAATCACTGATTCCGATACGGCTAAGAATTTTCACAGCTTCTGCTTTGATCGCAATAGATAAGTAATGACGCTCCGTGGTTCGGATTAAACTGTAGTTCTAACTAAAGAAGAGAGCACAAAAATAATCATTATTGTTCTGTTTACACTGTCTGTAGCCCAGAAAAAAATCCAATTACTTACACAATAAACACACACGCAACTGACAATCAATGCAAACAAAAACCAATTACACATTCAATGCTCTGCAGTCAAATTTATATATTGGTTTTTAGAAATGACTGCAGGCAAACTGTGGGACAGTTCCTTCTCTAAGGACAGGGCCGAATACCATGTTAACAATCCTTTCTCGTCTTTAATGATGGACATATTGACGAGCGATAAACTCGCAATTACTGAAAACATAAAAGAAATTTAACTTAGGCCAGTATTCGTCTGAAGCACATTTCTAAGCTCACAACCAGGGAGCCACTTAGCAGTTCCTTCATGAGGGGAATCATTTTACATTGTGCAGAAACAATTTCGGATTGCTTAACAACATTTTACCAGAAACACCAAAATTATTCCATTCCCGCTTCTACGATCCATAGCGAACATCGAATAAATTACGCTCTATTAACAAAAATGGAAAACTTTTCAATTGTTTTAAGAAAATTACTAATTGACTTTCTACATAAGGAATTTACGTATAGGATCAGAGCTTAGCCACCTAGAAAGGCATAGAATACTTGTTCGAAGCTCTCAGGTGTTTTGAAATTCTGGGATATAATTAAATTTCAGGACGGTTAGAATCATTGTTATGACGAGTATTATTTAATGCTACAATGATTTTTGTTGTATTATTCTATTCTTTAACACAGTAAAAGTTCCATATTGTTTATTGCTTCCTAAGTGGCGACAGGTTGAGTTTTTCCAGTTCCATTTGACAGAGGAGGATATTGTGCTTATGTAGTATATGAGAGTACATCGCTTAAGTAACAGTTGGTTACACCTGATAAAAAATAGAGAAAAGATATCCCGACTTACGCACTGCCTCAAACTTGACTACTGTTTGTGAACATTGTAACACCCGGAAGGAATCGTCTGAATCACTCCAAAATCAGAGGCTGTGTAGAAGGGTTGAACCATAATACGTGATAACGATTGAAGAAAGATGGCGTGCGTGTAGGTCCATCACCGCCCTACTTTGTGTGACTGGACAGGTGAGAGTTACGCCACGCTCAATCAATACAGAGCTATCCGACGAAGGGGATACGTGCAAGTTGGTGTCGGTACGCCTCGTCGACGTCAAAGGGCGTAATATCAGCATATGAGTAAGTTTTAACGTGGCAGAATGATCGGTTTCCAGGAAACTGGTTTGTCGTACCGTGACATTGAGGCTCGCACAGGGCTCGCTGCAACAACAGTGATGCATGTGTTGAACCTGTGGATTGAAAAAGGTCGCACACAGCGAGGAGAGGGTACTGGACCGCCCAATGTGGCCACAGGTTGAGATGGCAGCCATCTCGTCCGCATGGTCGCAGCTGACTGAACAGCTTCGTCCACAGTGTTGGCTCGAAGTTGGAGCACTCTAATGGGTGCAGATATGGTTGCCAGATGGGTATGTCTGGTCCCATGTCCAGGAATTAAGCGTTACTATCCCCGGATTCCCGTATACCAGTTTTTTCCCCTCAAACTTAAGATACCACTGTGGCCATGCCGCACTCGCAGCGGAAGATAGAGGAGAGTTCCACCTTACCGACGACCAGAGACAATATATATAGACTGTTCAACTATGACGTAGTGATTTTCAACCAAAGCTGAATTAATAATCCCATATAAAAATCCTTTTTAACCGCAGAAATGTCCCGGAAATTATAATTCTGTATCTGGCAATCCTAGGTGCAGTCATGTCTGCGTAGACGCTTCGGAGATGTCTGCTGAGGGCTGGACTGACAGCTCGCATTATGTCGGCTTCCATTGACCAGAAACCGCCAACCGCCCCGGGTACGTGAACGCCGTCACTGGCGTGGTGAGTGGCAAAATGTAGTGATTTCGTAGTTTCAACTTGTTCTACAACGCTGGCCGCCCACTTGTTAGATACTGCCATTGTGAACGCAATCGGACAGACTGCATTGTTGAGCGACATGGTGTGATGGTTTGGGACGCCATTGGTTTTAACATGCGATATCGCTACATCAGGGAGGTTTTCGAGCCCGAGGCGCTGTCCCTACTCCAGGCAGATCCACACGCCATTTTTCAGAAGGACAATAGTCTCTCACATGTGGAGAGGAATGTGCAAGCCTCTTCGTGGTGCTACTGCTTCTCTGGCCCACACGTGAGCCTGAAATATCCCTCATCGAAATGTCTGGGGTACGATTGCTGGCTACTTGTTCGTTCTAGTGCTTCTGCAGCCGCTTTCTGTGCTTCGTGGACGCGCCTACAAACCGCCTGTCACTGGGTTTTCCTGCAGCGTATCCAAGCTCTCTTTGATACCATACCACGACGTCTCGAGGCTATGATTGCAGCAAGTGGCAGCTTTACACCGTATTCACGGTCAAAGAGCATGTTCAGTTTTCTAATTGTAATAATTTGTGTAATGTCCCTAATCTATGGAATAAATGTCATTGTAATCATACGTACCTTTCTTCGAGTCAGAATTTTCACAAGTAGTAATGTATGATTAGGAATGAGTGTTTCCATGGATATTATGTGTTCAGGATACATAGATCAGTATGCTTGAGTGTCAAATATAGATTTTAGGTGTTCCTGTCTGTGAAGTGGTGAAATGGTTCTGACTCAAATATTTTGGACTATTTTGTTGATGGAAAGACACAGGATGCAGAGTCTGCGTCTGGGGGATGGTTTAATGACCCCTTCCAACCAAAGTTTAGCCTTTGTTTCAAGCGACGGACCGTCTTAAAACGGAAGATTCTTTGATGATTGAACAATTCCCCATGCATGGGAGCAGTCACTGGTTGCCAACGACTTTCTGAAATAAGGGCGGTGAAACAAGAAATGGCACAAGGAAGACTCTTGCACTTGGGATTGGAAATGGTCCCTGAATGCAAATGAATCACAATTTATAAGCGACATGGGAAAGCAGAATGTGAAGGTATAACTTTACATTAAAAGCCTGAACGCATATTCCGAAGACATGCAGTGTTTGAAAAGGAGGTTTTTCAATTACGAAATTAATAATGACATCTGCCACGGTAAAATATTTCGAAGATAAAATAGTTCTCCAATCGAATAACCGAGTATGGATGGTAAAGGGAGAAATCATCAGAATTGATAGAATCGTTGGGGAGACTGATAATCAAATATATATATTACATCAGGCGTTCCCTTTCATGGCGTGTCAGTATCAGACGGTAGCTGCATTTCAATCACAATTTAATTAAAGCGGAATGCTGGAGGTTCTGTCGTTGCGAAGTAGCTTTGCATAGATCCGCGAAGCTTTCGAATTCTCTGGCACTGCAAACCAATTGTACCAACGGCTTGTAAAATAATTTAGGGCCCCGATCGAAAACATAGCCAAATGTATTGTATACTTTCACAGTTTAAACTGGAAATACATGATTTCTTATCTACATGGAATCATCTAGATAATTGTTATCAGCTGTCTTCACTTTCAATGAAATTTCGTGTGCTGCTGACGTATTGTTGACTATTTTTCAAACAGATCTTCCGGAGCATCTAGTATGAAACGACGTGATTCAACGAGCTGTAGCTTAGTTGTTACAGATTTAACTACAAAAATATTAACTGTTATGTCTTGCTAGCATTAGAACTCTGTTTTGTTAATATGTTTAGTAACGTGTTAAACTGTAAGAAAAACAAATTTTTATTCTTTTCCTGAGGCAGTAAACGAAGGTTGTGTTACGTTTTTTTCCCTTATGGCTTCAAGTCACGTCGACGTCATGATCGTTAGAGATGGAGTCAATGAACGGGAAGTAATTCGCCCCAGAATTCGAATGGAGCGATTGGGGAAACCATGGAAAACCCAAATCTGGATGACCAAACGGAATTGGAAACTGCGTCCTTCAAAATGACAGGCAAGAGCATCACCGCTCATCGAGCAAGTGTTCGATCTGAGTTTGCATGTGAAATGGCCCTCGACATTTCCGGACGAAAGCAACATGCTGTCTCTGATACTTGTATGTTATGAGATGGCAAAATATTTAACCAAAAGGGGTCGACAATTGACCATTTTGGACACCAAGATTGCAGGAAATGGCAGGAGCCACTGGAACCAGGAAAAATACAACAATAACAAAAAAACTTAACAATATCAAGCGTACAACATGTTTTGTAGGTGTCATCACCTACTGTAGACCGGCTTCATTCTCCTCATGTGTGAAACATTTTTTTTTCAACTCGTAAGCCTGTCTTTGAGTTCTTAAATGGAATAGAATCCATAGAATGTACCGATGAGAAAATGAAGGAGCGACTTCGTCCTATGAAGGATCTGTTGTTGCCTCATAAAGCGGATAGAGAAAGCAAGCATATGGAAGCAACGTGTAACGTGACATATTGTGTCTGTAATTTACAAACGCATTGCTTGGTATCTAAATCCATTATTGTTAAGTCACACTGTCAGGACAGCACATTTCCTAACGCCTAGGTTCAGTTGGATCTGGTAGACGTGCCATATAAAGCATCATTTCGCTGCTCCCTTAACATCTACAGTAGAGCATCCCACAGAGAAGAAATTACTCAACTTCAGATTTCTCTAATTTGTTTATAAAAAAGACCCTTACTGCATATTGCAGGAAAATGAACCGTTTGAAAATTACGATACTCTTATGAAAGCTTATTCAAACTAAAGCACCAGACGTTCTTTAAGGGTGTGGTAAACTCTATAGCGCAGTATCGATCAGAACTTCTCCAAACTTTTTCTTGTGAATTAAGATTAATCAGGAAGACTGGAGTTTCATTTAGAGTTTTCTTCGTCCTTGTTGGGGAGTCTCGGTTTTAAGGCGAACGTAGTGGATACGAAATCTTGTATCTTTAAACGAACAATTCTTGTATATATATATATATTTAGGATCTCGGAAACGGCTGTGACGATTTGGATGAATTTTGGTATTTAGATAACGTTTTGACTTTTAATATTACCTAAATAGTTGTCTTCCCTACAAAAAAGCGAGTTTACAAAATACGAACAATTTTGTCACTCCGTATATCGAAAACGGCACTAGCGCCATCTCGTAGACAATTCAGGTACCAGAAAGCCTACAAATAGATTTTTTTGATTTCAAAGAACAATTAAACGAACAGTTCTTGTATACTGGCTGACCCGTGGAAATATTAACACTGCAAGTTTAATTGTAAAACATTTAAAAAGGAAGATAATTAAAAATTTATCAATGGTTTTATCAGAAACTTCCTTGAAAATAATATTACCGGTACTAGATATAAAGTAATCATCGTTTACTTTTTGACCTAAAAAATGGTTGGTAGTTAGTCATTAAATACTACCTCCTTAATTATAAAACATCTTTAGAGTTCTGTTCAATGTACAAGATTTCGAGTAGAGTTTGATAATAAAGTAAAAAGCCGCGTGCGAGTGCACATACGAAAAAACTGGTTCTGATAAATAGAATCTTGCCTTTTGAATCGTTTGACTTTGTGCTTTATTAATGTTTATAACGAAGGTTACTTCTTATGGGAATTGTTTTACTATCATTTTGAAATGCTGATCAGAAGATATGAGATTACTGCGAGGTATGAGCATAGTTTTATCGGAGTGAATAAATTTAGCACAGATGATGTTCTATTAACGTCACAACCCGGTGATGAATTCTTATAGAACTCGATGAAACATATCGAAAATAAAGAATAAATGTTCTTGGTTTTTGAGATATAGCATGTCAAAAATCAGTTATAGGTATAGTTCCTTGTGCTTTTGGCGACGTTTCTTCTGGTCCAGGCCGTATTTCAACCTAACAACAACCACTAGGTACAAAATAAAACATTGAAATTACATTTCCACCATATTGACATGGTCACTTTGGTGGATTTTTTTCTGGTCCAGGCTGGAGCTAATCCTAACCTCTTCACTTTTGAGATATAAAATCCCGAGAACTAAGCGAGATATCAGAAAACTTCCGTATTTTCGATTTGTCTCGACGAGTTTCATACGAATTTATCATCAAACTTGGCTATGGTGAAATTTGTCTTCTGGTTCAGGTCGCATTTCAACCAACCACGTCAATTTTGAGATACGATATCTCGAGAACTAAGCGTGATATATAAAAAAATTATTGTTTACTTTCAATTTTTCTCGTCGAGTTACATAAGAATCCATCATCAAGGGTTATGAGGATTACTGTGCTCTGGTTGCCAGGAGATCTGTCATAACTTGGATCTGCCCATCCATGACGACATGGATAATATGTTTGTGAGACTTAAATCAAGAAATCCAAGTGTGAAAACTGTAAAACAGATTATATCTAATAGTTTTAATGGGAGAGAAGCTTGGAAATTGGAGTGGATAGCCTCAGCCCTACCAGAATGGCACTCCCTGTTCGACAGTCAACAGGCACTAAAGGGACTCGACCTTCCTCGCAAGACCTGGGAAGCTCTTAACAGAGTTAGGACTGGTCATGGAAGATCTGCTTCATCTTTGTATACATGGGGAATGAGAGATTCACCGAGATGCGACTGTGGTAAGGAAAAACAAACCATCCGTCACGTGACATTTGACTGCCCACTTCGAGCCTTCAGGGGATTACCAATAAATTTTATTAACATATCAAATGAAGCTTTAGGTTGGCTACACCATGTTAATTTTGATTTTTAATTGTAATTAATGTTAAATTGTATTATTTTTGTGCAATGGCCATAAGCTAAATAAATAAATCAAGGGTTATCGTAGAATCCTCTGAATTACCACAAATCTCGCACCATTAATTAATAGGGCCTATCAAACTGGCATTAAGATTTCTATTTTACATAATAATAGCATTTTCTTAAAGTAATATTTGAGGCGGTTTCGTAAATGGATCTAGCGATTTGGATGAAATTTCACATGTAGATAATGTTTTGCTTATCAAGTTTTTAACACGATTTAAAAAAAAGAAAGGAGCAATTTTTGTATTTGGTTTCTCGAAAACGGCTCTAACCTCATTACTTAGAAGGTTCAGGTACCAGTACGCCTACTGATGTTAGTTAAGCTTCTCTTTGGTTAACTGTGCACCTCAAAACGCCTAGGAAGCCTTCAAGCCTTTTACTTTAATCAAACTTTACTCGAAATCTTGGATATTGAATAGAAATCGAAAGATACCGAGCGAAGATCGGTCACCCAGGTACTGTTGCTTAAAGTTACCAACTGAAGTCTAAAGTATAGAATCCAGCTGACTCACTTCTCTTGTAAAAATACAAAGTATTTTTTTTTTAATTGAAGAACATCAGCTAAAGAAAAAGTATTTTGTACTGAAGTGTGTAAGAGAAAAAAGTTAAATTTAATTTAGACACATCTGAACTCAGTTGATTGTGAAAAAGTGTTCGATACGTTAGATGTGTCATCTCTAAAAATCACGGCTTTATACGAAACATTGTAAGAGTTCCGCGATGCTAGTGTGAAAACTACTGTGTAATCGGAAATCACTAACAGGCTCGTGGAACAAATTCTTATGAAGTATTGTGTCGGACGAGTGTGTATATGTTACCGGTCAAACCCGATTTCAGGGCAAACTAGTTTGTCCTAGGCCAAACCGGTTTATCCTACGTGTGTCAGGATATGCTAGTTTATCCCAGGGCAAATAAGCTCTTTTATAGTTTTTATTTTCATTACTTCATTTAAGTTTTCGTAAATATTTTCGAAATATTACGTTGAAAAGTGTTTATAATAGAACTGTATTCGACGTTTGTTGTCAAAAATGTCTCCAAGAAAGACATGTCAATGAAGATGTTCAAATTTTGGTAAGGACTGCAACTAGTTTGTCCTAGGCCAAACCGGTATATCCTACGTGTGTCAGGATATACTAGTTTGTCCCAGGACAAATAAGCTCTTTCATAGTTTTAATTTTCATTACTTCATTTAAGTTTTCGTAAATATTTTCGAAATATTACGTTGAAAAGTGCGTCTCTTTTATATTATTGTCGAAATTTCAATACGAACCTAGAACCTTCGTCATGTCTTCTTATGATTGATGAATATTCTTCAAAAGACTTGTGGTGCACCAGTTGTGACTCATCGCTCAGGAAGTATAATACTCTGGAAGTTTAACTGAAGTGCGGACGTGCCCAGATACCCGTCGGCAAAGGACAGCAAGTACTTCACATGTACCATCGAACAATGACGACCATTATATTTGGGTTTTCTGAATGCATGTGAAGAAACCATGCTAGTGGAGCTCACATCGGAAAAATAATTAGATCTGCATAACATAACAATTGCGAAAACTGTAAAATCTCACAGCTGAAATGAATGCAAAACTTAATCTAAAGATTTCTGTAATTCAAAACAAAACAATAGAATTTCAAGGCAAAACTACAGTCAGTTCTAATATTGCGGATGATTGGATCGAAGGCTGTGATGTCACAAATGATGTAAACAACGCTTTTGCATGCACTATGAATAAATTATTCAAGTAAGCAGCACTGTAAAGAAAAAGAGTAGAAGAGAAACACAACATAAATTCTACACAGTACTACTTTTTCTGGGAATAATACTTAGGTGTTAACAAAGCAATTAGTACACTAACATTTATGAAAATGGCCTTAATAACTATCAGTGAAAAGTTGCACAAGACTCGATGTTTTCACAGTCAGGACGTATGTGAAGAACCTGAGCTAATCTTAGGTATAGAATACTGGAAAATATAAGAAGAGGTGGGATGAACATACATTAAGGATGAATCTCGATCCCCAAAAATAACATTTATATGCCACGTCAATGACAAGAATAAGAAGGATACACGAGAAAAGATGGTATATTGGACGTCTAAACAGGACACAGACCATAATTTTTTTTTAAATTTATTTAATTGCGATGGAGCGCACGCCATGGTGGCAATTACTCTACCAAAACATTTTTACCCTTTCTTGTATCCGCTTATTTTTTCCCTTTACTAGCGTTTAATTTAAATTCTTTAATAGTTTTTGCCAAATTATTCGTAATTTCCCTAGGTTATATTTTACAATTCCTGAACCCTTTTTATATTAAAGAAAATTTCCCCACACCCTGAAATCAAATGCCAACTTGTGGTAAAATATTTGGTAGCATCGGGATTCGAACCCAGGTCCGCAAATTACGGAGCACATACCTTACTGTCTATACCAAGCTATCATCTTCAAGTACTATTATTGTGAAATCTATATGAATAAATACTCCGTCGCTTTTCGGGTTACGTTGAATGGACGACATTTGTCATTGCCTTTCTCCTTAACGGCTAATACAGGCTGATTCAAAATGATTGTAGGGGTTTCAAAAAATTCCTACACTTAGCACAATTGAGATACGAATTTGAATCTTATTTTGATGTGAAAAGAAACTCATCAAGTTTTTTTACATCCATTAAAAATGTTCGATATGTGCGCCTTGTGTCACTCTGCACACATCTATTCGAAAGTCCATTTCATACCACACGCGACGCAGCATGTCATCAGAAATGTTTAGAAAGGCGGCCCTGATCCGTTCTCTCAGTTGCGGGATAGTCGCAGGTAGAGGAGGACGATAAACTTTATCCTTGACGTAACCCCACAGAAAAAAATCACATGGGGTTAAATCTGGTGAACGAGGTGGCCAAGGCATGAGCATTTGGTCACTGTCGGCTCCGCGTCCTATCCATCACTGTGGCAATTGTTCGTTGAGTCAGAACCTCCCGATGGAAATGAGGTGGAGCACCATCTTGTTGGAGTATGAAATCATCCACCTCTTTCAGCTGAGACAGCTACCAATCAGAGATCACATCGAGGTAAGTTAGTCCTGTTTCTGTCTGTTCAATGAAGAAGAACGGGCCGTACACTTTCGCCTTGGAAAAAGCAGTGAACACACACACTTTTGGACAATCACGCTGGCGTTCAATAAAAGCACTGGGATTTTCTGTCCCCCAAATCAGCACATTATACTTGTTAACTTTCCCACACAAGTGAAAGTTCGCTTCATCACTAAAAATGAGTTTTTTTACAAAACCCATCTTCTTCCATTTTTTCTTGCATAATGTAGCAAAATGTGAGACGTTTGCGATGGTCGTCAGGTGTTAAAGCCTGAAGCAGTCCTAGGCGATAGGCTTTCAGTTTTAGACGTTTTCGTGGCACGCGCCAAACAGTGGTTTGCGGAATGTTCAGTTCTCTGCTGCCTGTTCTTGTTGATTTCCGCGGGGTACGTTGATAAGCTTCTCTGACGCGATTCACGTCGACTTCCGACACAGAAGGACGCCCACTGCTTTTCCCTTTGCATAAGCAGCCCTTCTCCACGAACTGCGCATACCACCTCCGATTGGAATTGTCTGAAGGTGCATCCTTCATAAATTTTTTTCGAAAGTGCCGTTGGACAACGGTAACTGATTGACACACGTGAAAATCTAGAGTGCAAAAAGCCTTCTCTATAGCGTGAAGCATTCTGCATTTCGGATGCTTCATTTTGCAAGCAAATATTCCTGCAAAGATGCTTCGTGCCGGACAGCACTGGGCCGTAACGGTACCTCAGGTAGCGCGGCTCGGAATGTTTTGGACGGGGTTTAAAGAGACAGGTGTCGCGCCTGAAATTTTCCATTAGGCGAGAGAGAGGAACATGTTCCGTGAAAAGGATGGACAAAAGTAGTGCCGAAGAGGGTGTGTATGTGTGTGTGTGTCTGAGCCAATCACAGCCCCTGTGTGGTTTCACGCGGACTAATATGATCACTCTGCTTTCCATACAACGCGGGAGGCGAGGTCTTTGCTCCGAGACACCGTCGCGTCGGGTGCTTGTGTGAAGGAGGGAGCTTCTGAGCGGGTCGACGTAGGTTCGACCCACGTGGTGGCTAGGACAGCCCTCCATAGCGATGGGCTGATTACTAGTGTGCAGCGTATGCAAATTTGTGCCGCTCTGCTTTGTGTGTTGCCGAGAGTGCATCAGTGTATCAGTGCGACCTCACACACACGTGAGTTACTAAGTAACGTGCCTGGTGGTAACTACCATCCGTGATTGTTGTGAAGATCTCTTGTGGTGGCCTCCTTCAAGCCTCCTTCGTCGCCAAGGAATACATCCACGGTAATATTTTCAAGTACCTGCTACCGCAAATCTTTGTTTGAAACTGTCGAGACCCCAAAACTGTGTTAGAAAGCCCAGTAACGGCCTTCATCGAGATAAAGGGGTTCTCACTCTCTGAACTGAGCTAAATTATCATTGTAAATGGTCTGCTATCCCTCTGCTTCGTATCCAACTTGTATTTAATTTCATTTTTTTGTTGTTTTGCATTGGTTCCAATGTAATTATCATAACAATTTTGTCCATAAAGTAATTTTTTTTGCACGTAATAAAATATGATGTAATTAATGGTAGATTGCCGGTTTCATCAATTGAAATCTCCCACTTCCAATACTTAATGGATATAATTAGCTACTTGCATTGTTATTATTAAAATAATTATTGCAGGGAAAACATTTATTCATTTCATGTGGAAGTAATTCCTGGCGCCCAGTTCTCATCACGAATGCAAGTTTTAGCGGGCATTTACAGCTCTCACCAATAAATGGTGCAAGGTGTAGTGCGATAAAATAAATGTCCAGGGTACACTACAAGCGTTAGCTGCCATATTGCAAACACTGACATCTGGCGGAACAAAACAAAACTTTGAGAGTTTGTCTATTCATCTATGTAATTATAATACTTGTATGTTTAGTACATAGCCGGTAAAAAAATTCATGAAACCCCGAAAATCATTTTGAATCACCCTGTATAATTGGATCTCATACAGCTTGTACGAGAGATTGTATTCCAAGAAGTTCAAGTGTCTGTATGCATTTCAGCTGAAGTCTAGTGCACAAAATTAAAATGAACTAAAAGCAAGCGTTTTCTGGATAAAACTCTGCTTAACGAAAATTTATGATAACATAGATACGCTTTAGGCGGTAGAAGATAGATATGTCACTGGCCAATACTGAAAAAGTTCCAATTGATTACCATTCCTGTTACTAAGTTTGTTTCAGTGAGAAGTTATTCGTTGTAAATATGTACATATAATTAATTTACGAATTGACGTTTTTAATCATTTAAATAAATTAAATAACTGTTGTAAATGTGATTACAGGTGTTACAGGTTTATTTATTATTTTATTATTGCAGCTATATCGATCCTTTTTTCAGGATGTAGCCTCTTTAAGTCTAATGAGCTATATATTAGAATTTAATTCTACATAGTTTTGTTGTAGTTCTTTCCAGGCTGATCGATCTTAAGCCACCCTCTTCCAGTTCACGCCTGTAACTCGACGTATATCCTTATCCCAGCGATCCGGGGGTCTTCCTCTAGCTCTTTTCAGGTCTCTCGGTATCCAATCCAGCACTACCGTAGTCCATCTTTCGTCTCTTTTGCGAGCAATATGACCGGCCCATTGCCATTTTTGGGTCATAACTCTTTTTAAGATGTCTGTTACTTTAGTTATTGAACGAATGTGCACCGCCCTTTTCCTGTCTTTTCTTGTGAACCCTAGCATTGCTCTTTCCATACTTCGCTGGACAGTTCTCAGTTTTTGCTTTGTGTGACTATTTAGGGTCCAAGTCTGGCAGGCATATGTGAGGACCGGTATTACTCATTGTTCAAATACCGGTTTTTTATGATGTACTGGCATGTTAGATTTAAAAACTATGGAATTTCTTCCGTATGCTCTCCAGTCCAGCTTTATCTCAGGCTTTGAGTCGCCATTCATATTGATCAGTTGGCCAAGATAGATGTACTGATCTACGGCCTCAATACCAGAATCTTTCGTGTCTGCTTGTCTTTATCTTTTTCTGTCCATTTGTTTTGCATGATTTTGCTTTTTGATAAATTTTTTTAAGGCCCATTTCACTGCACGCTTCCTCTTGTTCATTTATCAGTTCTTTGAGCTCTTCCAGACTGTTTGAGAGTAAAACAATATCATCAGCGAATCTTAAGTTGTTGAGACTTCTTCAATTTATTCTCAAACCTCTGTTTTGCCATTGGATTTTTGACATTGCCAACTCTAGGACTGATGTGAATAGCTTGGGGGATATAGAGCCTCCTTGTGTTACAGGTTATGTCACCTTAATTAAAAGACTGAAGACTGTAATTGAGAATATTGTTCCAGCAAATATGTTTTAAGTGAGATTTTGAGTATTGGGAATTGTTTAATTTTATCAACTTGATGTTTAAATACTTGTAAATATTTTCTAATTAATTTTAAAAAAATTCAATAATCTTGCATACATTGTAACTGTGTGATGATTTCAACTATTTACGTAATTTCTTGCGCATCCGAAAAGATTATCAGCGCTTTATTGATTTCCAGAATTTTCTGTCCTGTGTATATAAACTTTTGAAAATCTCCACGTAGCAAGTTGGCTCAGAATATTACTAACACGGTTATACATAATTTGTTTAATGTAAAATGTTTCCAAAATCTTTGGATGAAGTCTTATGTACGTTTTTCTATTGTAGATGGAATAGAAGTTAAGTGAAAGTTTATCGATGGCTTCGTGATTTTAATAAATTAGGAACATACTTATGTGAAAGTACAATTCACTTGGCGCCCGAACGAATATGAAAATCTTCAGAACATATATCGATAAATTAAAAGCAATTTATTCCGAGTTGTCTCATACACCATTTACAATATTACATACCATATTCTTTTGATTATAGAGATTTATTTTTTGCGAGATTATAAGGAAACACCTTATACACATCATTGATGTTTGTAAAAAAATAGTTGTAATATTATATCGTTGGACCATAGATTGCTACTGTGAGACTCTCTGGTTGTATATAGTTAGTAGTAAAGCAACAGCCGTGTATGGTGGAATAAAACTGTTTTAAGGTAGTTGTGTTGAAGTGGAGACAATAAGAAATGTTAAATAAATATAGAATAGAAAAATGGATGATTTATTAATCAAATAATTAAAAGTTTAAAGGCAATTCGAATAAAAATAATTGAGTATTTTATTTCAGCGAAAAATCGGCAAGATTCAAACCACGTAAGTACAATTTGTTTTTGTACCAATTGTGAAAATAGTTATCTTACATAATTCACTTGGCGCCCGAACGAATCTTTAAATCTTCAGAATATATGTAAGTAAATTAAAAGCAAGTTATTCCGAGTTGTCTCATACAACTTTTACAATATTACATAACATATACTTTTGATTATAAAGATTTATTTTTTGATGAGACAATGTCGGGTGTATAAATGAAGTTGCTCCGATTTATTACTAGTTACCTAAAAGTAATACGAAACTAATCATAGAAAAATTCCAACATTCTTGCTACTCAGTTGATAATTCAGTGTACAAGAAGCAAATAGAGGCCTGAAACTGAAATATAAAATTAATTTTATGCTAATCATAGTATTGTTATTTTTTTATGAAAAATGAAACCACGTTGTCGTTGAATACAAATAGATGCAATGATTGTTTTTTTTTTTCTTTTAAATCTGTATCGACGTTTGGAAGGCAGTACGAGAGAATTCGTGCTGCACAGAGTTGGTCTAATACTGCAGTGCTAGTGGATGCGTGAGGAATGCAATATCGGACGTACAACACCGGTACTGGTCGGGTATGCACACAGCCTGCGGTGCTGCCACTCACAAGCGGTGGATTTTGTTTTCAATCAGTGTTGAAGAAGTTTCTGATTTTCACTGTTGCCAGGTGAGCTGACAGTACGAACCAAATGTCTCGAATGTTTTTCACGATAAATTGATTGAAATGCTACGGGGATAAACTGTAAAAGCGTTCGTTAAAAATTTCCACAGTAACTGAAGTTCAGAATGTAGTCGGATTCTTATTTATTATGTTTCAGCATTCTGAGCTTATTTCACAAGCAGTAAATACCGTTCGACTTAAACCATTCACATCTGGCGCTGAATTGTTCGATTTGTCGTTCACTTCACTGATTTTCAAATTCCTACAACTTTCAAACAACTTTTTAGGCACTATTTACTTCGAGAGGCTCTACTGTCTTTCACAGAAAACTCATCTTTGGAGCCGATTTAACTATAAATAGCAGGAACTCAATTTTGACGCAAAAATATTCTTTCGAAAGCAGCCAAAAACGTTGTTTTCATTTTTATCTGCAGAAAGGCCTTTCAGCACGTGAAGAGTGACCGGGAATATATCCTCCTCGTAGTAATTGTCCTAATACTTTGATCAAAGTCATTCCAAGTAGTACTGAGTTCACCAAGCTCGGCGAGTGGGTGGTAGCACTCGAGTCTGAGATACGAGAGGACGCGAGTTCAAATCTCCTTCCGGTGTTCTAGATTTCTGTTTTCCTGATATCACTAAAGGAAAATGTCGATATGAGGCCTTCGAAAGGCCAAGGACGAATTCTTTCTCGTTCCTCGTACCTCGTCCTCTCCCGCCTGTTATAAAATCGATGTTGACTGAAATTAAAAACACAATAAAAAAGCGCTAGTCTCAGAAACAAATGGAATACGTTACTTTTTGTTTGATATGGAGGTATAGGTTACTTGTGTGTAAGTGTGTGTGAGTGTGTGTTTTTTTCCATCCAGAGTATGCATTAGTAACTAAATGAAGCATGCGATTGAGTGTGTATAGTGCAAGCACACGCAATTTTAATTTTACAAAAATTACTGAATTTCTTCTTTATAGGTATCTAATTGGCAGTACACAATGTTGTTTTTACTTAGCAGACACTCTGCCCTACTGACAACCTGTCTTTGTATTTCTAGGTGTACCCACGCCGATTAGAATCTACTCCGCTCACAAACAGAAAATCCAGAGAAACTTCCAATAACAGCTGAACTACGGGGAGAAGACTAAACAGTCTCGAGAACTTGGAAGAGATTTGGATTTTGAGATTGAGCAATAGAGAATTTTGAATCCAGACTTGTGATAAGTCTCAAACAGATTTCATTTGCTTGGTTGCAAGATTTTTGTTTTTAAACTTGTCTGATGTGTCACGAAGGTCCTTCGTTTTCAGCACTAGTCTGTTGTGTATTTCTGTGTAGTTGTTCCCGGAAACAATTAGCCTTACTAGCAGAATTTTGAATAGTAAATTTAAGCCGAGGATTTTTGTCTGTGTATCAGTGTTTTAAATCCAAATATCTACGTGTTTTTACAGAAGTATTATTTGTCCAGGCCAATCCTTTAAATATATGATTGTTTTTGACATAGAAATGATATGTATTAAAAGCATTCTACCAGCTATCCTATAGCTTTTTGGTGTTACATAAGCCAAAAATTTTATGATTCCAGTTTTAGATTAATATTGTTCGTCGCTGTTGTAGATGCTGCACTGGTTAAGTCCTAGTGGCAATGAATTCTGCGTAAAATACACTACTGTAAAACATAAAAAAATTCATTCTAACCGATAAATATAATGAAGATGTAATTTACTACTCTTGATATAATCTTAATATATTATCGAAGTTTTGAACACAACCATGGTATTTCACCTTGTGGTTATCTCTCCATTAACTAATTAATTTCATGTAAATTGGTAGAATTTATGTAATATTATTTTGTTAAAATGTAAGAACATGTTTGGACTATTATGTCGGATAATTTGGAGAGAGTGTACGGCTCTTTGTGGTAATGACTAATTACTTTTAATAGTGAAATTATTAGGTTTTTTATTATTGTTTGATGAAATGATTGTTATATTCGGTCTGTAAAACCATAAAACCATTAGGTATTATATCTGATTAGGGGTTTTAGAGTGAAAGCTTAAACATATAGCTATATTTGATAGCTGAATTTAAAATTAGTTTGTCTTTTTTACAGAGAAGCATTACCATATTTATCGGTAGTAGCTGTTTAAGGTTTATCATCTGATGTAAGAATTCGTCTCCTTATGAGGTATATTTCTTGCAAGCGAAGAAAATATGAAATGATTTTTCTGTTGTTCTATCACAGTCTCTGTTTACCGTGGTGTTTCCTGCTTGTATCCTGTTTGAATCTTGTGTGTAATGTACAGCTTACGATTCGTTTCTATGCTTTGATGGAGATGAACTAAGGCTTAATCGATTGTATTTAGCAGTATTTCCCTTTATCAAATTTAGTCAGCTCCTGTACTTCTTGCGATTGTTGGTGCATTCCTTCTCTAAGAATTTTATGGAAATCTGCTGTTTTTCGCGGCACCAAACAGAATTTATCATTTTGTTGATTCTTTTTTGAGTATGGCTTTACGGCTTATCAAAGTATAGGTCATTAGAGGCAGGAAAGGTCTGGTGGCAAAGAACGGGATGGAATTCTGCCGTAACCACGCATTCGCCTGGATTGGTTTCAGGAAATCACTGAAAACCGAAATCTTAACGCCTGGCGGAATTTGAATCAGTTTCCTACCGAATGCGATACCAGATCGTTACTGATCACCCATCAAACTGGGTACCAACCAGAGTGTATTTGTTTTGGAATTCTGTGTTATTAGGTAAACCAGTAGTGGCAATGCATTCTCGCTTAGTTTCAGTCATTTGAAAACGTTTATCACGTTTTAAATGAAACTCAAGACAATTAAATTAACGTTACTTCCGTTTAAATAAAAGCTGTCAATTGACTCAATAGTTAAGGCGCCTGACTGGAGACTGGTCAGCGGTACGAACCCTATCTCATTGGGGAATTTCAAAGGCACGAAAGCCGACCTTCACCTCTGGCACAGCTGTGTAATGTGTAGTACGTTTCCATGAATTTCGTTCTGTGGTTCGGATTCCACTTTAAACTGTAGGTACTATTTACCGATTTGGTTTACGGGGTTAGGTTAGGTAGGAAGGAAAGGATCTGGCAGCCTTACTTCTGATACCAGGATTAATATGCCTCCTCCAAAGGGGGTTGGGGGGCGGAGGCTCAAACCAACCTTCGGGTTGAGCACCATGCTTATCTTTTTTAACCATTTAAATGAAACGTAATATTTAAACTTTATATAGTTATTCTACACGAGCTCAGATTACATTACTGTAATTTTGGGCAAAAATGGTAGAAAAATTCAAAATTAATCTATCTGATCACGGGATATCATCCAAAAACGATGATAGGATGCATGCTACCGCGATTTCAAAGGTTGAGTATGAATGTTTTCCCAGTTTCACATCAAACTTTGAATTATGTGCCAGCAAACATCTAAGAAGGAGAAGAGGAAAACAACTGATAGGTAATTTCAGAATTATTAGCTGTTCATCGCACAACGGTGAAAAAGTAGGGAGCAAAACATACTGGGATTGTCCATTGTTTATCATTATTTTTGCCAAGAAGTTTATTCCACAAATGGGTGACTGGGGCTTGAGAAATGTCACAAGACTGATTTGGTAAAATATGACAAACATAAAATAAGTGCTAGAATTCAATGTGGTGATAAAAATGTTTGATTCGTTTTTATTGGTCTCTAGTTTATGCTTCTGGCACAACAAGAAAGCAGGACCATAAATTCTGTTCCCTCTTTGGGGTAGTATACTCGTACTTATCCGATGATATCCGAGAGCGCTTAAAATATATTACTTCGTCCTCATCATAGCATGGACAGTTATCAACTACTCCAGCGACCTCACTTGTTTATCAGGGTTCTGGATTAATTCATCTTAGTTGGTTATCAGTTGTGCGATGCATAATTGTCTTTCGTTTATTTGCAGAGAATATCACAAGTTTACACTTTCATTTCAAAGCTTTCGTTTGAGATGAAAATGTTTCCGTTCCGCGTCATTAATATTTCTAAATTTCAGTATCGATATATATACTACCGTATATTATTAATCTGTAAGCGAGCTCAAACTGTTTGTCCCTACCGAACCAGTTTGGTTGGTGTTGGGTTTTCGCAGTTTGATAACTCGTAGCCCATCATGAAATGATTTTTGGTGTACAGTGCGCCTGTACATTTCTTCCTTGGGGAGTAGTGCACGTCTGCGCAAGTGCAGATTGAGACGCTTGCAGGGATTGAACGCGCCTGCGACAAAGAACCGACCCAGTCATTTACACTTTAAGGGAACATCCGACGATCAATTTCAATAAACAGATTGGGTCCTGCACACTGCCGGACTTGAGTATTACAGTACTTTACTAAACACAAAGCATACCGGCGCACAGTGGACCAGAATCGCAAAAAGATGGCCAAAATATCAAGAGTTGTTCAATTTGTACCAAAGTTAGCATGTAAGGTTTATCGAAGTTGCTGATTAAGAATATTAAAACATGGAAAAAGAAAATGGCGGATTCAAGATGGCGGTCAAATATTGATAAAAGTCATTTTATTTATATAAAAGTAATTTTTTGGGAATTATAGAGATTGCTGATGAAGATTATGAACTCAGACATTAAAAAAAATGGTGGATCCAAGAGGGCGGAAAAATTGTTAAAAGTATTTTTATTTATATAAAAGTCAATATTTAGGGGTTGTTAAAGTTAATGCTTAAAAATATAAGCTCAAAAAATGGAAATCTCGAAAAAAGGACCAAATAGTGGATAGAAGATGGTATAAAATATTACAAAATTAATTTTATTTCAATTACAGTTATTCACTTAGTAAATTGTTTGTAACTATAACTAGAAGTTGTCATTTTCTTATTCTTTTTCATCTTCATCAACTTCTTCTGTTTCTTCTTCTGTTTCTTCAACTGAATCGTTATCGTCTTCAAAGACTGTTTCCTCATCAATCTGCATCGGAATCTTCATAATCTCCCGGCACAGGAAATAAGAGGGTTTTTGACGACAAACTCTTCAGTTTATTTAGTGATGCTTTGCGTAGAGAAGAAATGTAGTGGTCTGTGGTTGCCAACAATCTCCTGAACACGTCTTCCATAGTCTTAAATCTGGAAAACTTTCCAGAAAAACTCATGCGATATTGGTTTATTAACTTATTGGTTGATTCTTAAGCATCCTCCTACAGTTGACCGATGGGTAAAATGGCCGAAGAAATAATGTCTGATCTGTGGATCAACAATCTATGGACTGCTGTTGGCATGTTGTACTAGGCGTATTCTTTGACGTAGTGTCTGGCGGTTGCCGTGTTATTCATTCATTTATTTAATACTTATTTATTCACACGTGTTTAAAACCGTTAAAAAGCATCTCCACAAAGTATCTACTATATAATTTCGTAAGGTCATCCACTCACCTCGATAACTATTGGCTGGAGAACGGTGTCACGTCTCAGCCTGCGCTCACTAAACAGCGACCAGAAATACCATTAGAAAGAATTCGTGATTATGTCTACAATTTAATAAGTAAGCTACTGCAACCAAATTAATTGGCATAATACATTCATTAAGTTTGCTTTTCATAACGTTTCATAGTAAAAAAATTTAATAAATTTTGCGGATGAAAAAATGTGGATCTGATTTTCAGTAACATGTTACTAATTAAAGCAACTTAAAAAACTTACAAAAAATTAAATTACTCATAGTCTTTGCTGTAACCACGAATGCCAATTTTCATTTCGCCTTAGGATAAATTTCAGTTTAATTCCAACTTTCACTAATGTTGTTGCTTGACCAAAATTTATGCATTATGGTTTATTTACTTTTTAGGCATTTTACTGACCACTTTCGTAATTGGTTTTTATTCATGTTCGCTGTATGTGAGTTATTAGGTTATTTTAAGTTGACATCAGACCAAATGTGTCACCGGACCGACTGTTCTGGAAACTTATTTCTGCGGAGTTGCTCAACTGTTTCATAATATGGAATGTGTATTAAGTTCTCTGGCCGTCACAGATACTATGACCAATGTTTACATTATGAGTGTTTGCCCGGTCTCAATAACAAACAACGCGATGCTTTCGATGCCAACAGTATTTTTTTTTTTTTTTTTAAATTTCTGAAGAGCGAACTTTAAGGGTCAAATACAAGTTCGTATTTAAGCAAGTTCGAGTGTATGACCTTTGAAACAGTTACACGATAGCGCGATCGTTCCTGTCCATGTTTAATCCCTACCTCTATTAATGCTTCTGAGTTCTTCAAGTTCAAAAGATATTATTCATCCTAAGGGTGAATCACAGATCAAGCTTATATTTGGCCAGATCATATCAACCTGTCATAATCTTTCATCGTAAAAACTGGAACTATTCTAGACCGTGACGATACGGAAAAAAAAATCACGTGCTTGCACTAGTGTACAATATTTGTGTTTCAATAAACATGTGCTTTTTCATAATTATTAATGAAAAATGTTACTTAAAATTAATAATCTCATTAAAAGAATAACCAAACATTTAGCGAGCGTTGCTTGAAACCTGACTCAAAGCCGGAGTCGATACTAGTAGGTGGATTTAAAGGTTAATTTACAAACGTAATAATATATACTTTCGGATACAGTACAAAAGAAAGTGGATTGTTGTGGAATTCGTAACTTATCTCTGTTTTTTAAGCATATTTTACAATTTTCTCGTGCATTTTCCGGTATTAAGTTTATTTATAAAAAACACTTATAATTAATAATGAAATAAATGTATTTTAATTAGTACCTACCTCCTGAAACACCTTCCACATTGAAAATATTCGCTTCACTTATACAGAACACCAATATTTATCTTAACGACAAGACAATTTTGTAGCCTGACCGGCTGCATTCACCGCTGACAGTGAAATGCCGCCTTTGACCTGAAATATAACGGACGAAATGAACAGCTGATCGACCGCACAACCGGCATTCACTAGCTCCAACATTACTGTAACCAACTTGATAGTCCAAAATTCCCATCTTTATTCTTTTTTTTTGGGGGGGGGGTGGCACGTTTTCAAGATTCTGGCCCACTGTGCGGCGGCGAGAAGTCGCCAGATTTTTGGCGAGACACAGCAATTGCTTGTTTTCTTTTTTAGGCAGTCATACTTTCTGGGGAGCTGACTTGACCACCAAGTAGTGGGAAGAGAATTCAGCCAACCCGAAAGTTTAAAAAGACCACTACTGAAATTTGTTCTATGTCGAGTCGACGAGAGCTAGGATGAAGGGCGCCTACACCCACTGCGTGCAATGTCTACTACAATCGACCCACGACTCTAGCGTTAAGTGTTTCTGTGGGCAGAAGACCTTATAGATCAACTGAATCTATAATAGTGTACGGCGCCGGCTTCAAGCAGTTTCGAACTGTTTCGACGACTGGAGCCTACAGTTTCGGTAGCTGCCAGTGACAATGCGAGGGGATAACACCATCAGACCACCTGTGGCACTTTTTAACATCTCTGCAGTGGTCCTTTGATGTGACAGAACTATTACAGTAAGAACGCCAATATTAACGAGAGATATGACACAATAAGTTATGCTCTTTAACTAACCCTGACACCACAAAAAATGCCTCTAACAAAGTATATTATTGATTTTTTTAAATGCTTAAAACTTTATAAATGTCAGAAAATTAGTTTTTGTTAAATAATGAAATATCAATTCACTGTGAATAAATTAATAATATCGTAAACCCATTTTTATTACCCTTGTTTGATCGCAAGTTGAGTTATTTTGATTGATGAAAAATTTAGTGAGAAATTTTTTTTCTGAAATAATGTCCTGTACCTTCGGTTTCTCGCGTTTAATGACCTTGACGTCAACAAGGCGTAAAGCTCAAAGCAAAATAATAATAATAATAATAATGATAGTGGAACAGTTTGTCACACTTCCAGAATCAGTATTCCTTACAAAGATTTCAGAATCGGGAGAGGTTTATTTATTTATTTTTAATGATGAACTGGTGATAACTTAATTTTTATGAAAATATTTATAACGAAAGAAGAAAGGCTGGTGTTGCAGGATTGTAAATAACTATAATCAACGGATGAGTTGCTCTCGAGAGCACCGGTAAATAAAAGCGAGCAGTAATTGCTGTTGTAATTGTATTGTCCCATATTTACAGATGAGGGAACACCTCAAAGGAGATAAATTTAAAACAGATCGCCTTGCCCAGTTTGCCTTGCTGTCGTTAATCGCTAATGGCTCTGCAACTAGACTAGGCTACTAGAACAAATTACTGCTTTTTATTAGACCGTCAGAAGGATTCCCTGCTCATTAGGAAATTGCGTCTTAAAACAAATGCTCTCAGCCCTAATTGTTTGCTGGCAATAAGTAGTATAAGGCGGACTCTTAGAGAGAGCTCTTCTGACATACTTTTGTCTCAGACTAGACTTTCCTTCACATATTACAAATACAAGCTATCATTATATGAATATCTGCGAATAGTCTAAAATAATTTTAGTTAATGTAATAACTACTGAATTTAACGCACCATTCAAATGTTTGAACATTAATCCTTAAATAAATTGAGTTAACTGAATTATTTAAATTGGAAGCTATGATTAATTTTGGGTATCTCTTCAAATTAGACTGTATTATCATTTTTTTTTATTTATTTTTTTTGGATTAGGAAAGACACAGTTAATCTTTTTCCTTCCTTCATGATATTTCCACTTCTGCAAAAAGCTAAGTAAAAACTCGCAATCCATGAATGTGCAAGGTTAATTTATCTTTTACCTTGTTAATCAAAGCACATTCTGGATGGGCACGAATAGTTTTATGTTTTGTAGCAAGGTTTCAACCGAAGAATCTTTATAACGGCTACACAGTTCCACAGTGGTATTTACTGTAATTGCAAACACAATAAAAACATTTTGGCCGTAATCGTGCACATTAAAATAAATTTTTAAAATATTCCATTGCAAAGAAAACTATACGTTAATGTATTATAAGACAAAAAAATTGTATCAGTTGAACAGGGAGCCTTACAAAACCTGTGTAAGGCTGCTTTTTGTAAGAGCTGCTCCTTGTCTCCTATTCAAAGCGAACTCGCGGTGTGTGCTGGCACCCGCATGCAGACCATCTCTACCTGTTGGAAATGCTGCTCGGACACAGCATAAAATAAGTGCATTCAAGTAGTCGTTAATATATGTTGTATATTTTGTAGGATGAAACCAAACTCGAAACTGGAGAAAAGAAAGGCTTAACAAAGGAGTTGAATTCAATAATTTGTTACTGCAAATAATAAGAGAAAATACTATTCGCTTATGAAATTCGTGACTACTGTGGTCATTGCACTGGCGCAGTCACTAATTTCATTCCAGCAGTTAATGTTACCGCTGTGATATATACGTTCATTATCATCTATTCTTAAATTTTTATTTCTATAATACTAAAACGAAATTGGTTATATCAGTGGCATCCGCTGATTATTTGCTAAAAGTATTATTGCCTCATAATGCATTATATTGATTACGTAGGATGGTTGCGTGGAACAGTATTCCATTGTAAAAACTGATTTAAATGAACCAAATTAACTTTATTAACAAATTCAATAACTGAAAATAAATATCACAAATAATACCAACAACAACAACAGTAATAACTTTGTATTAGAGTCTGAGGATGAGACATAGCTTACGAATTGAAAAACCAGAGATAGCATCATGATACAATGAAGTTACGCAAAGTTAAAGAACACGAGACAGTATCATTCTGTGCTAAGCAGCATGGTTGCTTCATCTTGGGGGAAACTAGACTGCAGTGAACCTTTCATTCGAGGTACAGGACATTATCATCTCGTAGCAGTAACAAAGTTGTTACCATTTGCGATCAGTAAGAGCAGATGGTCTCATGCAACTCGTAAGATCAGCCACAGACTTTACGGATGCTCTTCTCTCAGAACTAACTTATTACTTTGGCCTAACACAAGTCTCAACTTTGATTTCTTCAGACTTCACCTAGTTGACATCAAGCAGCCACAAGACTTGGCTGAAGAATACAAGTCATCGCCCCCAGCAAAGCAAGAATACCAAGAAGCGCGTTCTCTTAATCAAATCACCCAATCCCCGACTTAACACGATTAATCGATGATGCCTCGTTTTCTCTCGAGAGGAAGACTTGCTCCGTCGTCACTGGCCACACGATTGCCCTAGCTCAGTGGTCATATCCGCTACTTCATACACAAAGGCTTTCTCATTTCTACCATGCGATCTCATAGGGTCTCCAGACTTTCCTCCACATCTCCTTTTCTGCGAAACCGTCTCTACTTCTGAAAATTCTCAAATGGTGTCCATAACTTCCTTGAATTTCCAGATGTGATTTATTCAGACTCTTCTTGACGCGATACCTTTCTCTTGGCCCTACACTCTGTAACAAACGCTGATATAAGTTGAGGCGTCTAATTCTTCCCTTTAGAAATCACGGTGTCGAACATTCACTAGCAGTGTCTCGAGGTTGTCCCCAGAAATTAACCGATCTACCGACGTCCCGCTTCATTGGACGCATGCATCTGAATCAATCTATAGTAAAGGCATTACTTAACATTGAGTCCTACCTCATATGCGCCTTTAATTGAATTTTAAGTACCAAATATCACCTGAAAATATGTGGAATCAAATGAAAACATTACAATATTTATTCACCAAGAGCTACATAATTTTTAATGAGATATTCGGAGGCGTATATACTCGTTGTTACCACGCATCTTTTTTTATGTAAACGGAAAACTAAAATATTATGTTTCTTGACCTAATACATCGAATAATGCAAAGTGTGTTTGGATATAAAGCATGATTATTTTTTTCAATTACATCGTTAAGGTGTTTTGCCTTAAAGGAATTTCAGTATGTTTGAGAAAAGGCTTCAAAATTTAGTCGCCTCGCATTCGGGAGGACGGCGGTTTTAATCCCCGTCCGGACATCCAGATTTGGGTTTTCCATGGTTTCCCCAAATCACTCCAGGCAAATGCCGGGATGCTTCCTTCAAAAGGCCATGGCCGAATTCCTTCCCATTCCTTGCCCCCATCCTTGCCCTCCATCCTTTCCCGTCTAACCTCGATGTTAAAAAGAGACGTAAAGCAGTTACAAAAAAAAAAAAAAGATCAAAATTTAGAGCTTACCGAGTTAGGTGCACCACACGAAAGGACAATAATCCACCATTAAATGTAGTATCCTATAGTAGATAATGTTCTGTTTAGTTTAAAGCTCCACTGTCGAGGAGTATTTATAATTTTAACAACTAATTTACTTATTATCATTATTTTTAGGATCCTCAGTTTCTTTCTTTAATGATTATTCTAATCATCGATTTGAAATCACATTGTATTGTTATACTGATGGCACAAATTAAGAAACAATATACAATAAAATAATATTTGTTATTCTTTGCTGGTAAAAGATTAAGTCTATATTTTTACTGTGAACAAGAACAGACGAATTTTGAGTTGCTTTGATTTAAATTATATGTGCATTCAGGTTTAGTTTTATGACATTTTTAATATATAAACCCTAAATGACGGAACGTTTATTTTTCTTATGTCCACAAGTACTTACAAAAAGTACCAATTTAATACTTTTGATTGGGTATTTAAGTAAATCCACCGAAAATCATGAGATCTTGAGTAAATGTTTATTTGCGCAGCTCAAAAACCCAATACAGAATTGGCGATTAATAGAACATTAAACATCATTTATAAAATATTGATAAACTCAACAGCTACCGGAAACAAGCAAAACTGAAGAAATATTACTTCTTTTAAAAACTGTAAACTTGAATTCTGTTATTGACTGCTGCAATGGCACTAAAATGATGTCTCAGCAGCCAGTAATTAAAAATTTAGCTGGATTAAAAATTTGAGAGGTTTTGGGAAATTATTAACCTATAAATATTTCAAGAAAAGTTTTTAGACTTGATTCACTTAGTGACATTTTTAGAAGTTAATTAGATTTTTCTACGAGTTACTTCATTCAGTCAGTGCAACTGAGTTCCAATATGTCACTCATTATTAAAACAAAAAATATGTGTAAATGATTCCAATAGATATAAAGCATATTTCAGGAGCGACACGGCAATGAACACAAAACCCGATTGGCATATGTTTGGAAATACGGTTTCTACCTTAAAGATTAAAACGAATGCGTGCAAATAGAGATTCTAAATTTTTGGGTTTACAACCTATGGACTACCTTATCTTTTTATTGAGGTTTTGTGCCTCGTGGCATTTATGTCATTAGATTCGGGAGAATACTGGAGGCTCCGAACTGGAAGGATTTCAACCATTGAATTGAAAGGAACGTTCGCCTGGAGTAATTTTCGGAAACCATGGACAACGGAAATCGGGATGGCCGAACGAGGAATCGAATCCACATCCTCCTGAATGCCAGGCCCGAGCGATACCACTGATCCACCTTGTCTGTTCACAGCGAAACGAGCTATGAATGGAATGGTGAAATGTTTTCATGCTAATCAATAATCCTGTCAATTATGTCAGGGTACTCCTTTTCCATCATCAGCAGCATTTCTTACCTTATTTGAAAATAGCTTTTTCAATTCAGTTAGTTGGTAGCACTCAGTATTTTTAATACAAATAGCAATCCACTGCCTGAAACTGCAAATATGAGACGTTCTAGAACTTAAAAATTTTGGTCTATATTCACCAAATTAAACGAGCCGTAGTATTGTATATATATAATATGGGTCAAAAACGAAGACCGTGTTTGGAGTATGGTCCGGGTTTAGAATAGTTCCCTGTTGACTGACAGGTTCAAAAGCCTACTCTGTCCTGGGTCTGAGGTTTTAGGGTCATATTCGCGTGACATGATGTTTTATTATTGCTGGACCTATAAAGGTCGATTTAAACCCTTAAACACATTGCAAAGACTTTAAAAGTGATACAAATATGAGTTTTTAGGGTCAAAGTTCATAGTCGCGTCACCTAATTTGGCCGAAATACGAACGTGGCCAGTATTTGATCCTGACGGTTCGCTCTATCAAATGTGAAGAATACCTGTTGAGCTTGAAGGGACAGAAACGATCTCACTATATTGTGGAAGAAAGAAACTAGCTAGCCAGCCCCACATCGTTTTATTTGATTTCAAAAGTGTATACTGATATTTCAAGTCTGTATCAATTATTTGAGCTGTATGTACCATTTCTCAATTATTCGTATTTACATCGGCACGATACAGGATGGACACAACTTGATTAAAAATTCCCAGGCCCGAGGCCGCAATCAAACCGGTGACGAATGTAACTATAGTCCAAATCCATAAACTTCACGTTACAGCGCCCAACTAACCCATTTCTTCCGACTGGATCCAGTCATTTTTACCAAAGTTTCTTAATGATCGGTATCACTCCCCGGAGCTTGATTAGTTACCATATGATGTGTTCTCACACAAGGCTAAGGTTTAGAATAACGAATCACCATTCTCGATCACAGCCAACTGAATATTCCCCGTTTCCGCTTAAAGTATTTCGCTACTCCTCGCTGGCAGAGCCTCTTTGGAGTGTCGCTGGGGCTCAGCGATGAATTCGGAATATGTTCTCCGTAGAGAAGAGGGAAAGAGTGTGTCGGTGGCATTATTCACGCCGTCGCGGCAGTTCGCCACTGCCTGGTAAAACAAAGCACGCGCCACCGCGCCGTATCGCGGTGCACCGCACAGCGCCAGCTGCGGCTCTGTGGCCGCCCAACGCAGGCAGGCCGCCCGCATTACAAACGGCGCGCGCAAACACTACAACACAGCGCCAGCCTCTGGTTACTGTCGCTATGATACAACGCTCTTAGCGGCGCTAACAGTTCCACAAAGCGGAGTTAATCTGCTTGCCTGCTGGAAGCTCCATCAGCGAGATGATAATACGCAATACGGCGTGATAAGTTAAGGACCAAAGATATGTGCAATATCGTCGATACAGAAGCTTTGGTTACTAAGAATTTATTGTTTTAATTGGACAGCAGTCAAGAACGTAATTATAGCGAATCAACAAACTTAAATCTAGACTTTAACGGAACATTTCTGCTACCATTATTTAAACATCATTTTTATTAATAAAACTCATTTAACATGTATTTTCAACACGTTTACTATACTGACATTAAAATTATTATTTCTTGAAGAAGGTATCGATATGCGGCTTCATAAGCCTGTTTTACTAATGTAGACTTTTTATGCTTAAATTAAAGAGTATTTCATACTTAATATGTTCCTAATAAGACAAAGGGTAATGGGTGATTATTGCTAAAGTATATTCCAAATATCTTTGAAAATAGTTGTCCGAAGTTTTTTTTTATCTCAATCCCAAAGCAACAGGCTACTTCTAATGTCGCGGGGAAATCTGATATACTCGATGAGACGGCATACTATACTATTCTGTATGACGATTCGCAAATGTGTTCAGTTTTTTTTGCAGGAAGTCTAAAGCGTTGTATTTTACTTTTTCTTTATGACTTTACAACTTTTCGGTGTTGTGATCATTAGAGATTGGTAGCTAGAGAAGGAATTTGGCCATGGCCTTTTGGAGGAACCACTCCAGCATTCGCCTGAAGTTATTTCGGGAAACCATGGAAAACCGAATGTGGATTGGTAGGATGAATTAAATCCCAGTCTTGATGCAGTACTTATGAAATGGCGCTGATTTCAAAAGTTGTCTATGCGTAAAGAAGATAAAGAGTACGACGTATTAGCAAGAATAATACTAATAATGCTACACTGAATGTAAATAACAAGTCGATTTAATACCATCTATTGATCTTAGTGTATTTATAAAAATTATATTTTTCTTTGTTTTGTAAATAGATTCTTGAATTTGGTTTTCTTTTTGTTACAAAGTTTTTAAATTTTATAATAATTCACATGTGTAGATTTTTTATAATAATATTTAGGTATTTCTTAATTAAATCTTTATCCAAACATCAGCAGATTATATTTCTAGTGTAATAGGAATGATTGATAAAGACGTTTCCTGTTTTTGTTGCATTTACAAACACGTACAAGAGTACCGGTAACTGAGATGAAATTTTATTGAGACAATCAGTTAAAGAAATCGGTGAATGTAGATAAAAATTGCTTAATATTTTGGTTTAAAATAAATATATATACTAAACCAAGTTGATGATATTTAAATAAGAACACGCATATCAAGCATCGATGCCATAGTTTTGGAGTAATCAGATTATATATTTAAAAATATAAATTTCAAACCAAGTAGTTCCTATTTGAAGTCGGTTAAAAAGAATAAATTTAATAGAAATATCCTATCGTCTAACAAACAATTGTTTTCAGAAGCAAATCAAACGGTTTCATAGTTACATTATGAAAATTAATTTTGAAATTGCGTTTCATATACAAAAATTATCTTAATAACATTCATGTAATTATTTTTTTGCAAAGTAAGATATGCGTCGTAAGTAAGAACATACTTTCATTAGTTGTCCAAAATTTATTGAACTTCGTAAATACAGATTAATCACACATTACGAAATGGATTATTGTGCGACAAAGGTTTTCTTCTTAACACGTTAAAATTTAATGAACAAAATACGTGAAAACTGGTCACAATTTATACAACATACCAAAAGTGTAAAATATCAAAGGTTTTCAAAAAACATATTTATGTTTTATAGGGCCACGGAATTGAGGTTGTTTAAAATAATTTTTATTTTTTTTAGAGTGTAGTTTGATGACATGTCTGATCGCTGATGAATGAAATTATTGTGATATCCTTAGTTAAAAATAATTCTCTCAGATTTTTTCTCTCCTAACGATGAAGTCACTTACACGTTAGTGCAGCGATTAGAGGCACACTCGGCAAGTATGAGTGACTGTGAAGCAGCTACGATATTCCACACTCATCTCTGATGGAATTAAATGGAAAAGTAAGTCGAATTAAGGAATCTACTATCCTAAGCTTACTCACTCGTTAACCCACTCACCTCGATAGCTATTGGCTGCAGAACGGTGTCACTTGTCATTCTTCGGTCGTTAAATAACAGCCACTAGAGACATTATTAGAAGAAATTCGAGGTTATATCCACAATTTAATAGCAGAGCAATTGGTATCAAATTAATTGACAATAAACATGCATTAAGTTTACTTTTAGTAGCATTTAATAGTTAAATAAATATCGATAAACTTTACTGCTGAAAAACATGGAACTACTTTTCAGTAACATGTTTCGAATGAAAGCAACATAAAAAACTTTAAAAATCTTAAATTACTCACGATCTCTGCTGTAATCACGAATGTCAATTGTTGTTCCGGCCTAGGCTAAATTTCAAACTTTTGATAATGTTGTTTCTGTACCAAAGTTTATACATTACGATTATTTGCTTTTTACGTATTCTAATGACCACTTTCGTTAATGTTCTTTGTTTAAGTTCTCTGTACGCGAGTTATTAGGTTGTTTGAAGTGGACATCAGAACAAATACATAACTGAATCGAGTATTCTGGCAAATCATTTCTTTGGAGTTCCTCAACTGTTTAATAATCTGGAATCTGTATTAAGTTCTCTGGCCGTTACAGACACTATGACGAAAGATTACATTATGAATGCCCAACAACAATTTAAAAAAAAACCAAGTGATGCTTTAAAAGCGAACAGGAGTGAACTTTAAGGGTCAGATACAAGTCAAGTTTGTATTTCAGCAAGTTCTGTTCTACGACCTCTGAAACAATTATACGATATCACGATCGTCCCTGTCCCTGTTTAATAACTACGTCAATTAATACTTCTGAGTTCTTCAAGCTCAAAAGATTTTATTCACCTTAATGGTGAAACACAGGTCGGTTTCATATTTGGTCAGATCGGGTCAACCTGTCATAATGTTTAAATCTAAAATTGAAACTTTTCTAGACCCGCGACGATGTGAAATAACGGTTACGGGCTTACACTAGTAAACAAGCTTACACGGTAAAATGTAGTTACGATACTAGAGTTCATTTTAGAGCTACGAAAGACATCGGAAATTAAACGGGAAAATATTTCTAAACTACACACCTAAACGGGACAATAAACTTCCTGGCATTACTATCTACAGCAGATTGATACAGCAGGTCATAAACATTATTGAAAACTAGAACGTGCGCTACATAAACTGCACGTGTTAGTATCCTTATTTGAGTGGCACATAAAATCATATCGTTTTTTTCAGTGGTTTTCATTTTCTTAAATCATATATGATATTGTGTAAACTGTACAGATGAATTATTGAGTAGGATTTCTGAATAATAAGGCGTAAGGCTAAGAGGATAAGAAGCCATCTTAAAATCTTTTTGAATACTAGGTGAACGGAAGTATAATTGGTCAAATATTTGTGAAGCCAGTGTTGGGGGACTGATATTGTTATGCAAAATTTGCGGATGTAATTACATAATTATTTCAATTTCTTGACACTGGATCGGACTTATATTTTGTTCTTAATCAGCTTTGTATTAAAATACTAAATATGTACACATGGTATATGTTCTAGTTTATAGCCTCGGAAAACCAGAGAAAAATAATTTTTAAAGTGATATAAAAAGTTGTATAACCACAATAAACGCTAGGTCAAAAGGACCCTCTTTTGTTCGTCGAAGTGCAGCCTCTCGGCAGAGCACTGACTCAACACAACGTCGGAAGTACCCTCAAGAAATACTCAGACATGTTTTCTCTATAGCCTTCCATAATTTCGAAACTGTTTCATGTGTAGCATCTGACATTTCGATTGCATCTATGTCTGGTGATCTAGGTGGTCCAATAATTCGCTGGAATTGTCTAGAATATTTCTCAACCAATCGTGAAGGATTTTGGCCGGTTACATGGAGAATTGTCGTCCTGGAAAAAAACCCATCATTGTTTAAGATCACGAAGGCAATGAATGGCTGCAGATAGGCTCCAAATAGCAGAATATAACTATTTCCAGTCAATGTTTGGTTCAGTTTGATCAGAGGTCTTAGTCCATGCCATGTAAAAATAGATTACATTTGGATGGAACCTCCACTAGTTTGCACAGTGCCTTACTGACAATCAGGGTCCATGGCCTTGTGGGGTCTGCACCACATTTGAACACTACCATCAGCTCATAACAACTGCAATCGTGACTCATGTGACCACGCAACCTTTATCCAAACGAAATGTTCACAATCGTAGCAGAGGCGCTGCAGGAGACGGAATTTTTTAGCAGGGGCACTGGCGTCTGTCCCATCGACGCCAAATTTCTCTGCGCTATCTGCATGGACACGTCTGTCGTACTTCCCACATTGAGTGTTGCTGTTTGTGTAGTGTCAATAATATCATCTCGACACAGATATCGTTGGTTTCGGCAATTAAGTATACGTTATCAGCTATTTAGTTGTTCATGGCGGGTGGTAATGCTGGATATTACATATCCATGGCTCACTTTTAACACTGTGGATCCAGGAACGCTGAATTCACAAACAACTACCTAGAACCTGCTAGCAATTCGCGTTCCAACTTTGTTCATTAATAGTGCAGCTATAAGCATGTTAGTCTTCCTGTATGGCGCTGAAACGTGGACATTAACGGAAACTATCAGTAAAATGTTAGAAGCTTTTGAAATGTGGCTGTATCGAAGAATGTTGAGAATACCATGAACATACCACAAATGCTGAAGTGCTCCGTAAAATGAAAAAAAGATGTGGAAATACGGAAGCTACAGTACCTTGGCCACATCATGAGGCCATTATGAACTCCTGCAGTCCGTTCTCCAGGAATACCAGGAAAGAGAAGTAATGGTAGAAGAAGAACTTCCTGGCTAAAAAATCTGAGAACATGCACCTCCAAGACAACTACAGAGCTAATCCGAGCATCAACCAGCAGAGACAAGACAGCCAAGATGGTTGCCGACACCGGAACGGATAGGGATCAGAAGAAGCAGAATCGCGTTAACAATTCTTTCACACGACTCACCGGAGTACGAATGGAAGACCCGACACTGCGCGGCAAATTTATACGATTCTTCCGCGGTGCTACCACCATCTCCCTATACCCTGACTTTTGCCACTTCAGTGTTTGGTAAAGCGTTTTTTCCTATTTTCAGACGTATACTTTTTTCCAAATTCCAAAATTAGAATACACACGACACATATTCAAAAGATGTTCTCTTACTTATGAAAGATTTGACGACGCCCAGAGGTTGTACGCTCCATCAACACTCCAATAAGATTTAATACTTTTTAACAACATGCTTAGTTTTTGAGTGGAGGTTTTCAGCCTTTTTTTAATAAAAATTACTCAATCTTAGTATCTTCTATTCCCATATACGGTACCATGCAAACCGTTGACGTGAGAGTGTTTATTGTGCAGCAGGACACATCTCACTGGTAAAAGACCGAAATTCCCCTGAAAACAGTAGGCAGTTCGTTACATGTTAATAAAATTTATGTGTTGCCCTGGGAATGCACTTCCCGAGTTACTCTGTACGGAGTCGCACCTCCCTCGTACCACCATCTTCTTCCCCAACAACAGTGGGCTACACACTCTAGAGATAACCACATTCTTTGGATGCAGCAGGACGGTCTCACATTAAATACTTCTAAATAGTTGGTGAATCTAACGGTAATACTGACAGTGTAAGGGTGGATAATGCTACAAAAAATCTTATTTAGAGAGACTACCGAAGTTAAAGTAGACTTCTATCCACCTTTGGGAGTACTGATGCAACATACATACTAAATGTACTTAAGTAGTCCCACAAAATATTATGGTATTTGAATTGAAACACTTAAACGTTCTCCGGTGTTACTTAAAGTTGTGTAAAAGTCACAGATTGTAAATCTTGGTGAAGTTTTTATTTTTGTGATTCCTCACTTGTAAGGTGAATAATTAATTTAGCAGTCGGTACTTTCGTGTAGTCGACACTCCATTTTATTCACTACCACTGCTGAACCATACGTAAAGCTGACTACGAGTAAAAGGGAACTATCCTTGAAGTTTGAAAAAAAGTCCTGTAATAGAAAATTCAACACTGAAAAATACATTTTTCTCGCACAAAAGTAAAAGAAACCACTTTAACAATTATCTAACTCTTCACATAAATAAACGTTAAACTGATTCCTCGCTATACATAAATTCAATAGCTCTCTTGAATGGTGTGAATTATTCCTTATCACGCTCCTTCCATATGTATAATAAATGCCATTTATACAAAATTTACTATGTAATTTTCTAAGCTCATGCGCGTACTCACTCACCTCTTCAGCTATTGACTAGTGACACTTGGAGCCGGCCCTCACTCACAAATTAACAGCGACCAGATATATTTTTGAAACTGGAGCTTAAATGCGGTCTTTAATAGATAAGCAACTGCTATGAATTTAATCTCCAGAATTTTCTTTTCGTAGATTTTGATTCTTTAAAAAAAATGTGGAAAAGCTTTACGGCTGAAAAAACGTGGACGTACGAGTACTTTTCAGTAACATATCACTATTGAAGGTAACATAAAAACTTTTTAAATACTTAAATTACTAATGGTATCTGCTGTAACCACGAATATCAATTGTCATCCCAACCTAAGCCAAATTTCAGTTTATTCAAAACTTTCACTAATGTTGCCTCTTGACCAAAGTTTATACATTATATTTTATATGCTTTCTTTGTATCTAATTGACGAATTTTGTTAGTGGGCTTTGTTCATGTTCGGTGTATTTCACTGACTAGGTTATTTAAAGTGGACATAAGACCAAATATGTTACGAGTGTTCTGGCAATTCATTTGTTCGATGTTGCTTAACTATTTACTAGTATGAAATCTGTATTAAGTTCACTGCCCTTATTAAACACTATGAGCAAAGATTACATTATGTATGTTTGCGCAGCCTCACGTAAAGGCAACGTGATGCTTTCGAAACATTTGTGCAGTCTCTTTATACAAAAATTCTTCAAAAGTTTGCAGAGGATCAATTAAAAGCCAAGTTTTTATTTCAGCAAATTCGAGTCTAGCAACCACAACCTTGGCAAAAATTGTAAGGAAACGCGATCGTCTCTATCTTCGTTTAATAGTTTAATTTAATTTAATTGCAATGGAGCACATGCTACGGCGGCAATTTCCATACACATCCAACTTCCCCCTATCCTGCACCCACCTACATTTGCCCTCTACAAATTTTAACTTTAAATTCTTTTAATGTTTTCGGTAAGTTATTCGTCATTTCCCTTGGTAACTCATTCCAATCCCTGACACTCATACCTAAAAAAGAAAATCTTCCCACAACCTTGTGCCTGAAATCAAGTGCCAGCTTGTGTTCATGGTCATCTTTTTTTATTAATACATCTGAGTTGCTCAAGCTCAAGAAATTTTATTCACTCTAAGGGGATCACAAATATACGTTGGACATAAGTCAAATTCGTTTTTGAGCACGTCAGGTCAACGCGTCATAATCTGGGACACTAAAAACTGGACACGTGACGATGCTAAAAAACGGTCATGGGATCACACTAATTGTACGTAATAAATCCAATCAACTGCAGCTCTCTTGCAATATGTAGTTCACATTAAAGGTAAATGAGATAGTAAAATAAACGTTCTGTCATTACAACACTTCCACGTCTCTCCCGTCTCGTCATGCAAGTACTTTTTGTTTTTGAAATTACTTGTTACATTATTGCATATTACAACAAAAACAACATAAAATATATTGTAATCAACCAGGAAGCCCTGCATATGTAAAATAATTCAGTGAAATAATCAAAAGATAAGAATTAGTTTTTTTATTACAATGTGCATACTCTTAACAAGCTTCCAGTAAATGTAAGTACGACAATTTTCAATTCGCTGAATTAACTGTTAGTAGTTTCATTCCTTTTTTCCAAAACCAGCTTTCTAAAATGTGGCTTACTTGTTTCCTGATTGTTCGACTCTACGTCTTTTACCAACACGAAATTAAATATTAACTACAATGTTTTAACCGCAACGATGTTTAATACATTGAAATAAATTATGTTAAATTAAATATTATAATAACAAGACATTAAACACTAACCCTTTCCAGTTATTATGACTCACTGTAGTATATTTATTGGTGAAATACTCCTGATGGAGAACGTGACATGCAGCATTCGGAGTAATTTCCGATCTACCACAACGGATCGGACTTCTTTCTGCGTGATGATTTATAACTTTCTTCTAACTCTGTGTACGTCCTCTTAAAATTAAGTACGTCGAGAATGACGGGCTAAGCGTAATGTTTTTACAATTCGTTTTCTCACTTTCTAAACTAAACAGAATTGTTATTAATTAAAGCTCATAACCTTGATTTTTAATGATGGTACTGTTATACATAATTCGACTCACCTCAATCCATTGTACAGTACAAACCTCTTCAAAGTAAAGTTAAACGATATACATAACTTCCTTTACGTAGGTTTCAAATTTTAATTTAAAGCGTAAAATATCGAACCATTACAAAAATAGAAACTCTTCTTCTATGAACGTCTTCGCAGTGTCATCGTAGAAGGTTTACCGTCCCACGGGAAGTTGTGGGAAGCTGAATTGGTGTGGTTTCCCGTAGTCTTTCCAGTGCGTCATTGTTTGTAAGTGTTGATGACTGTAATAGTGTGCGTGTTAAGTATAGAGCGTTGTTTGTGTTGTGGGTGAAAGGTGAAAATAGGGAGAGGGTGAACACCGGTTCAGCCCATTCATGCCTACTATTCTGAAAGAGCGGCCGCAAATGTAACGCCCCTATCCGACGGACGAATCGCCGTCAGCAGAATTGTATGTCCTCACTCCATACGCAAAGCCGGAGGTTTAGGATTTAACCCAGGACTTGGGCGCACAATCTGGTGATTAGGGATTCTGTACCACCACCTCTCCTACCCTGCTGGCCAAATTCTGATGATGAAAATTTCTTCCAACCCCGGGACTGGAACCTGCTAATCCCATGTCAGTGCCGAATACCATCATGGTGCCGCATGCCCCACCTAACGGAGACAACGGGGCGAGGGGGGGGGGCTGATACAAATGTAAATGCTTTTTGGCCTGAAGCTACGTGGCTTAATAACACTTTAAGGCATCTAGGCAGAAAAAAATAAAATATTATCTACGGGCGTTGTTAAGTTATAAGGAGGTTTTAAAATATTTTTTCAGGAATGATGATTTATTGTGTTAATTCTTTGAGCGCATCGTGTCCCAATCACTGAAATGCTGACGTTCGTAGTCTCCATTAAGAAGCATCAAATATTTCACGCATGTACATTATCTTTAGAAGTAAAAAGGTATTTCATTACTCACAGTACAAAAAACACAACAGACAAATGTAATCGTAGTCTTCCGCAGCCAGAGTAATTTGATTCTTGGCTGCCCTGGAAGAAGACCCCAGAATGAGGGTCGAAACGTCGGTTTCAAGAAACATGACGCGGCGCCACCCAGACAGCCAAGAATCAACTCATAAAGTCACAATTTTACTAATTTAGCAATTCCAGGGATGGTTTTGTGCTCTTGATAGTTCTGTTAGATGGCGTTTTACATATCACTTAGATTCGCTACGTCTTGGATAATGGTCAGTTGTTTAGTTAGATTTGACGTCGGTTATACCATTGGAAACGGTTGACACCAACTGTTGCACAGAGACTAATGGTTTGTAGCCGCTTTATGTTTTAGAATTAAGGCAGAAATACTGCCTCTGGTTTTGAGCATCGACTTCTGACTGAAACAGAAGTTAGTACGAAGCCTAAATAGCGTAAATTGCTCTACGTAACAGAATAGTAATACAGTGCCTACCGCATCGAGCGCTGTCATGCAAATAGGCTGCGGCGAGTCCTGCGTGGAGATTAGCTCCTCGCTCGTTACGGCGGGCGTTACTGTTCAAATTACGCTCTAACGACGTATAATTGATATAAGATACTGGAAGGACAACTTCGAGGCTTGCGTACTGCCACAGTCCACACAATCAACGCGTTGAAGGTGTTACTCCAGAGAATCTAAAGCAACAATCACAACCGATAATATAATGATCTTTCAGTAAGTTGAAATCTTGAGAGTGAAACTGTTTTTACTATGCTTCTTCCACCTCGCAACTAACTAAAATGACTTTTTAGTATACAGCTTTCGTGTTTCTCATATAAAAAATCCAATTGATCATCTTATTATCTAGAACACTGAGGATGATTAAATAAAGACTAAGCGCGAATAAGGTAAAAAAAATGTTTAGTTACAAGACGGGGGGCTATAATAAAAAAAGTTAACATAGCAACTAAGGTATGTTGGTCCAAAATATCAAAACTTTGAAAGTTTTCTTTTTCCCCCAGCCATCTATGGACTACGACTATGCAACATCATTTCCTCTTCTGAGTTTCCTACCTCCGTCGCCAGTACTCTTTCATTCTCTGGCTCACTCTTGCTTTTTCTTCCTCTTGAAAATTGAGTATTTTCTTTGCCATTCTTTCTGGTTCCATTCTCTTCATATGTCCATAGGAAGCTAATCTCCTTTTCTTAAATTGTGTTTGATACCTTTTCAAACTTGTCGTATAATTCTTGGTTCGATCTCAAACGGAAATTAAATTCGCTTCTTGTCACTTTTTTTGGTCCCAAGATTTTCCATAGAAACTTTCTTTCTTTCTTTTCTGTTTCCGTCAGTCCCTTCTGGCTGGTGTTTCCGCTGCGTATAATCATTGTGGCTTCACTACCGTACTATAGTGCTTGTATTTCGCCCGATGGGAGAGTAATTTTGATTTGTATGTCTTTTGAAAAATCCTGAAAGCTGTTTCCATCTTTCTCGCCCTATCTTCAACTAGTCTTTTCATTAATATTGGGAGTCAAAATTTCACCAATTTATTTGAACTTCGTGTTCTTTTAATATCACCATATTTAGTTTTCACTGTCCATATCTCGTCTTTTGCATCTATGTTCAGGTATTTCGTTTTCTCAAACGATATTTGTAGTCCTGCTTTCTCAGCTATTTCATTCAAGACTTCTATCTGTTTGATTGCTGTCTCCAAATCTCTTGCAAAGAACACAATGTCATCCGCAAAAGCGAGACATTCAATATCAAGCCATTCTTCTGGTGTCCTAGTCTAATTCCGTTTAGGATGTTTGACTGAAACATCACTTTCCGCCATTCCCTGATGACCTTTTCCAAGACGAAACTGAACACTAGCGGGGATTGTCCGCCACCTTGCCTTACTCCAGTTTTGATCTCAAAGGCATCTGATAGTTCTCCTAAAAACATAACTTGAGATCGGGTGTTCTTTAAAGTTTGTTGTATTAGTGATGTTGTCTTATTGTCTACTCCGAATTCTTTCAAAACCACTATTAGTACATCCCGGTCTACAGAATCAAACGCTTTCTTGAAGTCCACAAAAGTCATTATCACCTTTTTATCCCTTGCTAGTGCCTTCGTTTTCATCAACGTCTTGATAGTGAAGATCTGTTCCGCACATGATCGTCCTTTCCTAATTCCTACCTGATATTCTCCTAGTTGTCGATCTATGTGTTTCTCTATTCTTCGCTGCCGTGCTTTGGAGAGTATCTTGTATGCCACAGGTAGTAGTGATATACCTCTGTAATTATTCACATTTTATTTGTCTCCCTTTTTGTGTAACGGATGGATGACAGCGTCCCTCTACTATTCTGGTATCTCTTCTTTGTTCCAGATTTGTTGGAAGAGTTTCTCAAGTTGGTCTATTACCTTCTCTCCAGCAAACTTAATAAGCTCGGCAACAACGGAGTCTTTTCCAGATGTCTTTTTGTTCTTAAGGCTCTTTATAATTTCTCTCATTTCCTTCCAACCTGGAGGAGCTGAGTCTAGAAGTGTAGTACCTGTTTCATAAAATTTCATTTCATTCTGAGGGGTTTCACAGTTAAGTAGTTGCTTAAAGTATTTGGCCAGATGTTCGCTGTTTTCTTTATTGTTTAGAATTTGTTTACCCTGATCATTCCTGAAGCAAAGGTTATGCGGAGAGTAACCTTGAATTTTGGACTTAAAGATTCGATAGAAATCTCTGGTGGGTGTTGTTTCTGTGGCTGACCCTATATGTATAGAATCGTGATATGACTATTGACTGGGTGTGCCAGGATGACTGACACATGGGTTCTAAATGGTTAACCTACGATTTCCTAGGACTTGCGCCGACTTTCTTCGTATCTTCTGCTCTTGAACTCTTCTCGCTTGAGCCTATCCACTTCTTCTCTTGCGCTAGTAAGTAAACATGAACATCGAGGGTAACTTGTAACTAGGAGAAGGAGCGGGCAGCTACGAGCTGCTTGAAATGTAACAATCTTTCTGGAAACCCCATTTAATCTGCACTAGCCCTAAATCACCTACAGTTGATGTTGTACAAGATTTGAGGTATTCCGTAACCCGTAATACTGACCCTAGGGATGATACTTAGCCCTACAGTTCACAACTAACAGAGTATGGTAGGTTGGTGCAGCGAATATCTATCTCCGAGGTCTAGATGTTATCTTGTAGATCGTCAGTCAAGAAGTGAGAGTGATCAATGTATTCTAGCTTGCTGGAAAAGTATTGGCTTGCATGCTCAGCACTGCACGTGTAGCTTGTAATCCGAACTGTCGATCGGCAGAAAGTCGAACAACAGGACGTGCTTACTCGACGTCTGGCTGCAGTGAAACTCAGTAAACTTACATGATTCCGATACTAAAATTGTATAAATAGTATAATAGTTGCTCCTTCTCACATTTCAGTTTCACTTTTCTGATGACCTTAGCTGTTCTTTTACTTTCGACTTTAAACTCTTCAAAATCTAGTTTTGTAGAGCTCCATGTGTTCCAAGCTACAGAACGCCTTTGTAGAGTATCTTCACATTCATCTTTCCACCATAGGTGCTTCTTCTTGGCCAGGAAAATCGTTTGTTTTGCTGCTTCTTCAATTCTCTGGGCTATTTTTTTTCATTGATAAGAGTCCAACGTATCCAGTTCCTTCTGATACATTTCAATTATTTCTTTGTTGATTTTCAGTTCTGCTATTCTATATTTCTGAATCCTGGGAGCTCTCTTAGTTGTGTTGTTGGGGATTAGTTTCACTTTAATCCTCGTCATATAGTGATCTGAGTGAATATTGTCCCCTCTCTGTACTCTGACATTCATTACTTCTCTTAGATTGGTAGTAGCTACACGATCAATTTGTAACTGTCCTAACATTAGATTGGGAGATTGCCAAGTCTTCATCTGCTTCGCGGTCTTCTTGAAGTTAGTGGACATTATTTTCATGCCAAACATCAACCAGTCTTTCACCATTTCTGTTGGTCCTTTGGTGAGCTGTGTATTCTCCCACCACTTTCCTAAATTTTCTTTCCTTTCCAATTTGGGCATTGAAGTCTCTCTTTAGGAGTTTAACATGTTTTTCTGGGGTTCTGAACAGCCGTTCCTCCAGGTTTATTGTTATGATAATTATAAAAATTCAGTGCGGTCGTAATGAGCTGGTGACAGGATTTATACTGGTTGCACATTCTGCCTCTGCCGTAGCCCCCTTAACCTAACCCGGCTTCCTACCGGGTACAGGGTATCTACAATTTAACGTGGAATCCGAAACACGGAGGCGTTCTCGCGCACTTGACATTATACAGTAAGCTGTGTCACAGGCGAAGTTGAAAATCCCCAATGAGGCAGGGATTCGAACCGGGGACTGTTCGATCTACAGTCAGACACCTTAAACTCACAGCCAACAGACCACTCTTCATCGTTACGAATTGTGGTGTAAGAGAGTAACAATTAAAACTGGGTTCTGTTATATCTTCGTCGATGTTAATATCTTTATATGTATATCTGACTGCAGATTGTAAGATAGATAAAAGAATCTCGGAAATTGATTGTACACCACGCTGACGATGTGCATATGGAGCGCTAATTTCTTCTTAGAGTGAGGAAACAGCAACAAAATGCATATATTATTCGTTCGCCTACCTATAATAATGGAAAAACCTATATATTAAGCAAATCAACACAATTAATTTGTGATGATTTTCGTTCTACGGAAAGCAAAAGGGGATATGAGGTGATCTAGGTTCCTTCTCATGTAAGTTAAGGAAGACGTATACGGTCTCAGAAATATGATCAGTGAACATCACACGGAAATAGCCGTAACTGCCTTTAGACGACAGTATAACGGCTTGAATTGCGAGTTGTAGCACTAGTGCGAGTGCTTGCTGCAGTAAGCCCCAGTGGTCCTGTTGCTAAACGAGCTCCGCACAGGCCTCGCCGACATTTGCATAATCTCGACGATTCTGTTTCCGCGACAAGTCGTGCTGTTCCGGCGACGGGGCTGAGCGAAGCCTCCTTAGGGCGCCGTACGTTTACTACCGCTTCCCCACCTGTCCACGCACTCAGCGCGCCTACGGCTTCATTTGCATCGCTGTTTTTCTTCAGCTACCTTCAGCACTATTTAGCATTTACAAAATAGCGGTGCTTATGGTTTAACATTTTGTGGACGTCGAGGACATTAGAGGCGCGAAAGGACTGGGGGCAAGGAATTCGGCCATGGCATGTTTGGAGTAACCTATACAGCATTTACCTGGAGTGATTTAGGGAAACCGTGGAAAATCGAACCCGCGTCCTCCTGAACGTGAGGCCACAGCGCTATCGCTCACGCACTTTGCGTTGTGAAAATAGTGACCTCACGAATGCAAAGCAGAAGGTTACAATTTAGCTGAATGAGAAGCGTCCTTTTAACCATTATTTGTGTCTTTTTCACTGAGATTAATGTCTTCACAACGGTCACCTCTGGCATTATAAAGTTCTGAAATTAAATACGAGTATAAAAACAGTTTATGTACTAATTACTATCATTTGAGTGTGGTGGGTGAGCGGTAGCTCTCTGGCCTCATATTCGGGAGGACGTGGGATCGGATCTCCGACCAGCCATCCAGATATTGGTTTTCATTGGTTTCCCGAAATCACTCCAGGCAAATGTCGTAAGGGTTCCATAAAATGGCTATTGCTGAATTCTTTCCAGTTCCTTTGCCTAAGTCCTTTACCAACTCTAATGACCTCGATGTCGATGAGACCTAAAGCAATTAAAAAAAAAAAATGAGAAACCTTGCTATGACGTTATTGGATTTCTTGAATACACCGTCCCTAATAAAGTAGTTATTTGTTTTAGTAGTGTCTGACTCCGTGGTGTACTTAATTAAGAGACCTATCTACCTTCTGTTGTCCTTATTATTATATCCCTTAGACGCTTCGTCTAGTAACAACGATAGCATTTAGACGACGATAGGTCAACAAATCTCTCTCGGTTCAAGATTTAGGCAATCGAATTTCCTTCGCGGCGGGTATTTTCCTTATTCAGTATTTGCCATGCAGGAAAAGGATAGGTGTTTTCCAACACCAGATTTTGTTTCATTAAATTTGGGGACAAACGCCAGGAATCTCCGCAGGGTGTTAGCAAAGAGGGCGAACAACACTTATTTAATGATGAATCTACTGTTGAGGAGGAAACATTGAGCACGACGACCACCTTTTTTGGAAAATGATTGGCCTCTAATATCGGCAGCGGTATTTGCCCTCCTCGTTTTTGGGTCCCATTCACAACGCACTGGACGTAATAAGCGCCTGTAGTCATTGTCTCCACATATTCGAAACTAGCCTCAGGCGGATTCTAAGTTTTATTTTGTATAGGCTTCATTGAATATTTATTGGGATAATAGTCCTCTGAATGTAAATGTGAACACAAATTTAAAGCCATTAAAAAAAACAAAACAAAAAAAACATAAAAACAAAAAAAACTGCTGACCACTTTCTGAGTAAATGTAGGTATGTGTAAATTTCAAATTTACTAATGCACTCAAGACGCTACAAATATCTTTCGTTTTAAAATATAATACGCACTATATTATTAGCAGGTTGGATCTTTGAGATTGTTTTCAGTGATTATTTTCGAACTCTGTTTCGTCAGAGTATCGGGTCAAAGTCGCTAATAGTATTTCCCAAGATTGAAAAGAGTAAAACGGTTTTCGATCTTTTCTTTGGTCTTATTATAATTCCCATACTTAATGTAACACTGTAGAAAACATTCGCTAGGTTTCTGCAATAGGTATAGTCACCGTCGCCAAAACAGACCTGTCAAGGTGACGCCATTTCCGTGCAGTGTTGTAAATCCTCAAAAAATTCAACTTACAGTAATGAGTCCGGAAAATTCTAAAAAATAATACTGAATTTGTGAGACTAGGTAATGTGATTTTTAATTCGAAACATTTACGTGAATTAAAAAAAAAAAATAAAAACAAATTTCGATGAAAGTTACGAATGAAATTACTTTTTTTCATTCAACCATCAGAAAGAGGCAAACAGATGGAAAAAAAAATTTGAAAAAAGTTATTCGGCTTTAACAAATTTAACAGATTAGAGCTGTATCTATTCGATTTATTATATAGGGAAGCATGTTACCAAAAAAAGTTAAACGAATCGCTTGCTTGTTCCAGCTGTGTAACTTAAAAGTTGTTGCTAACTTCCGATCCGTTTTTTTCACGTAATAACTTTCAGCGAGAGGGTTTGTGAAAATGTATGCAAATCAATTTTAGGCATCACAACAGAATCTTCTAATGGACCCCTCTGGTTTGTTTCATAATTTATTTGTGCGAATGTTGTCACCCTGCGCTCGCGCCCAACTCTGGCTGACAGCTTCCATCTCTAACGACGAGTAAGATATTTTCTGCACCTTCACGAAATATTCAGTTTGCAGCTCGTACAAGAATTACTGTTATACCAGAGAATTACCTGACATAATAAATGTATAAAAATGGTTTCATATAAAATTTTGTCACTTTAATAAAAAGAGAAGAAATGGCCTGCAAGAAGTCCGATATCGCTTCTTTCTAGTAAATCATTGCACGTCGGATTTTTTCTGCAGAATAACTCATCATGAACACGAACCAAATAACCTTTAAACTAGTGAAACAAACCGACTTATCCACTGCTACGTTCCATGGCTGAGATACGTCTTGCTGCCTCACCAGCTCGACTTTAGGCCAGAGAAGAAGTGCGGTCGGTGGATGGAGCGGATACTGGACAGGTCTATTTTAGCGACGGGACTATAGCAAAAACAGACACAGAAGAAAAAGATATTCTATGAGCTTCATAGCGCGCCTTCTTGACTGCCATAAAACTTTCTGAATCATCATTGGATCAAAATCACTCCTGAAAAATTCTGTTTATATAATGGAGCATGATAAATTAATAACAGGAATAACTGATAGATTTCCAATTTGCGAAAAATAATTTTTAATCCTAGGTGCTTTAAACACCAGAATGTAGGTTAGGTACTAGAGTATCTGTTATTTACGATGTTGAACAGATATCCTGACTCCTTATAGTTGGCTCCAACCGTTCTGACGTTCATCTGACATTCTCTAAATACGGACCAACTAAATTAAAGAACAATATAAAATTGAGTCACTCATGACAGCAGAGAACGAGCCTCAAATGCCTTGTAGTCCAGTGGTGCCGCAATAGACCCCTCCAGTTCATCTTGTTATTATTTAGTTTACTTCTAACTGTCTTTGTCACAGGGAACTTGTTCCTGAAGTTGTCAGTTTAGATTCTTAGTTTGTTTTCTGAAACTTTTTGCGACTTCACATACGATATTAAATTATATTCTAAGATAATTTTCTACTGTTGTATGTGATTTGTCCCCTTGATGTGTCTTTTTCCTCTCTTGTCGTTTCTTCTTCTATATAAAAATAATTTCCAATTAATTTTCAGTTGATCTTGCGTTATACAAAAAGTAAAATATACTACGCTGATTGGTTGACAGTGTGATTACCTATTATGGGGCCACGTTGAATGTCACTGAATGCCTTGTGGTTGGTCTTAACCTGTAGTTAAGGCACTCCGTTTACTATTGTAACTTATCAGTGTAGCAACATCAAAAAGAAAAAAAAAGGTGAGTTATACAACCTAGGTATTTTTCGTAAATGCGCGTATTTCTCTCGTTCACTAAGCTTTCAGCTGTAATTCTGCAAGTGCTATATTTGATTACATCTTTCAGTAAATAACGCCAAACATCGTGGCTGTCATCGTTGAAATTTTTTGTTATTTAAAATTTTCAATGCCTCCTTCATTCACAGAGGACACTGCTGGAATTATCTTTACAGCAGCCCTCAAATTTAATTACGCGTCTGGTGCTACAAAAACATGATTCTAGAAAAACTGAAACAAAGAGGCCCCAACATATAGGTTCTGATTTTATGTGAATGAACTGAGATGCAGTTATCGATTCGATGTTGTTTATTACTCCGACAGTTGGATGTTATTTTTTTCCCCTCTTTCTCTTTTTGTCGCCTCAGATGTTCCACCACTTACAGGCGTCCCTCTTCAGGCAGACCGCGATAACGCACACAAAATTAGCGCAGCGGGCTGGCATTGATTAAAAAACTTCGGCTCACAATGGCTCCGCAACGGTCTCCAGTTAATTAGTTTTCTGTCGGTGACACGGCAACGAGCGCGCAGCACTGATGTAGTCTGAAGCCACCATTTTCCAGTCACACGCGACGCGTCAAACTGCCTGAAACATAATAAGTCCGCGCAGCAATCCACGTTAAAAAGTTGTAGGTGTTACAATGGGAAGAACACAGACCGGAATGGAATATAGACAAACGTTTTGCGATCTATCGGCATGTGGTGGTCGTAATAGGCATTCAGTAAAGCACTTGACATGGGAATAAATGGTCCCAGGTTCAAGTCTTGGCCGTGCTACAATATTACCATTGTTCATTGTACGCGGGTAGTTCTGCCTGCGAAATGTCACGCGGCCAGGCCGTATATAATCCTGCGGATTATATACGGCCGTTTACATTACAGCCGCTTGCATTACTAGAGAGCACAGCTCGTGAATAAAATGCATTTTTTGCTCGGCAATTAATTGAGCACACTACAGTTTTTACTGCATCAGGGAATAAAAATAAGGAAAGAAGAATGTTGTGTGTGGAGAACACCTAGGAAAAAGAGCAATTCAAAACAATCCCACATATATCAAAGTCATAAACCACTTGAAAAATTCATTTTGTCGGAATATAGAAAAATTTAATCGTTTTCAAAGCTGTGAACAATCGCTGTGTAAAGGTTTCACGGACTGTTGTTTCATAAACACCTGAGCAGATAGTAAGAATCGTCACGTTGCTGCGCAAAGGCGGGAGGAACTAGAGATTAGCCTACTAATAGAATTAAAACCCATGATTTTAAAATATGAATGCTTAATAAATACGGGAAATCGTTTAGGCATTAAATATGGTAGAAAATACAGATCTGGTACTTTATGCCAAAGGATTCAAAAACCATTACAAATATTTAGTACTTACTCAATGAAAAATATATTGTCTTTTCAGGCCTCTACAGGTCATGAAGATAAATAGAAAACGATGCCAGTGCTTGCTAGTATAATGAAAATAAATATCAATAGTTTTGCATCTCAGTATGTTACTATACAAGATGTAAAACAACAACAAATATTAAGTTTGTGGTAATATATTTCCCAGTGAAAACTAATACTTGTAAATTAACTTTATTCCTGTCATCAAGCACGTTAATAGCTATAAAGTACTTTGACGTTCCCAGGTACAATTTCTTTGAGGTAGAGAACTGAAATAGGCAATAAATCTGTAAATTTTCCAGCAATACCTAGAATTTGAAACAAAATTGAACTGTAGGTCAATATTTCACTTTCATTAAGGAGACAACTGATTCATGTGCTGCGAGGTCTCGTGATAAATTAAATTGTCTAAAGTAAGAATGCTGTTTATGCAATATTATGCAGCATAGATTCCTGTTTAGTGTACACAACTACAGATCGTACAATGTGGCACTGTATTAGTGTCAGTGTGTTATTCCAAAGTAATAATTTTTCTGGCTAAAATGAAATATTGTGAACAATCTATTTCACTGGTGGAATTCGTTCAACTTGATTCTCCAGTGAGGGCCGAAGTGAATCACGTTTAAAAGCATCAGCAGGCATTCAGTAAGTGTCTATTGGTTAACACACATTATTCTTGAGAGACGTTTTAAAGGAAAACGTCGTAGTTGGTAACTTATAATAACAACATGAAATACTTTTGTGTCACCTTCACGAACATTTGCTTTTTTAAGTACTGTATTGGAACGACTGGCAATCTTCTAAGTGGGCAAAGACACTGATACTTGAACGTGACAGTACCCATTTAGCCCAAAAATCCCATCAGCTGGCAATGTGGCCCATGGTTGATTGAGACAGTTGTTTGCTGCCTTAAACAAAGGGTCGTGGATAATGTCTCACCGTTGATGAACCAAGAAAATTAGCAGTTTGAAATTAAGCCTGCAAAATGGTGATTTTTTTCGGCTTATCCGACTAGATTAAAACAGTTCCACCTCCGGCGCTTAGCACTGATCATATATTACAGATCCGGGAAATATTTTAGTCCTGAGCGTAGTGGTTCGGTGGCAACGTTCTGGCCTCGCATTCTGGAGGACGTGGGTTGGAATCCCCATCCAGCCGTCCAGATTTCGGTTTTCCAAGGTTTACAGAAATCAATCCAGGCGAATGCTGGGATAGTTCCTTCAAAAGGCAATGGCCGAATTCTTCCCCATACCTTGCCTTCAGTCCTTACACGCCTCTGATGACTCCAATGTCGACGAGGCCAAAGCAAAATAAATAAATAAAACATTTTATCCAGAAGTAATTTTGGAGTGATGTTTCAGGCTGAATCGAATCGTTCGAGAGGACTAACCAGCGGAGCGATGTAATGCATTGTAGAACTTTCCGGTAACTGTGTCAATGGAAACAAGTGGACAGATGTCTAGCCCGCTTCTATCCTTCAGTGACTTCTATCCTACACAAAAACCAAGCGTAATGGATTACCAGCCTGATAAGAGTGCAATTAAATGGCATCTCTTTCCTGGGGCGCCCGATTGACTACAGTGTACGATGGGTGTATGGGTGGGCTGAGACATTGTTTGATGTCCTCTGTGTGAGCTCGTGTAGTTAATTTAGGGTGAATAATAACACTGAGGAAACGAGCCCAAAGGATTTTCCTACCTCCTAACTACGATAAACGCCACCCAGGGTGTCGTGTCACCATGAGCAACTTTGTTTTGGCGAAGTTGATGGATAACCGTCACCTTCTGGACCAGAAATCTGTGTGTTTCAGGGCTTCTTGCTGTTCGTGTAGCTACGGCTCTGCTCTGAGATGTGTTCACCCTGGCTGATGATGGCACGTTGACCGTGTCGATTGAAAATAGAACTGGGTCCAGTACTGCGGAACTCGTAGCCTACGTAAATATTCCGTAGAGCCGATAATGTCTTGCCGAACCTGAGGAAGAAAGTGCGCATGGAGAGATATCTTTGCAGCAGCATCGCGTATTGCCCCGGTAGCCCCACCGAGTAGTCTGGTATTCCACACGAGAGTCGAAGCCATGCATGACGTCGAACTCATCAGATCATAACTGTATTTTTCGTTAAAATCTCCAGTCGCAGTTATTACGACAGCCATCGCCTGTTGCATGTTGGAATGTCGGAACGCCAGTTTGTATTAGGGTATGACACGCATAGCCTGATTAAGGTATCGTTGCGTTTGAAGAGAAGACGCTCTAACATAGGGGTCACCAAACTTTTATCCCGTCGACCCCTTCATAGAATATTTGCCTTCTTATCGACCCCCAGATTAAGTATTAAATAAAACATTAAATCATTTTTGGCGTTTCTAATGCTAAGCGATAAGGAGACATGCATAACCCATATAGTTCCTATTTCTTATAAAATCTACCCAATAATATCTACTGAAAAAGGAAATATTTTACATTGTTATTACAATCTTAAAAAGTAGTAAGAAAATTATGGATAGATGGAATAAATTTCGAGTAAAGGTCTGCCAAATAGAACGGATGGTTCTTGCACTGTTTTAACTCGTTACATAGCAATGGATCCACAGTCCTAAGTAACTCTTCAGATGAGTCATACAAGTCAACAGTCAACACGCCTGTGCAAACTATCACCTCTTGACAACCACCTTACCTTAGTATGCAAAAGTAATTGGTTGAAAGGTCAATAATTTTCTTCACATAACTTCGCAAACAGTTGGGAATTCAGAGGATGAGCATTATTTTTATTTATTGACCCGATTTTTATTGAAATATTCCCATTTTTCCTAAACAGTTTAATTAATCTTCTTTAATGTTAATTGACCCCCTTTCGACCCCAGTGCAATAACCGACCCCTGCAGAACTCTTTTCGACCCCTTGGGGACCCCTGCTCTAACACCTTGCTGCGGCCCATTGAAAAACACCAACTCTGTGGATCCCTACCAATGCTTTCACCGATATCAGCATTGACGTAGTTGTAGATAGTATCCAGATACTGTCGCTATATGACCCAAGTATTGAGATTCACGCAGAAAATCCGTGGAGGTGATCAGAAAATTAATCTTTACTACCTATCTTTCGTGACCGAGAGCGTTCGGTTGTTGTTGTTGTTGTTGTGGCTTTAGGGCGCGTCGACGACGAGGTCATTAGCGCCCTAAGCGTTCGGTGGTTGCAGCCGAGCGACACAGCTAGATATCTCTCCGTGGAACTTACGGCTGGAGTGTTTACCTTATATTCCGACACAAATGCTAGACCACGCTCGATGAACATCCCCGGTTGGTGAAGCGCCATTTCTCGGTCCAGATGCAGCCATCATTACGTCGCACGCTGACACTTCGCTCAACGCTCAACTTGGTCAGTCAACGCGGCGATAAAAATTCGACAACAACATAGATGACTACGGAATATTCTAGAGTAGCCACTCTGGTGATAGAGTGGACCGTTGCCTAATGATCAATGTTTCTCCTTCTTCTTCTTCCCAACGTTTCGACCAGGGCTTAAGTCGTCTTCAGGGGACTTGCCGCTTACTGAATCTGTTAGACACTGTAATCTGCTTGAGGCTGTGGCTGGTTGTTTACGTATTTGTTCTGTGGAGATTGTCGATTTTCTGACAATATCGATATCCACAGATATGATGTTACGTTAATATCTGTGGGTCCAGAGTTATTTATTATTTATTTAACACACATTTCCAAGCCTTTTTTAATGAGATGTATAGACAAAGACGTTATTCCTAAAATCCTGCGGATAAAACCAATTTTCCAAACCATCAAAGCACGAAATATTTTTCACCTTGCAAGTTCAGCTTTACTTCGAGAAAGGATCCATTACATCCGTCGAACATTGAATGATGTGGAGAAATCTATATATGAAGCTAGGCAAAGTTATAAAATAAAATTGTACCGGTCGTTTGGAATAAGTTTGACATGATTGTAATAGTGAAGGCCCACGACACATAGTGGAAGGCTACAAATGCCCAAAAACGAACATTTGAAAAGTTGGATAAATGCTACGACACATGTTGGGAACAGAAGAGTGTTATAAAAAATTTATCGTCAGCACACTTAGATGAACATCAAACTTCAGTTTTAAGAAAAGGTTTCAATTCTGCCATTACACTTCGTTTTATTCCTAAAGAAGAGATTATAGTTGGTGTGGAGTGTGCCCTCCAAGGAATTACTCAGCTCACAGCTGAGACCATCAGACAGGACGTAGCAGTTATATTAATGAAAGCTAAAATTCCAAGATCCATCATCACGGGAGTTGCACGACGACAATTAAGAGAAAATGAGTACATTATAATTCTACCAGCCGATAACGGAAACTGCACTGTCACCATGGATTCGTCAGACTACAAACAAAATATCTGGCAATTAATGCCAGACAATCCGTAAAAAATCTGGATAAAGACCCACAACAACAATTATAAGACTTGTTAGTAGTTTGAACATGGAATGGTCAGTGAAGCGAAATATACTAAGTGTAACTCCAGTTTCCCCTCTCCTTTACGGCCAGCCTAAAATCCACAAAGCCGAGGTGCCTCTCCGACCTATTGTGAGTGCCATAAATTCACCTATATATGGGTTAATAAAATTTCTGAACAAAGAATTAGAACCGCTGGTGGGATGCACAGAGACTTATATAAGAAATTCATTGCACTTCGTAAAAAAAATTAAGAAGATTAATTTATCTGACAACGACTTGTTAATAAGTATTGACAGTACAGTTCACAAACATATCTCTGAAAGACGTGATGGAAATAATAGATAAGGAATTCAATGAGGAATTGAGGTCCATCTGCCAACATTGTCTGACCTCTATCTACTTCCAGTGGAACAATGAGTTTTACGAAAAACAAGGAATACTCTGTCCCCCATCATAGCGAACTTGTTTCTGGAAAAATTTAAAAAGAAGGCCATTGAGACTGCAGCCAAGAAACCATCCCTTTGGCTAAGATATGTAGACGATACTTTTGTGATATGGCCTCATGGGGAAGAAGATTTGAAGCAGTTCTTCGATCACATCAATAGTTTTCATCCAAAAATAAAGTTTACAGTGGAGTGCGAAGTAAACGGGGTCAGCTGGCTTTCCAAGATGTTTTAGTGAAAAAGCACCGAGGAGGCAGGCTTGGACACACGGTATTCAGAAAAACAACCCATACACACAGGTACCTCTACGCTTTATCACATCATCACCCATCACAGAAACGAGCATTGATTGAAACGCTGTTCTGCAGGGCACAAAGAATCTCGGACGAGTAACATTTAATGAACGAAAAAGAACATGTTCAACGAGCACTCAAACAAAATGGTTATGGGTCTAATATGATAATAAAGGCAATGACAAATAAGCAGAAGAAAAACTGTCTTGGTGAAGACCAGAAACAAAAAGACGTGCTACTGTACGTGAAAGGTGCCTCTGAAAAGATTGGGAGAATTTTAACGAAAAGAATTTTTTTTTTTTGCTGATGTTCTTGTATTCCTGGCACCGACACCTTCGACGTCCTGGCTAGGGTTTTATTTGTTCGTTGTTATTTTCTCTATTTTCGGCCTCCTAGGAGGTATTTGTAAAAATCCCCTTTATTGTGTCGGTGTTTTCAATTTGGTGGGTGAATAATTGATAGTGGCACTTTGTACCGGTGCCACCGTCTGGGACATGTTAAACGAGCACATGTTAATTCTTAATCTTCTGTCAGTATTTAAGATTAGGCGGAGGCACCTGTTTTGTAATATTTTTAATTGTGATAGGTTTGTTTTACACGTTGCTCCCCAAATTTGACAGCCATATGTTATCACTGGTAATATTGATGATTTGTATAAATGGAGTTTTGTTTGTAGGTTCATTGAATGACTGATCAGTATTGGAAATAGGTTATTGATAATTCTTACGAAGTTTAGCCTTTTTTGTGCTATATGATGACGAAATGTCAGCGTTCTATCTATCGTGACTCTCAGGTAATTGTGATGGTTCTTACATGGTACCTGTTTCCCGAATAAAATCAAGTTACAATTTAGTTTAGGTCTTTTATGTGTAAAATATATTGCTGCTGACTTTTCGGAGATTATCGTTATTTTATTTCTTCTACTCCATAGCTTAATTTTGTGTAGTTGATTTTGCAATCTGGTGATGTTCTCCGTATATTTTGTACCCCTGGTATAAATCGTCGTGTCATCCCCGAATTGGGCAACATGAACATTTTTTATGGTCGGAATATCGTTCACGTATATATTAAAAAGTGTGGGTGCTAATACTGATCCTTGTGGGAGTCCTGTTCTCATGTGATGTATTGAAGATCGCACACCTTACATTTCTATGTAGAATGTCCTTTTTTCCAAAAAGCTATTTATTAAGTGAATGATTGCTCTGTCAACTGTAGTTTGGATAATTAGTTTATATATGAGATCTTGGTGCCACACGTTGTCATGGTCCTTTTGTACATCAATAAAAGCTGATGCTGTGGATCTGCCGAGATTAAACCCTTTGCTTATATTCTCAACCAGGTGTAGAAGCTGCACTGTTGCCAACATGCGAGGTTGGAAACCATACTGTTCTTTGCGAATGGTATTCTGTTCAGCCAGTTTCTTCTGTATTCTTGTTAACACAACTCTTTCCAGCACTTTTGTTGTGGAGTTTTACTGGCTAACTGGTCTATTATTTGCAGACAAGGATGAGGTTTTCCCAACTTTAGGAATTGGTATTATTTCTGCTCTTTTCCCATCTGCAGGAAAGTATGCTTTTCTCAAGCAACTGTTCACTATTCTTGTTAATAATACTATTCCCTTCCTAGGCAAGTGTTTCAGTTGGCAGTTTGTTATTTTGTCTGGTCCTGGGGCTTTTTTGTTTCGGAGTTCGGAGTTCCTGGTGATATTCTTTATTTCAGTCTGGGTAGCCAAGTCAGTGTATTCTCCTATGTCTTCTTTTAGGAAACTGATTCTTAGATTTTCTCATCTTCTTCCTTTTCGTCGTCAGTTTGTTGTATTATGGGAGGAGCATACTGTTAGAATCTCTGCTTTTATTAGTGTTTCGAAGATTTGCCCATCGTCGGTGGTCATTAGTCTTTCCGGTGTTTCAGGATTTTTTAGTGCTCTTATTAGACCCCAAGCGTTTCGATGTTGGAGTGTGAGATTTGACATTTTCCCTTCCCAACGTTCAGTGTTTAGTTCTTTTAGTCTCTTCTGCAGTTTTATTCTATAGTAGTTTGTCAGTTTTCTGTCTTGCGGGTCTCTGTACATCTGCCATTTTTTCAGGTGAAAGTTCTTTATGTATTTTAGACTTGCAAGCTCCTCTGGAAGGTCTACTTTATAGTTCGATGGTGGCTTTACTGTTGTTATGTACGCTTTATGGTTAGCTTTATGGATAGCTTTGGTCAGGTGGTTTATAGCGCCATCGATTTCTTCTTGGCTTTCCATTCTATAAGTGGTTTTGATTGAATTATGCAATTCTTTTGTGAACATACCCCAGTCTACCTGTGATCGTCCAGTTGTTTATATTGACTATCACCGGGTTATGATCTGACGATAATTTGTTTACAGTGATTGGTTGAAGTATACGTGGAATATTCTTTGTTATCACAATATCTATGACATCTGGTTGATGATTAGGATTTGCCGGTATGTGGGTTGGTATCTCTGGACCAAAGACATTTAAGTTTAGTTCTTCTGCCACCTGAAGTAGTTGATTGCCATGTGGGTTTGAAATTCTTGAATTCCATACTGGATGCTTGGCGTTTAGATCACCACCCACCAGTATTTTCTGACCAACCGTCGTAATTTTCTCTTTATCTTCACGTATTTTCTAAATTGTTAAATTCTATTGGGGCGTGGCTGATTCTTGATTTTACTAGCACCGCTGTTGCTCCACCTCTTTCTCCTAACCTGTCGTTTCTATAGGTGGTCATGTTTCTTAATTTGAAGCTCTGATGTGGTTTTAAGTGCGTTTCTGTTTATAGTATTATATACAGATTTTTTTCTTGTTGAAATAAGGCTAGTTCATGTTTTTTCTGCATTATCCCATTCGCATTCTATATTGCTATGTTTATGTCCCATTTTGGAATTTGGGTTCTATTTGCCATTATTGAAACAATGCTAATACGCCTTGCAGTAGAGCTCCCATTTTCTCCCAGATATCACGTGCCATAACAATTTTTGTCAGCGTAGTTTTCATTATATCCAATTTTTTGCCTATATTTTCAGCTGAAAACATGTTGCTGAAATCAATTGTCTGGTTTTCTTCCTACGACTGGTTTTCTGTTGTCTGTTTAGTTTTTAATGCGTTGGTATAATTCATTTTTTGTTGTTGGGATTTTTCCGGCGTTCTTTTGTCTTGTCCTGGATAAATTGGGGGGAAGTTTTTGGTTTGATTCCAGTTTCCTTCGCTAGTTTGTTCCTGTTCAGCGTTTTCTTTTGCTTTTCTTCTGGCCATATTCTTGTTCATATTTTCAGCAAGTACTTTTTGATATATTGGACAGCCTCGCCAAGATGCAGGGTGATCTTCGCTGCAGTTGGTGCATTTGGCCTTTGTTTCGCGTGCTATCGGGAAGTCCTTAGATTGATGTACCCCCGAACATTTCACACATCTGCTTGGAAGGGTATAGTAGTTTGCAGTATGTTCAATCCTTTGACATCGTCTGCACTGTGATGGTCGTTCTTTATCCTTGTATCTCTCCACGTGAATCCTTGTGTAATTGATTTCTCGCTCATAATATATTTCTTGTGCCTTTTTTGTAGGTGTCAAGGTAATACAGTATATTGCTAGAGGTATTAATTCATTTGAAGTTTTATCTCTTGTCTTAAATTGGTGGATATTTTCTACTGGGTATCCCCTTTTAGTTAATGTTTCAACTATCTCTCTCATTTACACGTTTGGTGGTAAGCCCTTTATTACCACTTTTAATGATGCTTTATCTGGTGTTTGGTGTGTGTAGAATCCAATCTTTTTCTGATGTAGATAGTTTTTGTCTTTGAAGTAATCCTCCATATCGTCCATGTGGTACTTAACGCTGTCTCCTCTATATATCACTTTGAGATGACCTGTAATTTGCTTCTTGATTTCTTCATTCAGTTTAAAAAAGGTTTTCTGTTTGATAGCTCACTATCGGTGGAATATGTATTTTTTGTTGCACCATCGCACTTTGTTCTTCTGTACTGTTCTGTTCATCGTTTTTCCGCTCTCTTCCACTGCCAGTGCTGAGAAACGGTTGGAAAGTTTTATTTGATTTCGTGCGTCTGTTCTTGCAATTTTGTTTTGTTTTTCGGCTGCTCGTCGTTTTCTGTCAATGATAGGTTCAAAGCTTTGATGGTCTTGCTCACTCGTACCTAGTACTCTATCATATCTGAATATTTCTCTTGTCGTAGCCTCTTCCTGTAATCTAGATATGTCATCGTTTTTTGCATATTCCATGTCATACTCTTCATGTCCTTCAATCTGTTCGACTCCGCACAGCCGACCTACTTCATTCACCGAGTCCTCCATCGTCTCTGAAGCAGTCAGTGTCAACTTGTCCCTATCAGACATAATAGTGGGATCCCTCGTTATCACTGTAAGGTATTCCCGAGATCCATTAACTGCCAAGTAACTCGTTTCCGATGTCGGCCGTAAGAGATGCAGGGTCGTCAACGTCCAAAAATTGCTGCCAACATTCCGCAACACAGTCCAAATCCGAAGTCCAGTAATACACGCCGCGTCGTCAAATAGCACACTTTCCTGTTGATGTAGTCGCACAGCTCTCGATGATTCAGTTCTCGAGGAACTTCCGATGCATGATGAACGAAAACTAATATTCTACCCATATTTAGAAGTGGAAACAAAGTCAAAGAAAAACTGAGAACGGTCAGAGAACGAAGTGGAATTTATGAAGTACACTGTAATTGCAGCAAGGTATGTATAGGCGAAAACGAACGAGCCGTAGCCGTGATAATACGTGAACATATGAGCCTCATTCGTCTGAGGCATCCCACGAAATCAGCTATTGCCGAACACCAGCTGGAAGAAGAAAATGAAATACTGTGGGAAAATACAAGAGTGCTAGCTAGAACCGAAGGTTATCCACAAAGAAGGCTATTGAGATATTAAAACAGCCAAACAACCTCAACAAGGATGGTGGTTATGGTCTTAGCCAGGCTTGGAAATGTGTGTTAAATAAATAATAAATAACTCTGGACCCACAGATATTACCATAACATCATATCTCTGGATATCGATATTGTCAGAGAATCGACAGTCTCCACAGAACAAATACGTAAACAACCAGCCACGCCAGGCTCAAGCAGATTACAGTGTCTAACACATAGGTGGCCAACCTTTTGAGCAGCCGGGCCAAATTTTAGAACTACAACTCTCCACCGGGCAGCATGCATTACTTTCTTGGAAAAAATACTTAAATATTTTTATGTATGAAAAAAAAAACACTTAAAAGGAAATATAGATATTTAATTAAGTATTAAATATACAATTATCTTAATGCGACTGTTGACATTGTTTTGCAGAACTAATGGCATCAAAGTTGATATCGAGAGAAGTTGTGGCCACACGCATAAATTTCTCCAAATGAACATCGGTGATTCGTGTTCTGTGTTGTGACTTGATACTGTTCATTCGGCTGAAAAGCTGTTCACACACATAAGTGTTTCCAAATAGCGAAATCATCCGCAAATCATGTTTGTAAAATGCAGGATATTTCTCCCTGTCCAGATTCTTCCAAATCATTCTGGTGGAATATCTGCGTAAGCTGTGCGTCACACTGCAATTCACAATATTCCATTCGCAAATTTCCTGGTAATGAATTTATATCAATAGAGAATGGCGTTGAAAATGCAGATAAAAGAATATGATGTTTTTAGAAATCGGTTTTCAAACTCAAGGTTCAAGTCTGATATTAATGAACTGTACTTTATCACCAAAGCCTGTTTGCAATGATAGCATGGAAAAATTAGTTACATTTTTATTTTTCAATAGTTGTTCCCAAAGCCCAAGTTTCATTTGAAACGCGGCAACAACATCAAACATATCTGTTAGATTTGTGCTTTTATCCAATGCTAGAGAATAATATACGAAATCAGGCGCTCTGCTTTTCAAATTATCTTCAATCTGTTTCCCAATGTCTTCCACACGTCTGGTAATAGTTTGACAAGAGAGGCTTATTTTTGAAAATTCCTTTTTCTTTACTGGACACAACTTCAACGATGCTCTCCAAACATTCCTTCACCATTTCGCCATCTGAATACGGCTTCGTTTTCTTGGCTAATATTGAAGCTACTGCATAGCTCGCTTTTACGTGGCATGTTGACTCTGCAACAGTGCTAGTGAATATCTGTTGCTGAACAGAAAGTTTTCTTTTAATTCATTTACCTGGTCTAATAGAAATTGTCCTTGGTACTCAAACTTATTTGCATGTTTAGTTTCATAATGCCGTTTCATTTTATAGTCTTTCAATACAGAAACAGATTCTTTGCATATTAAACTTATGGGCTTTGTTTTAAATTCTACAAAAAAAGATAGTAAATTGTCCACTAATCCTGAAAACTTCTCAATTCATCTGCAGCTTTTCGCTTCTTTGATCCAACATCTTTACTAGTTGACGCCATTATTTAATTGAACTAGAAAGAGAAATTAATAAAGTCACGTGCTTGTATTTTGCAGATACTACTAAAATCGCAATGCTTAAAAATAATAATAACGGGAACATATTCGGTGAAGATACAACACAAATATCACGTATTTTTAATGATAGTAATACTTACATACACACGACTTATATAAAACAGAAACTAGTTCTTAAATGTCGATCATGACAACACGCCACAATTACAGCAGTACAGCAGACACATGGAATATAGACAATGCATTTCGAATCAAATACAACAATCAAATCAAATGGGTGAAAACATTCACTGCTAGGAGATTAATAACCGACGGAAGCGCTCCAAGAATCCGTCAGGCGAACCACTAACGCGCTGAAAGTTACAGGAACATAAGCTGTGATAAGGTTCGGTTGTACACCCGCACTGTCTATCCCCGCAGGATCAATCGAGCGATGATCTTGGTTGAATATCTGCTTAACTTAGTGTAGATATCACCATTGAAAGTCAAAGATTACATATATAATGAATTAATGATTCAGCTCCGCGGGCCACAAAATGACCTGCCGCGGGCCAAAAGCGGCCTGCGGGCCGCGGGTTGGCCATCCCTGGTCTAACAGATTCAATAGGCGGCTAGTTTCCTGAAGCCGACCTAAGCCCTGGTCGAAACGTCGGGAAGAAGAAGAAGGAAAAGTATTTGACGCAGTATTACTCACGTAAGCTAATTATGTAAATATGGCGGCTGCGAAAACAGCAAAATCTTTCATACTTTGTACTAGATTGAAGAAGGAGTGGATGCGTGTACCAGGAAGATGGACTTCCGATATTCGAATATGATTTCTGTTTTCAGGCACTTAAAGAATGCACGAGGGAAGCAGCAGATCTCAAAGGACCACCAATGTAGGCCCTGCAGGAGATGTGTATAATTTAATATGACGTATTATTACTTAATGGTTCTGTGTTTCTACGGAAATTAATTTTGTCTGAAATGTGCTCAATTACTTTATGTTCACGAAATAATTTTTGGGGTTGGAGGGGGATATTCTCAACCTGCCCGAAACTCTCTGGTTTTTCGTAAAAGTCACCAGGAATTAAAAATGTCGAAATATGATAATGACGTACAGCTATTAGATACCACCGGCGCTGCAAACAATCTTTTGAAATGTTGGTTAAATCCTTTGTTATAATATTTTCTTGTCGTTTTAGCTTCATTCCGTTGTAAAACGCCTCACGAAATCCACAGATAGGAAATATTTATCCGAAATGGAATACAAAAACTCTCGCCATCTTAGAATCTATACAAGCGGTCAGAGATAACGATTGCTTCCGTTGTAAACAAATGCGCCGTTTCTGAGACGGATGCCCATGAATTTTCCGTAAAATTTTACTGTTGGTCCAGGCAGAATTTCAACCTAACCACGACCACTGTGACGAAACGAACCTGTTTATGTTGTTACGATCTCTGTACCGATAATTTTTGTGTTATTTTTGCAGTGCTGCTAACATTTCGGAGTTGTGGAACGTCTCATATTTCGGCATTTTTAATTTAATTCCTGGTGACTTTTTGGAAAAACCAAAGTGCAAAACGTGAAGAGGACATTATAAGGGAGCAGTTAAAAACAATTTCAACAGGTCAGTACCAGTTTCTGGCAGGTGGAGAATTTCCCCCTCTACCCATTTTTGGTGTAGTCTGTTGCAATCCAATTCACAGATTTAATATTTCTCCTTTTCTCGTATTCTACGTTGTTCTTGACTAGTTAAAAAATTCTGCTTTAAGAAATATCATTTGATTTTTCAAAATTAAAGAAATTATTGATCTTTAATGTTCTTGTTACATTAAATGTTTTGAACGAGGTCGTTTCTGTAATCCATTCTTAACTTTGCTTATTGAATTTCATAGTAACATTATAATCATACTTAAATTAATTTATTTCAACCATAATTTGCAATATTTTATGTCTCATAAAACTTAAATTTATTGACTTCATGTCAGTTTCATTATAACTGAACTTACTTCCAGTTTTACAATAAGAACAAACAAATGCCTTCTAATGGTATCCCCGAATTGTACATGTCTGTTAGATTGCTTTGCATTAGTAAATAGCTTGTTTAGATATTACCAGAGATTTGCTTATCCTCCGTTGTTCCGATGCATTCTATTACTATAAGGTCCTGTAATACTGAAGGTCATTTTAATCATCAAGATGCAGAAACATTGCTTGGGTAAAATTTTGAGGTAAATGGACTTTTAAATTATTCGAGATTTTGATAAATTATTAAATCCTATCACCAAACATCGATAGTTTGAATTGAATTAACAAGAAACTGTACGTGGTGCGTTTCATAAAAATGGAGAGGCCTTTACTTTTTCTGGTGAAATTACCGTCGCTTGTAGATAGTAACGTCTCAGAAGCGTACTTTTATTTTAGCGTGTGGTGATGCGTGCAATGTTCGTGCTATAATATCATTTCCCTCCGAATACGGATGCGATTGCCTACTGGTTATATTCCAAATTTAAATTGCCAAATTGGCAATGAAATATCCAGCTCTAAATGTTAGAATGCCTGATACAAAATAACTTGACGATTATTAGGGAAAAGGATTGCTGGGGCACTTCCAGTTTTGGAATGATCGTTGTGATGCCACAGTGTGTATACTTCGAAGGAGGGACGGACTCAGTTATATCACACACTTGTATGTAACAATTTTATTTGTAGGGAAGAAAAATAATTTTGAAAATATAAGGAAGTAAATTTTTTACTTTATAAGGATTAATCCCGTAAATAAATTTTACGCTGCCTAATAAAGATATGGTATGATAACTATGTCATGTAAATAAATTTTTTCCGAAGTAGAAATGGCTTAAATCAGACGAAGAAAATTTATTTTCAGTATAATTTTCTCTGGTGATTAGCCAAGAGAAAAATGTGTTTTGACACGATAGTTCGGCAATGTAAATCTCTGTCGCCATCTTCTTCTTCACCAGAATATAGCGACAGATAATTCGGTCGCTAAAATATCGTGTGTAAACGCCTTGTTCAATGGGCTAGTCATCCGAGAACATTATGTTAGTGCCCAACGCCTTCGATTAAACGCAGTTTTTTTTCCCGGCCTTGCCGTCCGTAATGCTAGTGGAATATTGTAATCATTACTCACCGTTCTTCTCTTTTGATATAGTTCTTTATTACATTATTGTTCTACTTTCAATGAGAATGATTTCGATGACTACCCGTTTAACTCTTTACAGGAATTCAGTTTATTACACCTGAATAGAAAATGACTAATAAACAATTTTAGAAATTGTAAAAATCTTATTATTTGTGTCTCTTAGCGAAATGCAAATAGAGGGATGTAAATTTTGACGCAAAATGTCTACTATAGGGCGTTAGATGATAATCTTACTTTGTTTTTAGTAGAAATATTCATTTATCTTTGTTATTTAAAATGAAACAGTTAGGAAAGAACATTTCGCCTTGTTGGTTTCGACTGTTGCCACTGAAGACATTTACGGTTTACAAGATTTTTCCACTTAACTCTAGCAGCTTTGTTGCCAGAAACTGTACACAGAACGCAAAGTTAAACAAATAGTTTGTAACTGACCCTCATGTGCTAGACTTATCTGCCCGCTGAAGCCGTACTGGAGATCCTCGAAACTGTTAACAGAACAACCCCCTCGTCTTTCTCAGGAAAGATTGAACAGCTGTTAAATCCGTTTATTAAGAATCAGACAATTCACCAGTAAATTTAATCACACCTGATTTTAGAAATTAATTCTAAATGTTCACTGTTTCACTGGCATAATAAATAAGGTTACTAGAAAAAGTGGGAGGTACTTTGATCGTCAGACGTACGTTGTACAACTGTTGAATGTAACACCTAGCATAAAAATCTAATCTTTAGTAGTTTGAATACATTTTAAATTAAATAGAAATTGACAAAAACACTTAGTAAATAGTTGATTATTACATTGCTTCCTTTTTACCCCAAGGTCATAAATGTCATGTCAGCATTATTTAATAGGGAGCAAACATTTAAAGAATAACGAATAACCTGAACATAAACGTTGTTAATGAATACACATTTTGATAAATGTGTAACATATCTGTTTGTAGAATTGAAAAAATGCAGCATAAATATAGTAGCTACTCACGTAGATACAAAGCTGTGGTTGCTAATTTACTTAATAATTAGTTTACTGAAAATTATTTATTGAGTGGATTGGAGTTACACATCATTTAAAATTCATTATAAAAGCAACAATAATATTTTATTTTTCAAACGTAAATTGCAAGAAACAATTAACATCGTGTTGTAAATATGACTGAATCTCATTTGTTTGATAGGCCAGCTATTTGATTCTCTAATCCTCAATTATTTGCAGCGATTTTTTTCCATCATTTTTGAACATACTGTGCTGTTTTGAGCATTCATTGGGCCACTATACCGTTCCAGAGATCACTGCCTTCTGCGTTGTGGGTGTTGTGGTTGGCCAGCTCTGATCAGGGGGTCGCTGTAATGTGTTTCTAAGGACCGAGGTGGTCGCATTTCCATCACCGCAAGCGTGAATCTCGTTAACAATGCGATTGTTGAAAGCGGTGTCACCACTCCAGTAATTCTGTTTAGAAATAAACTACCTTAACGGTTGATTTGCAGTCAATAGAACTGTACAAATGATTGGCGTCGACCGCTTCCGACCGTTTCTCAAAAGACGCATGTTGTCACCCACTGTGATCTATGGAAGAGTCCATATTCTGTGAAGACTCTTTACCAGTATGCCGCGCACTGTATAATATTACTTACAGGAAACAACACGTCGCGATAGTTTGCTAAGTTCGTATCGCGAGAGCTTGTTTGGTTTGTTTCTCACTTTCTCGCGACGGACTGACGCGATGTGGACACAACCAATAGTAAAATTCTCTTTTTACATTCGTGCATTTTTATTGCATGTAACGTAATTCATAATCACGTGTGACATTATATCCACAGGAATAATGTTCTGAATGTTCTTCTTGCGCATGAACCGGGTATTGTTTTTGCTTATGGCATTAGAGGTGGAAAAGAATTGGGGAGGGGGGCAAGGAACGGGTAGGAATTCAGCCATGGCCTTTTGAAGGAAGCATTTCAGCATTCACATGGAATGATTTGGGGAAACGATGGAAAACCCAAATCTGGATGCCCGGACGGGGATTCGAATCCGCGTCCTCCCGAATGCGAGGCCAGAACGTCACCGCTTATCCGGTCCAGCTGTCATTATCGTATAGGAGCCATTATGTAAGTGCATTAGATGTGCTAAAAAGTCTATACATGTACTCCTTTCTTCTCATCCAACACTTCTTACTGTTTTGGACAAGTGCTTTCTCCGTGTACAACAGTTGTAATGTGTAACACCAAAATTTCCTTAATCATGCAGATAGTAACATTGTTTTGTTCGTCGAGTCATTTATATTCATTCAGCATAAATATGTTGTGTTATTATAGGAAGTTGAGATGCGAGATTATTTATTTACTTAGTAAAGCTACCATAGTTCGTACAATTGGTATTTGTTGATTCGCCCGGCCATACCAGCTGTCAGAGAAACTCTCGGTGTGGCAGTAAAGGGAGGCAGGAGATTAAATAGGGAGGTGACCTAACTTCTGGAACATTTGGACGTAGGATATATTCAGGACGAGTTGCGAGCTGGAGCGTCAGAAGCAGTGAGGCAGCTGCAGTCATACGGAGAGACGCACAGAGCGAGGCATGGAGAGGGCGTCAGGAAGACATGTGGCGAGGGCTGATCAGTCTCGTCCGAAAGCTGCAGCGTGCATCATAGCTGCCTATATGAACTCAGTTATTGGAATGTTCTCCTCAGACCTACGAACTATAGAACGCGTACCAAAGATGTCGGCGTTTTTGCAATGATAACATTTTACAAAAGGTGATAATTTACTGGAAATTAGTCTTCTTATTAATTTTGATGTGATCAAGATCACTTGAAGAATTATCTGTGAGTAGTCACGTCTAAAATTATACGACGAAACAAAAAAGAGAAAGATAGAGAGACAAAGAAATGCCCATGCCACATGATGAATGGTTATGTCAATAATTCTATTTTCCATTACAATCGTGACTAATCCTGAATTTTCAACTTTTTAATATTATTTTGTATAGACTGAAATAAAGTTTCAGTGTGCTTTGAATCTTCAAAGGAGTACAAGACACCGCGCATGGATGCTGCACTTCCATGGGAAAATGGCATCATCAGAACATTACAGACGTTTACTGCATTAATTAGTTTCGTATCCAGTGATCATAGAAACTTTTCTTCTTACAATACACATGATACAGAGGTTTCAAAAGCTTTTTTCCTGGTTTTACGCCTCGTCGGATGTCGAGGTCGTTAGAGACGGGAAAGGACTGGGGGCAAGGAATGGGTAGTAATCCAACGATGGCCTTTTGAATGAACCACCCCGGTATTCGCCAGGATAGATTTAGGGAAACCATGAAAACCCCAAATCTGGTTGACCGGACAGAGATTCGAACCCGTCCACTATGCTCGGCCTACTGTTAGATCGCAATAGTCACTTCATACAAATTTTCTTGTGGTTGTTCTAACCATGTTGCACATTATGGACAAGAGGTACTGAGATCGAAGTTGTAGAGTTAAGGGTAATTGAGTAACAACCGTTGTTCAACAGGCGCAGTGGTTTCTAGTGTCTTGCCTACGAATCGATAAATTGTCACACAATTTTATTTTTGCAGTAGTCTGCAGTAAAAATTGCTCAATGAAGAGTTTCTTTGTGGAAGGACGCAGGATTAAGCAACTGGAACTATAGCGAAGTACTCAGTAACAGTGCGATGATCTTGCGATACAGATCTAGCTAAGTGACGTAGAAATATAATCGTCCCAACTTTACACTCAGCTACATTTATGCCATCGATTTTCAAATACAATTCTTTATTAACTTATTTCTGGAAAATTGTAGTTTCAGTTGAGTGAGTAGTATTGCCTTAAGATGAGTGCACTAATTTTCCACGCTTGCCTTTCCCTGTGTAGTGAGACTGAATTTGACTGTGTTAATATCATTTAATCATTTATTCATTTCGTTATTTTAATTGTGAAAGAGATAAAATAAATTTCTATGACGAAAAAGTCTAGCGTGACGTTCGCTGACAATTCATATTGTTACGTGACTAAAAGAAAAAAAGATATATATCGCAGTTAGTTGACAATAGAGTAACATCTTGTGGAAACCACTACGAAGATTTTCAGACGTTATAAATAAAACTAGACAGAATTATCGCTGTGGAACCTATACTTTTTCGGAGAGGAGCTTTAATTACAATTATATTAGTAATTCAATCAAGGTTTCAGGATGTTCAGATTGTAGAACGGATGTTAGTTTGATAAGTGTTGTTTTATAGGAGATTTTGTTGAAACTGAGCTTACTTTCCCTTAAAAGGTAAAAAGGCATGAACTGTTACACCTGATACACCTAATGCGCTTGTCGGATACCTTAACAACTTGCAAAATAGTCAGTAATTAAAAGTCGCTATTTGAATACAAGTGTTTTTAAGCTTATTACAGATTAACATGCACAAATATTAAAGTAACCATATGTAGCTAGTTATACAGACTGTTAGTAAACTAGAATCAGAAACAAATTAGCATGTTTTAGGTATGGCTGCGAAATCACCAAAATAATTATAATCTTTGGTACGTGATGCTGAGAACTGGAACTGATAATATGGCAGTGATTACTTTTATATTTTTCGAGGCTTCTTCGTAGTAAATAGCCTAGTGAAAATCATTAAAAAATGTTTATTCTAAACCGACAAAATATGTTGATTATTAACTTTAAAAGCAGCTTACCTTAGTTATTCAACAGCCTTCAGAGACCCTTCCGCCCCTCATGTTTTTTTCACCTTGGTATCTCTGCTTGTCTTCAGTAGATTCTCCATTTAAAAATTCTACTGGAGTCGAGAAAATGGAGAATGTGAATTAATCAGACAAGCTGAGAATACTGCATCACATTATGTGTTGCTCTGGTCTAAATGTTGCTGGCTTTTTTAATATTCTGACAACAATTACAAACATATGATAAGTGATGTAGGCCAATGCAGTTGTTTTTTTGTTTCATTTTATTAATGGAAGCAACTTCAGCGTTTTTACCTGTTAAATGTGAGTAATGTCAGTATATGCTTTGGGCATTACATTTTGTAAACCAAATTTCTGGTACGCATTAAGATCTACGTACAGTTTACATTTATTTATACATGCACTTTATTTCAGGTATCAGTGTTTTTAGATGGGTTTTCGGGCAGCATAACATTTTCCCGCCTGTTGTATATTTATTTCACAGTCTGTGTTCCACACTATCGTCTTCTAACCGCCGGAATATTGTTTTTACATTTAGAATGCATTACGCTATGTGGAACTGCTTTGTTCCTCTCTTTTGTTTACGTACTTACAGTGCGGCAAGCTTTATGAAAATGTGTTTTCTTGTTTGTTTCTGGCGTTAAGCGTTTATCATTTGAACAGTGTCTTATCTGGGGTAACGGCTGTATTTCTTATTTTCTTTTCCGTAATGTGCCAGGATTTGGAATTCGTTTATTGCGTTGTTACCTTTGAATAATGCTTTATGTGAGTGGTGTTTCATATACACGAAGTTTTCAACATATTAATTTTAAATTTTTAGCAAGGGTCGTAGAAAATATCAATATTCAGTGATTTTTGATTGAAGCCATAATCTTTATTCAATACACATAAGTTTAACTGTTATTTATAGTCGTATATTCACAAGACCATCCAATATTTGTGAATATATTCGTTGAATTTATTTGCCTGCAGTTTTGTTTGTCATGAATTTGATGGCACTGAATGGGTTCACTGGATGCCAAGAGTAGACTATAATCAATTTTCTCAAGAACTTAATAAATTTGAATAATGTATGTACCATAAAATTTTGAGATTTTAAAGAAGATTTCCTGGGCGAAAGTATTAAATCGGTATAAAATTTCATCAGGAATGCCAGCAAGAGATCTTTACTCCAACCTTTCATTACAACTTGGGGAGTAATATGCATCGTAATATATTTGGGAAATTTAATTGTGAATTTTCGGTATATAAATCCTTATTTAAGTATTAACGTACAATATAATTGTATGATAGAAGTGCATTAAATGTAACGAAAACACCTAAAGTAAAAAGATGAGTAAGTAGTTAAGTTAGTCATGATACTGAAAAATATTTCTTATAAACTTTTTGCCTTCATTACAAGTTTCTCTTGGCTAATGGATAACGAATATTATTCAGTATCATTCTGGTATTATTACCAGCTTATGTAATGGATAATTCGAAAGCAGTGTCGTATGTTGAATTCGGGGTGTAAGGGTTTGGGAGAGGCTATACTAGCCTTTTCCAACCAAATGTCAACCTCTCCTTCACGTGGTGCACCCTGTTTGCACGGACGAGGCTCTGGCGACTGAAAGATTCCCGGTATAAAGAATCACCGACTACTTGCCAACGGCCTCCGAAAGGAGGGCAGAAGAGCGGGGAGCGGTTCAGGGCACCCTCTTGTCCTTGAGGTTAGAAACGGCCCCTAAAGGCGGATGAATCAGAAATGATCAACGGCATGGGGATGCAGAAGGCAACGGGAAACCACTGCATTAAAGACCCAAAGGGTATCCCGAGGACATGTAATCCTCTCAAATTACATATATCATGATGCCTTCTTCCTGGGTAAAGTATTCCGGAGGTAAATTAGTCCCCTAATCGGATCTCCGGGTGGGGACTGCTCAGGGAGGAGTCATCAGAATGGATAGAAACATTCTACAAGTCGGAGCGTGGAATATTAGAAGTCTGAATAGGGCAGGTAGGCTAGAAATCTTAAAAAGGGAGATGGAACAACTTAAGTTAGATGTTGTTGGGATTAGTGAGATTCAATGGAAGGATGAACAGGATTTCTGGTCTGGGGAACACAGGATAATTAGCACACAAGCTGTCAATGGAGTCACTGGTGTAGGATTTGTAATGAACAAGAAAGTAGGGAAACGGGTGAGTTATTATGAACAGTTTAGTGACAGGATTATCTTGATGAGGTTAGAAACTAAGCCCGTCCCAACTACATTAGTACAAGTGAATATGCCAACATCACAGAAAGATGACGAAGAAATAGAAAAAAAATATTCTCTGAAATTGAAGAATTAATCCAATATGTGAAGGGGGAGGAAAAACTAATAATCATGGGTGATTGGAATGCAATAGTGGGAAAAGGAAAAGAGGGTAATACTGTAGGAAGTTTTGGTCTAGGAGAAAGAAATGAGTGAGGAAGCAGGTTGCTAGAATTTTGTGAAAGATATAAGCTAGTAGTGGCAAACACACTGTTTAAGAACAATGCAAAAAGAATATACACCTGGAAACGTCCTGGGGATACAGGCAGATATCAGCAAGATTATATCATGGTCAAACAGAGATTCAGGAATCAAGTTCTAGACTGTAAAGCGTACCCAGGAGCAGACATAGACTCTGGCCATAATTTGATAATAATGGAGTGCAGGCTGAAATTTAAGCGAATAAGGAAGCAGTATAAGCAAAACAGACTGGATGTGAATAAACTGAAACAATTTAGCACGAGAGAAAAATTTGCAGAAATGGTAGACTTAGGTCTAAGGAGCTCAACCGAGGACGAATGGAATGCATTAAAGACCGAAATAATGAAAGCTGGTAAAGAAACATTAGGCTTTAGGGAACAAGCTGCTCGAAAACCATGGATCACAGAAGAAATTTTGGAGCTGATGGATCAGAGGAGAAGGTACAAAAATGCTCAGGATGAAACAGGAAGACAGCAGTACAGGCAATTTAGAAATCAAATAAATAGGAAATGCAAAATAGCAAAAGAAAAATGGCTACAAGCAAAGTGTGAAGAAGTAGAAAAGGAAATGGTCGTAGGAAAAGTAGATGTTGCGTATAGGAAGATCAAGTAGAAATTTGGTGAAATGAAGAAAAGAGATATGAACATTAAAGCTGCCGATGGGAAACCTCTTTTAAGCTCAGAAGATAGAGCTAACCGATGGAAAGAATACATTGAGAAACTGTATATTGGGGACGACTTGAACAATAGTGTAATGGAAAAGGAAGGCGATGTCGACAATGATGACTTAGGAGATTCTGTTTTGAGGACAGAATTTAATAAAGCTCTGAATGACTTGAAAGCAAATAAGGCAGCTGGAATTGATGAGATCCCTGCAGAACTTCTTAAATCCCTAGGAGAGGAAGGAATCGAAATATTATTCAAGCTGATATCAAAAAGTTATGAAACAGGAGAAATTCCAACTTATTTCAATAAAAATATCATCTTCACACTTCCGATGAAAGCACAAGCCGACATATGTGAAAATTATCGCACCATTAGTCTAACATCACATGCTTCAAAATTACTGACCAGAATAATATACAGATGGATGGAAAGGGTAGTAGAAGAGATGGTAGGTGAAGATCAGTTTGGGTTTAGGAAAAATCGTGGTACAAGGGAAGCAATTATGTCTTTAAGATTAATACTTGAAGGGCGGATCAAGAAAATTAAAGATACTTTTATGGCATTCTTTGATTTATAAAAAAGCTTTTGATAATGTTAGGTGGGACAAGATGTTCAAAATTTTAAAGAAGTCAGGTCTAAAGTATCGAGATGGAAGAATACTCTATAAACTATATAAAAATCAAGAGGGTATAATAAAAGTAGAGAATCATGAGAGACATGCATCAGTTAAAAAGGGTGGGAGACAAGGTTGTAAAAGAAGCAATAAAGAAAGTCAAAGAAAAATAAGTTTTCAGGGAGAAAAAATTAGTATGCTACGATTTGCTGACGACATTGTCTTGTTAGCAGAGAGGGCTGAGGATATTGTGAAGTTACTGAATGGCATGTACAAAATACCAAAGGAAGTGTTTGGACTGAATATAAATCAAAGCAAGACAAAAAGTGATGAAATGTAGCAGAAATGATACCAATACTAGTAGATTAAATATAAAAATAGGATCCGATGCAATTGGAGAAGTAAGTGAATTCTGTTACTTGGGAAGTAAAATTGCAACCGATGGCCGAAGCAGGAATGATGTTAAAAGCAGAATAACACTAGCAAGAAGAGCCTTCATGAAAAAGAGAAACCTTTTAGTTTCAAATATTGATCTAGGAATTAGAAAGAACTTTTTAAAACTCTTTGTGTGGAGCAGAGCACTTTATGGTAGTGAAATATGGACTTAAGGAATACCGGAAAGAAAGAAACTCGAAGCATTTGAAATGTGGTGCTACAGAAGAATGCTGAAAATTAGGTGGACAGACAAAGTAAGAAACGAACGAGTTTTGGAAATGATGGGTGAGTAAAGAAGTTTGTGAAAGAAGTTTGTGGAAGAAGCTTACGGAAAGAAGAGACAGGCTGGTAGGTCATATTTTTAGACATGCTGGATTGGTTAAATTGTTAGTGGAGGAAACAGTAGAAGGTAAGAACTGTAGAGGAAGACAGAGATTAGAATATATGAAGCAGATAATTGAAGGCGTGGGCTGTAAGGGGTATGTAGAAATGAAGTGGTTAGCGCAGGATAGGAAAGGATGGAGGATTGCATCAAACCAGTCGAAAGATTGACGACAGAAAAGAAAAAATGTTGAATTTAAAAAGTGAGCAGGATTTCAACGAAATCATAACGCAAAAGCCATAAAACCCTGCAGTACGCGAACCCGACATGAACTTGGCTGTTCCTTCTTGCGAGTGTTTCTTTGTTTCACTTAGCTCAATGGTAATAGTTTGGGTAAGAGAATTTCGTGTTTACATGTCGCAAATCGTGTATGTGAGAATCTTAATAAGCAGAAAGAGTCTATAGCTTATTAGAAAGTGATTTGTATCATTTACCAACTTCGATATAACTAAAACATCTCTCTGGTTAGTCTCATTAACATATGACCTGAAAGGTAAATTATTTTGTGATTCCATCTCCCTGTTTTCATAATTGGAGTATTTCCTGCTGATACAAATGAATAAGAAGGATAGATATATTTTTAATAGTTGTAATCAAAGGTGGTAATATTGATTATCAGATATTATAGGTGAAATGATCGAACTATGTTAGCGGCTGCAATAACCGTCTACAAAGCGAGCAACCTTTGTACGTACCGTTTCGTCACTGAGATATTTGGAAAAATTTCTTCAAAATTAAACCTGTCAGTTTCATTAACATAAGATTCACTGCCTTCGAATTATGATCTGCAACCTCATACAATTTACTTTTCCGTATTTACATCACACCGAATAAACTTTCTAATACACTGAAGTGCCAAAAAGATATGCGATGGTAAAATGCAATTCTGCAGATGACGGTAGTATCGCGTAAGAATCAAATAATAGTGAAATGCAGAGTCGGGGGCCTTAATTTCACTATCGTGGAGCTTGAAAGGTATTCTAATGTATTAATAACCACACGTCATGAATTAATAGGATTCAAAAGGAGAGTGCTAGCTGGCGCTAGACGCACAAACCATTCCATTTCATAAATTGTTTGTGAGTTTAACATTTCCTTGTTAACAGTGCCAAGACCGTGCCGCGAATATGTAATTTCCAGCATTACCTCCCGCTATGAATAACACAATGGCTGTGCACGTCTGCGCCAAGGGGTCATTGTTGACAGATAGGCAGCACTGCGACAAAGAACAGTAACGTACGACGAACATGTCTGTGCAGACAGTTGGCGATAACAGAAAATTGAAGGAAACGACCAATGTGATTGCCTCTGCTAACAAAGCGCCATCGGCTGCAGCTACCTCTTGGTCTCATGAACATACCGGATGCCGGCCTCGGTAGCGTAGGGGCTATAGTGCTAGCTCCACGTACCGATGGTAGCCGGTTCAAGTCCGGCCGAGGGCATGACAATATATAAAAATACATTGAATGCTGGCTGAATGGCTACAGGCCGATTGCAAAAAAAAAAAAAAATAAAAAAAAAAAAAAGACAGAGTCACGATTCCGGTTGATAAGATTTGTTTGGTGTGGAAACCAGGTTGTCAAGAAGGCATCTTGCAATATGCTGAATCCTGGTATCGGCTGTGTTTTTATGGAATTGCCTGGAACCTCTGATTAGAATGAACCGACCATTGATTGGAAATGGTTATGTTTATTCACTTGGGAGACCATTTGAATCCGTGCATAGCCTTCGTGTTTCCAAACAACGATGGACTTTTCCAGGAAGAAATGCGCAATGTTACCGAACCAAAATCATTCACGATTTGTTTGAGGACAATCCCAGCTAATGATTTGACCACCTAGATCGCAAGACATAAATCCAGTTTACGAATATAAATGCTTACGGGATTATCGCTGCGTTGCTATATTCGTAATTCTTCTTTTACCGACGTTTCAATCTAGTCTTCGGTCTTCTTCAGGGGTCTTGTGCCGAATCTTCTAAAGATTGTGATCTTCTGGAGACCGGCGTGGCTAGTTGTTTATTTGTACTGTCGATTGTCTGACTATCCAAAGATGTTGTTTACGATGTAATAGTTGTGGGTCCAGAGTTAATTATTTATCCAGCACACATTTCCAACTCTGGCTAAGACCGTAACCACTATCTTTATTGAGGTTGTTTGGATGTTTGAATATTTCAAGAGCCTCTCTCACTTTTCTTTGGAGATAACATTCGGTTTTAGCTAGTACTCTTGTATTATCCCACAATATTTCATGACCTTCCTCCATCTGGTGTTCTGCAATAGCTGATTTTGTGGGATGCCTCAGACAGGTGTGACTCTTATGTTTACGTTTCCTCACGGCTACAGCTCTTTCGGTTTCACCTATATATTCCTTCCTGCAATTACAGGGTACTTCATAAATTCCACTGCTTTGTAACGGAGACCTTCGATCTTTGGCCGTTCGCAGGTTTTCTTTCACTTTGTTTCCACTTCTGAATATAGGAAGAATATTAGATTTCGTTAAAATTCTCCCAATTTTTTCCGAGACACCTTTCATGTATGGCAGCACTGCTTTCTGTTTCTGGTCTTGATCAAGACAGTTTTTCTTTTGATTAGTTGACATTGCATTTAATATCATGTTAAACCCATAGCCATTATGTCTCAGTGTCCGTTTAAGATGTTCTTGTTCGTTTATTAAATATTCCTCGTCCGCGATTCTTTCTGCCCTGCAGAACAGCGTTTTAATGATGGCTCGTTTTTGTGATGGGTGATGGTGTGATAAAGGGTGGAGGTACCTGTCTGTATGTGTTGGTTTTCTGAATACCAAGTGTCCAATCCTGCCTCCTGACTGCTTTTGCACTAAAACATCTAGGAAAGCCAGCTGACCGTTCTCTTCGCGCTCCATTGTAAACTTGATCTTTTTATGGATACTATTAATGTGATTCAAGAACTGTTTCAAATCTTCTTCTTCATGAGGCCCTATCACAAAAGAAGAGCGAAGACTAGGTTGAAACGTCGGGAAAAGAAAAAGACTTAATAATATAACAACGCAGCGATAATCCCGTGAGCATTTATATTTGTAAACTGGATTTATGTCTTGCGATCTAGGTGGTAAAATCAAAATCCTTTATAAATCCAGTTTAACATATCTGGGATATATGCGACAAGTGAGATTATGTAAAACATCCTGCACCACATCTTCGCAAAAATGGAAGAAAAATGGCTGAATATTTTTTCAGGAGACTTTCGATGACTGTTGAGTCAATTACACGTCTGGCTGCTGCAGTTCGCTGGGTAACAGGGGTTCAAACAATTTCACTGAAGTTGTATATAGCATCATTATTGGGGAATAATACTCAGCAACTATCACTATATTACTCGTATTGTATGTACTACTATTGGATGCTCAATATGATTTTCTGTTCTGGTCAGTCAAAACCTAAATTTGGTCCCATGAATTTTACGAACCTACACCGTAGCAGTTTATATGTAGGCCTATATATATCTTATATATAAAAATCAATGTTTGTGGGTTTGTTCGTCTTCTATGCATTCCTATACCATTTTTCAGATTGCAATGAAACTTTGGAGAGTTTTCGAGTGTGCGTCTGCGAAGGTTCCTGCGAAAAATTTTTTCCAAAAAGTCACCCCCTATTCCCCATAACACCCCATAATTTAGGCAAAACCACATTTTTTATCCGATTTAGATAGGAATTTGTACACTTATACTTTAAAACAAACATAAAAATACTGCCTACATACGGTTTCCGAATATTAATCCCCCGCCCCCTTTCCACCCCCATAATTTTTTCACCCCATAATTTAGGCAATACCACATTTTTTTATCCGATTTAGATAGGAATTTGTACACTTATACTTTAAAACAAACAAAAAAATACTGCCTACGTATGGTTTCCGAATATTCATCCCCTCTCCCCATTTCCAACCCCGTTACGTTTTTACCCCATAATTTAGGCAAAAAACATTTTTTATCCGATTTATATAAGAATTTGTACACTTATACTTTAAAACAAACAGGAAAATTCTGCCTACGTATGGTTTCCGAATATTCATCCCCTCTCCCCCTTTCCACCCCCATTACGTTTTTACCCCATAATTTAGGCAAACCACATTTTTTATCCGATTTAGATAAGAATTTGTACACTTATACTTTAAAACAAACAGAAAAATACTGCCTACGTATGGTTTCCGAATATTCATCCCCTCTCCCCCTTTCCACACCCATTACGTTTTTACCCCATAATTTAGGCAAACCACATTTTTTTATCCGATTTAGATAAGAATTTGTACACTTATACTTTAAAACAAACAGAAAAATACTGCCTACGTATGGTTTCCGAAAATTAATCCCCTCTCTCCCTTTCCAACCCCATTACGTTTTCACCCCATAATTTAGGAAAAGCACATTTTTTATCAGATTTAGATAAGAATTTGTACACTTATACTTTAAAACAAACATAAAAATACTGCCTACATACGGTTTCCGAATATTAATCCCCCGCCCCCTTTCCACTCCCATAATTTTTTCACCCCATAATTTAGGCAATACCACATTTTTTTATCCGATTTAGATAGGAATTTGTACACTTATACTTTAAAACAAACAAAAAAATACTGCCTACGTATGGTTTCCGAATATTCATCCCCTCTCCCCATTTCCAACCCCGTTACGTTTTTACCCCATAATTTAGGCAAAAAACATTTTTTATCCGATTTATATAAGAATTTGTACACTTATACTTTAAAACAAACAGGAAAATTCTGCCTACGTATGTTTTCCGAATATTCATCCCCTCTCCCCCTTTCCACCCCCATTACGTTTTTACCCCATAATTTAGGCAAACCACATTTTTTATCCGATTTAGATAAGAATTTGTATACTTATACTTTAAAACAAACAGAAAAATACTGCCTACGTATGGTTTCCGAATATTCATCCCCTCTCCCCCTTTCCACACCCATTACGTTTTTACCCCATAATTTAGGCAAACCACATTTTTTTATCCGATTTAGATAAGAATTTGTACACTTATACTTTAAAACAAACAGAAAAATACTGCCTACGTATGGTTTCCGAAAATTAATCCCCTCTCTCCCTTTCCAACCCCATTACGTTTTCACCCCATAATTTAGGAAAAGCACATTTTTTATCAGATTTAGATAAGAATTTGTACACTTATACTTTGAAACAAACAGAAAAATACTGGCTCCATATGTTTTCCAAAGCGCATCCCCTCTCACCGTTTCCAACTGAAAATGAATGAAACAGCAGTTTAAAATTTGTATGTAAATATTTTTTCATTTAATCTATGTGCCTACTCAAGTCCCGCAATAGTCAAGCATTGCCGGGTCAGCTAGTATATATATATATATAATCATCGATTGGAATCATTAGAGGTGGGAGAGGATTGGTGATAATGAACTGGAAGGAATTCTGCCATTGCCTTCTATAGGAACCATCCTGACATCGCCTAGTGTGATTTCGGGAAGCCGGGGAAAGCCTGTTTGGCCGGACAGGGATATGAAACCGCGTCCTCCCACTCCAGTTACCACTCACCCACCACCCTCGGTAAGTAACACTTTATGATATCTCGCTGTATCCTGAGCGGGCACTTACTTGATAGTTGCAATTTTTTTATTTGTAATTTGACAATAATAAGTGGTGTCGAATAACAAACTATCTTTCACTGAGTGAACCAAAACATTTTAATAAGAAAAAATGCAAATGACATTGAGTGCAGTGGACGCTGCTAATTACAAAACTATTAATGCTCAAAAAGCTCACGAGCTATTAGTAACTCGACGTAAAAGACATTCGGATATGCCTAAAATAAACTTATTTATCGGCGATTAGGTGGTTTGAGAAAAACGAAATAGAAATGTGCCAAATACTCGCCAGCCACTAGCCGCTTCGATTTATTGCCGTGTTTGCCAGCTAAGCGGTGAAAAACTTGCGGCGTATACTGCAGAGTTATTTTAGATGTGTCTAGATAAAGTTGACTCGATAAAACTTTCCCTCCAATACACTGCTATACGCTCTCCTTCCATGCTCTTGGTCGTTCCTCCCATAATTTTAGATTATTGTTTTTCTTTTATCGTTCGCTGTTGTCCGGTTATATCATACATCTCCTGGCTCCTGTTTCTCAAAGTTAACATTTTAAGTTTCTGTCTCACGAGAAATTCACAGCTCCTTCTATGAACTCTACACACATCCATTATTTGCGCTAGGTGATGCAGCTTGAGATTGTACTTTTAATTTGCTCTGGCAGTGACTTAGCCTTGTCGATTGGTCACTTCTAAATTCATAACTTCTTACGATCACTATTTCTGTAAAATTATCATAAGAGAGCTATATAATTGTTATTATTTCATTATGATTATACAAATGTTAGATCGATGCAAAGTAGACTGATGATTTATCTTTCTAATCAGGTTCATATTTATTATTTGCCAGATACATGAGCTGAATACCATCTACAATGTACTCATTTATAAATAAATACATAGAAGGAATTCAAATATTCATTCTTCTAAGATGTACCACACCTTTCTTATAAACCGAAATGAAAAGAAGAACAATTTGGAATACGAATTGGCCAAAATGTTCTTTTATTGTAAAATCCCCAATCACTTCTACTGTAATCATCAACTTGAAACGCGTTGATACATGTTTTAATTTCTCTCTCATAAATTCATACCACAGCATGACAAGCTTATGATACAGTTTAGGACATTGAGGTTTTTTTGTAGAAGCAGCAAAACAATTTTTTTTTTCAAACAACGTTCCCATCCAAGAATATCCGGTTATGAAGTATTAATATAAAGTTAAGTGCTTATGCTTTGACTTTAAAGACGTGATGGGAATGTTTTATCTAAATTAGATAGGAAATATTTAGAGATTTAAGATATTTTAAGAATAATTTCTTACAGGTTTATGTACTTTATATTATAAGAACACCTCATTTACATTTCAAGGCGTTATTTCTCAGTGTTTTGACAATATCCTACACGTAAATGAATTACTTAGATATAGTATGGTTCAAATTAACTGCATGTATATAACGTGAAATAAACTCTAAGGTACGAAACATTTCATGTAGGCCAGGACTTTCATTTTATCCTTGTCTATGCGTAATTCCATATAGTGGTATGATTATGATACACTTCCAAGTCTTAGGACAGAATTATTATATTTAACTGTGCACTTTCCCGCTATATGAAGGAAAGTCGCTTCGCATTCCTGAGTCACTTTTTTTCTTTCATTTCTGCCACAGGTGGTTTGATCTGGAGCGGATGGTGGACCCGTTTTGTACTAGCAAGCTGTAGGCTGCTAGGGAAGACGACAAAAAGATTCCTGGGATAACAACTCGCTGTTGACCAGTGCATCTGATGTCGTCTGTCGTAGCTGATGCCGGGGCAAACTTAGATCGGACGCCGTAGAGACAAATATTGTTCGCATCTTACAAACTTAGACGAAAAAACTGCATCTCTGTAATTTCAATGAAAGCGATCAGGTCAATTATGGCTTCAGTGTCGCCGCGCTTTGGGAAAACACAGTTTTTATTTGCCCTTAAAAGTAGGTCTAAGATAGTTTTAAACAAGCATAGTAATTTATCTAAGGTTAAGGGCTATTTTTTACTGTTTTTCTTTCAGTACTGGCCAGCCATACAAATAATTTCATCATATTGATTGACTATTTCATCATCTTGCATTAGGGCTAGGTAAATATTGAGGGCCAGGGACGGGAACATATGTATCCATGACATTTTGAAGGAACCATCCCCGCTTTTGAGTGGAATGACTTTAAGAAACTTGTAAAACAGAAACCCTAAAAACCATAAAAAATTAATAAAAGTTAGCTACTACTGATTAAAAATTTTAGTGAGCCAAGTAAAATGAATGGCTTACGATTTGTGTACAGAAATTGTATTGATGGAAGTAAAATTTGGCATAATGGTAACCTTTTGAAAATATTGAGTTCAAGGGAAAGATTTAATGTCTTTTGATAATGTGCAAAACAGGCCTGGACTAAAATTTCTTGTCTTATTACTTCCTCTTTTTCTGATCTCAGATGTTCCTTAGATTTCCCAAATAAAATTTTCCAAAGGATTTTCAAGTGCCAAGTTTTTGTTTTCATTTCTCACTGCCATGATATTTTAAGCCGTCACCGTAATCCTCACTCTTCTTTTAAAAGCTGATTTATTATTGATTTAGAAAGGTTCTTAGGCATTGTGTCTACAGTTCTTGCTTACGCACAGTCTCATCCTGTGGGTTTACATGTTGTGATCGGATTTGTTTCTTATCGCCTTGACAGTTACGGCGTTTCATCAATTTTCTGTTACGTTAGGGAGGCATGATATAATCTACTCACAGCAGTCTGTGTTTCAAGGAATCCTGCTGGATGATTTCTACGTCCATCTATTATTTCATTGAATTGCAATTTTTATGTGTATTTATTAGTATCAGAATAAGATTCTGCCGGGTTGCCGGTCAAAATATACCCACAAGTATTTTTCAAAAAACATCCAAAAAAATTTCACGTGTTTTTTAAATAAATTATAGTTCATTTCAAAGAGAGACATTTAAAGAATGTAAAAAATTTGGGTTTCCTATGTAAAAGTGTCGACAAGTAGGGGCTCCCAACTGTTAAATATATCTAAGAGCGAGAGAGAGTTGGCGCACCATATCACGTCAGACAATGTGGCGCCCTAAATTTAACAGCTAGCAATCCCTACTTGCGGACAGTTTTTCATAGGAAACCCAAACTTTTAAAGTTCTTTATATATCTCTCGTTGAAATGAATTATAATTTATATAAAAAAACAAGTAAACTTTTATGAAATTCAAAAAAAAAGTTATAAATAAACAAATAAATACTTGCGGCTAAATTTTGATAGGAAACCGGGCAGAATCGTATTCTGCTATTAATATTAATACATAAAAATAGAATTTCCATCAAATAACAGATGTACGTTGAAATAATACAGCCGTATCTTAGGTTGGCAACACTTTTCTCCACGGGAGGCGTCGTGGTCAGCGACAAGCCAGCCAAATACCAACACGTCGGTCGCATTCTTTACAGTAGTGACCGTGAAATAGCGGCATAAGTGCAATGAAGAAAATGAAGAAATCTTTTGAAAATGAATGAAGTTTTACGCGACTTTATCTATTTATTAATTATTCTCAGGAATTTAACCGAGTTAAATTGTTATTTAATCACAATATTTCGTCAACTCTGTACTCCGCTGTCATCTTCAGGTGTGCATTGTTAAAAAACTGACATGGCAATGGCAAGCGTAGTTACGTTGCGTAGTAGCAATCTCAAACATCATTAGCATCCTGTGAAGCACAAAACATGGAGTGTCGATGACGAGCAGCCTCAACAACCGCTTTCCAGATATCACTCAGTTTGAAATCACAATCCCGGGTAACAAGATCAGACGCTTCTGTAATAACTCTGTCTCAGAAGGTTGTTCTCGACATGTTCGGCTGGGGCAAAAGAACAAATCTGCGGTGGCGGAACATGGCTTGAAACTAGGACCTGAAACTTTTGGGACTGTTATTTTAGAAGCGTTTGAAATTCGCCTCACGTCTTATAATACTAAACGGGATTGTGTTGCGTGGATAATGGTTGTTGAGGTTGCTCGCCACCAACGCTCCTTGTATGGTTCTTCGTGGGATGCTAATGAAATCTGAGGCTGCGGCTAAGCAACATAACAATGCCAGCTGTTGTCAAATCAGTCTTTGAAGGCTCTAGGCAAACAGCAAACGACTTGTTCGATGTGCATCTGAAGATGGTGATAGAACACAGTGCCGCCGAAATATTGTGTTTAATTCAGAATTTATATTGTTAAGTTTCACAAGAAAATTGAATAGAGAAATCCCTTGATTACTAAATGCTGCTTTCTTCACAACACCTACGAGTGCTGTCAGCATATAAGTAGATAAAAGATGACATCAAAGAACATTTATGTTACTTTGTTCAGTGATGAAGGGCTCTATTATTGTTTCCATTAGTAATTAAGTTAATACAGAATAAATTTTTAACTCATCACGGTTGGCAGATAGGGTGCAGGATAAAACGAGCTGTAGTTTCCACGTGTCATTATGAATAATATTCCCAAAAACATTTCAAAACACGTTTTCACACAGTACTCCACTTGTTTTATTGCCTCCTTAAATAAATAAATGTTGATAAGAAATTATGTTTAAACCTGCATTCAGTTGTATTCGAAAATTGCGCATTCTTCAGTGTAGAACAAGCCTTCGTCCAAACATATGCTTTATGAATGTTTGTTTGGGACAAGTAGGACCAAATTAGGCATCTGTTGGGCTTGAAGTTACTGTGGATGTGTACACATGTGTTACAACTAGGGTTGTTAGGCCGAGAGGGGGCCTACAGTTTAATAACCACGCAAGTCGTCTGGAGTACATCACATTACACAGCAAGCTGTGGCCTAGGTGTAGGTGGGGTTAAGGGCTTTTGAAAATCCACGTCGAGACAGGGATTCGAACCTGGGACCTTTCGATACCCAGTCAGGTACCTTAACCACTGATCCACCTGGCCGCTACATATGCTTTACTAATAATGACCACAAAACCAGTCTTCAGCTACACACACATACGCAGTCTATACGACTCCTATTGTTGACGATTGTAAATTGACATGGTGGCGGCAACAAAGTCACAGGCACAATTAATTATGAGGCAAGTGTTGCAGCGAGTATAATCACTAAAGTGACGTGAAGATAATATTAGCAAATGGAAATTATATCTGAAAAACATGATCAGCGTCCAAAATAAAATAAAGGATACAGGGGATGAAATAAACACTGACGTGCTAACACTGGTGGTGTGGTACCCCGTTTAAACTTGCGAAGTGCATTAACTCGACATCACATTGACTCAACAAGTCTTCGGAAGACTTCTGAAGAGGTATTCAGCCATGTTTCCTACACAACTATCTAAAACTGCGAAAGTGTCACCGAAGCAGAACGTTGTGCTCGAACAGACCTTAACGATCATTTCCCATATATGTTCGATTGCGCTGATGCCTGGCGATCTACGTAGCCAACTCATTCGCTGGAACTGTCCATAATGTTGTCAAGAATGCGGAAGACCAATTGTAAATTGAGTCCAGTTACATGGTGCATTGTGTACCTGCAAACCTCCATCGTAGTTTGGGAACATGAAGGCCATACGTGGCTGGAAATGGTATCCAAGTAGTGGATACTATTAGTAAAAATAAAGATGTATCTGACAATTTGGATGAACAGCGCCGTTGTCAAGGCAACAGGAAGTTCATTGTCACGTAAGAACTCTTATTTACAACACGTTTCCTTGGTAACGGCAAAGGTGGGTGAATCTGGATGCGAACTGCATGCAACATGTCGTCCTCTAGACAAAAACCAACTAATCATCAAGCCCAGCTTCCCAGGCGTATCCAGAAGCGAACTAGGGTCATCATGGTGCTCAATGAGATCGAAAACAAGCGAGGCGCCACCCTGAAGCGAATCCTCGAGAAGATCAACGTGCAAGTGCCCGATCACGAAAAGAAGTTAAACAAAATGTGGGTGAAGCTGGAACTGGAGAAAGGGATTCTAAGCAAAGACATCGAGAGCATTAGGAACCTGTACCGCCTGACCCCTAAAGGCAGAGTAAAGGCGAGAGCTCGGCAACCCGTGATACAAGGCAGATCATAAACAGTTGTCACCGTCCCGAAGAGCCAGAGGAAGTTTTGCGTGTATCTTGTCATATGTGCAGCAGCCAGTGTCTACAATAAATTGCTTCGTTCAGTAAACTTTTATGAGGAGTAGATGTTGTAAAATTTTTTGCAAGAGTATTTAAAATATATACTTCATTCTGTTGGAAAATTAATAAATTAAGATTGATTTGAAAGAAATAATTGTGTATCACTTGTTACAGAATTTAAATAACGTAGTTGTTGAAGAGAACGAATCATACTCTTCTATTTTAACGATCAAGCCTTTCAAAGCTCACGAGAGTGCTGATTTCCTAACTAATTCCTTATTAATAATATTTATTATACGTAAGTACTTTACGATACACTTCTCCACTAATATGGTGCTCAAGAAATTACTAATCATAATTACTAATAATAAGTAAATTCCTCGTGATTGACGCTATAACAAAAGCATTTTGGTCTAAGCTGCATTTCAACCTATCCACTCATATTGGCGCTACAAAATTAAACTTTGTAGACACCTAAATAATAGAAATGCATCGCATAAAATATTTCCGGTAGTAACGGCATTACCAAGATTACCAGTTCGAATAGCATAAATTATCATAATTAACTTCTTCATACATCTTCCCTATGAACTGTAAATGGATTAATGCATGCATACTATTATCTTCACTTTATAGCGACGTAAGCTTGACCCAAGTGTTCTTCCCTACGTTAGATTTCGACATGAACTAAACTCTCGAAATCTTCTCCACCCCACTGCGTTTTGCATAATTTTCTTCATATTAATGTGGCTATCCAGTGCTTAAATGTAATCCACTATTTGTAATCTTAGGCTTCCTCTTTTTTCCCATTTACAACACGTTGACTCACAGTGCTTCGAAATGTGTGAGTTTTTTCCCCCATCAAGTAGCACACTTGTAGTAACTCAACCAAAGCCCTCATTCAACTGGGAATTTTGTGGCATATTTGATAACCTAACGTGTAAGTGGTTGATTTTTATGTATTTGGATTAAACGTGAATAAGGGAAAGGAGACATGTTTGTGAAAATCGATGTTGAAATGGTCTTACATTCGATGGCGTGTCGTCGACTTCCTGATGGTGATCTCTTGTATTAGCGGGTGATGCTTTCTCCTGAACCAAAGAGTCTGGGAATAGTTTCTTATGATAAACTCATGGACGAAACCTGACTCTGACTTCGCCATTCTTCCCCGTGTAACAATTTTTATAGCTATAGTGCAGTGCAGTCTAGACGTTCATTTAAATGAATTGCGCTGAACTAGAATAATGGCAATGGGCTTATTAATTTAAGCGCCCTTTGAGGCATCAGCTGGCCGTATTCTTATGAAAGTTTGAAACGTATAAAAATATTAACTAAGGGCTCAAATTATTGAAAATAATAATTAAAAAATATGGTACAGTGAAAGATTAATAGTATCTTTCATGTCACTTCTTATTATTTGTTAATAAAAATGGAAATGTAGGATAAGTGCCTTTTTTCTTTTACTGATTTCAGCCAGTACAATAAAATCATATCTATTTTGATTTTCTCTTCGTCTTCCATTTTGCAAGAAGTTTACAATTACCGTTATTATTCTGTTCTCCGCCGTTTTCTCTGCTGACGGGGGAAGTACTACTTCAGTTTATGTATGGATGCTTATTAGAGCCCGAGAGGGTGGGGGGAGGGGAGATAGTGGTAGGGCAAGGAACATGAAGGAATTCTCAAATCAACGCCATCATTCAACGAAAGTGATTTAGAGAAAGAAATGTCTACGACCGGTCGGGTGTTTGAAACCTAGTAGGTCCTAGTGTTACCGCTCCCGCACTGTTGTCTGTTATAACCCTATCATTAGCATTATGTCCTTACCTATGGCACCATTTAATTACGCGTGGTCTCGTTATGTCGTGTCTCAACTAACTCTTTGAAAAATAGAACGCTTTCTGCATTGCAATACCTTTCTAACGTTTCTTGCATCAAATCGTCAAATTTCTCTTAATCGACGTCAAATTACTTCGCACTACACGTGAGTCATTACCTTTTACTAAGTGCAGAAACTGCCATTATTCCTCCCTACAAGAACAAAAAACACTCTTGATACTCTTTTTCTACGTATGTCACTCAAACTTGACAATTTTCGGGTATGAGCTAACCGACAACCATATAAATTCTTACACTTCGAGAGCATTGGAGACTGACCTGATTTAGTCTTATTCCGAGTATTGTTATTTGCTTTTAAATAACTGTTGTAACTTGAAGATAACTGAACAGTATTTTTTATATTGTTACCATTCCAGTGCAAAAAAAAAAAAAAAAGTTGTAGGCCTTGCAGTGGATTAAGATATTGACACGTTTCAAGATTGTCAATATTATCGTTCCGCCACGGTGAATCCAACCTATGGAATTCGGACAGTACTGTGAATTTGTACTATTAATTTTCCAGAAAAAGAGCATTTTCATCATCTCCAGCAATTATATCAAGAGAATTATTCCATTGACCGTCCGGCCGTCCAGAGTTGGGTTTCCATAAATCATTCCAGGTGGATGCCGGGATGGTTCCTTTCAATGGCAGAATCCTTCCAGGCTCTTCTCCCAGTCTCTAATGTAAAACATAGTTTTGATTTTTTTTTTTTAAATCTGCCAAAATAATTCATGTACCTGTCTTTTTTTTTTGTTGGAGAGAGCGAGAGAGAGAGAGAGAGAAATTCGCACCAACTAATTTTTCGAGGAAATATCTCCCTCTGGATTGACCACAACCTCATCAGTCCCCCTATGGAATCTCGCGATTTTCATCAATATGAGGATGACCTCGATCTGCGGGCTGACCTCGACTTTAACCAAGCAAAAATGGTCCATCATTTGTTCGATTGACGATATTGAGAACAAAATGACAAAATTAAAAGTTTTGTTTTCATGATACTTAAAGCCGTCGCCGTAATCCTCACTCCTCTTTTAAAAACTGATTTATTATTAATTGGGTAAGGCTGTTACACACTGAGCCTGTAAGTTTACATATTGTGATTGGATTCGTTTATAACTGTCTTCAAAGTTACGGCCTATCATCGGTTTTCTGTTCATCTTAGGAAGGCATTATATAGTCTATTCATAGCCGTCTGTGTATCTAGGAATACAGTTTCAAACCTTTAGTAAAAAATTTCTTCTCAAAATATGTTGAAATTATGAAAACGTTTGGTCATACGATATATAAAAGTTGTTTAATGTAACCACGTCAAATTTATACCCATAGAAGAAACATTAAAATGCAGGAGTGAAGTATGCAACTAGTTTAATGGTGAAAGGAAATTGTTTAAAACTGTTAAATGTTCAAAACATGTTATTCTCGCTGCCTCCACACTCAGTTCTCTGATTTTACTTTTGCCTCTTAACAGTTCCCGGCTTTTAAATTTGTTCTACGCCATCCGAGGTTTGCCTCGCTTCATACGACTTTGCGACTTCCGTTCCATCGATTCATTATCTTACCTTAAAGCAATTCCAGAGGATTTACACTTCCTCTTGTTGATCTATTCCGCTTTTGATCTCTCGCTGGCTGTTCACAAAATTTTGTAAAGGGTATCATATTAAGCCACCGTATTTTTAGAATGTTTCTGAAGCATCTGTTGAGGAGGGTCAACACATCAGGTCACCTCCAAAAATTTTCAAATTAATGAGAGCACCGAATAAGCATTTGTGCTAAATATCTGGAGCTCAATTCTACGGTAACACTTGTAGAACTCCGAGCAGGCCTCTGCTGTTCGAAGTTGTCCTTTGCTTGGTTTATACGGTTCTGAACGTTTTATTTGGATCCAACATCTTGTTAAAGACTGCGGCCAAAAAGCATAGCACCAACTACTGTGTTTCCTTGTCCAGTGAAACTTGATTGATTCGCATTTTCTTGTTCTTGCATTAAATTTCTGTGCTATATAGCTCTGGCTTCTTACTTTATCGGGTCCGATTTGGGAACCTTTAAACTAGCAGAAATAGATCATAAGCTTGATGGAGATCTTCGAGATACTATAATAGATCCTAATAAATACCTTCATTGTTGAGACTCGCCAGTGCGGCTCAGAATCTTAAAGAGCCGCACGCTGGATCGGGAGTGATGTAGAATCTAATTCTGTCCCTGCATTAGGGCCGTTCTTATTGCGGTTTACAGGCGGTTTCGCGCAATCATCGCCTCAGAAAATATGCATTACACAAATTAAAATTCACTTAATGTACATGGAAAATAGGCACACGTTCAGCAGAGAGATGGGGTACACAACTTTTTTCCACTGGAGGCTCCAGTCTTAATCCTAACACGTCGCATCCGGGAAAATTCTGACCCTGCAATAGCGGCCTAGGTGCTGGGAAGATGAAAAAGATATCCGTAGATTACTGAATGTTAATTTCTTCATAACAACCGGGAGTACTATCAACAACTAAGTAGGTAAAAGCTGACATCACAGAATGTCTAAGTTATTTTGCTGTATGGTGAAGAACTCGATTATTATTTCCACTACTAATTAGATGCATGCAGTATACAAATTTACCCATAACTTTTGGCAGATAGAGATTGTTCCCATGTGTGATTATGAATATTTTTTCACTTTTCAACAGAGCACTCCACTTGTTTTATTGCCTCCTTTAATAAAAAAAAAGATTGTAAAGTAATCAAAAAAATACTGTTTAATTCCTGTACTCAGTTGTATTCGACAATTGCGCCTTCTTCAGAGCAAAACTAGCTTACAGTACAACGTTCACACATATACTTTACTGACAATGACCAGAACACTAGTCTACAGCGACACATACACAGTAGTATGATACCCCATACCGACGATTGTTTACAGTAAACGAATAGAACAGCACTCACAGAAATGAGAGCAAACAAACATGGCATAACATATGCTCGAGTAACGATCAGCTACAAAATCTGATGTCGATACCTTGATTACCACTTTTGAAAAACAAGTCTGGTGCTATCCGACAATACAAGACTGCATTTCACCAACCTGCGCTGTTATCAAACTTTCGTGGTGGCAGTAACAAAGAAACAGCTACAAATGGTGTTGTGGTGGGTATTGCAACAAGTAGAATCACTAAAAAGGCGTGAGGGTAATATTACCAAATGGGAACTATATCTGGAAAATATTATCAGTGTCAAAAATAAAAAAAGGATACTTCGGTTGCAGTTAGAGAAAAAATACAGTTAAGTGCTAACACTGATGGCACGGTACCCCGTTTGAACCGACGAAGTGCATCAAGCCGACATGGCTTGTCTTAACAAGCCGTAGGAAGTCATCAGAAGAGAAATTCAGCCATGCTTCCTATTCAGCCATCCATAATTGCGCTAGTGTCGCCGGTGCGGAACGTTGGGCACGATCAGACCTTTAGACCATTTTCCAGACATGTTCGCTTGGGTTCGTGTCTGGCAATCTAGGTAGGAAAATCATTCGCAGTTCAGAATTCTCTGACCAATCGTGAACGATTTGGATCCAGTGACATGGCGCATTGCCTTCCTGGAAAAATGTACAAGTTGTGGAACATAAAAGTTTACAGTCAATGGTCGGTTCAGTTCGACCAGAGGTCTCAATTCGCACTATATAAATACAGTCATAGCTTGCTGTCACTATTGAACGGACCACTAGAATATCGATCGCTTTCTTGATTATTGATTCCGAAATATAGCCAGTATCCTAAGGTTATTAAAGCCTACCCTGTGGCCAAGTTCGTACACATGGTCAGCGAACGCTGATTTTCTATATAGTCCTGGGCGTTTATGTTCTTCACACAGTGCCGATAATTTGGCCGATGTAAGCCTTACCACACTCGCATGGGATGCTATAAATTCCTGGAACTCTTAGGCCAAGATCATCCATGACTGAACGGAGACAGTCGGTAGAAACTTTCATTCCATGCAGTAAGAGGATTCTGGCAATTTTACCATAGGAGCTTCTGGCAAATGAGAGAACAGCGGTTGACTTGCGTGTTTCTTCCCATTGATCAGGAATTTTAATTTAATTTAAATCACGATGAAGCACACAGGCTCCGGTAGCACCACCACATGCTTCTAGTTTGATTCTTTTTATTACGACTGCCCTTTTACAAAATGCAACTTTTAACTTCTTCAGTGTTTTTGGTATATCGTTCATTATTTACCTTGTAAATTTATTCCAGCCCCTAATCCATTGCCTACAAAAGAAATTTTCCCATTCCTTTTGGCTGAATTCAAGTGCCAGATTATAGTCATATCCATATCTTCCCCTCCATGTAGAACTTTTAGTCTTTATACTAATATCCATCCATGAATTATCGCGATTATAAGTCTTGAACAAAACAAACGCTCCTTTCACCCGCCTTCTTCCAATTACTCCCAATCCAGCTCCTTCAGCCTACCAGTTACTAAATAAATTTTGCGGTAATTTCCGCAAACAAATCTATCTGCTCTCTTCTGTACCCCCTCCAACTTCTGGATTTGATAGTCATAATATGGGTCCCACGCCACACCGCCATATTCAAGCAGAGGTCTGCCTTCACATTCGGGAGGACGCTGGTTCGAATCCCCGTCCGGGTTCATTGCAATCATACGCCGGGAAAGACTCCATACTTGACGCAAATATCTTATTCCACATTATGTTTTGCTAATTTAACCACTAGTGGTGAGCCTTTGAGAACGCTGATCTACAAAGTTACTATAACCTGACATTAAGTACTCGAAGATAATTTCCGTACTGTTACTGGAGAATGACGTCACCCGCTTCTCTGAACATGATTCAAGGTCGAGACACTGGATGTTTCTGACAATTTGGACGAACAGCGCCGTTGTCAAGGCAACAGGAAGTTTCATTGTTGCGTCATAACCATTATTTACGAAACGTTTCCTTGGTAAAGGCAAAGGTGGGCGAATCAGGTTGCGAACTGCATGCAACATGTCCCATACGAGTTGTCAGCAGCAACAAAAACCAACTAATCTCCCAGCCCAGCCTCTCAGGCGTATCCAGAAACGAACAAGGATCATCATGGTGCTCAGTGAGATCGAAAACAAGCGAGGCGCCACCCTGAAGCGAATCCTCGAGATGATCAACGTGCAAGTGCCCGATCACGAAAAGAAGTTAAACAAAAAGTGGTTGAAGCTGGAACTGGAGAAAGGGATTCGAAGCAAAGACATCGAGAAGGTTGCTAACAGGTACCGCCTGACCCCTAAAGGCAGAGTGAAGGTGAGAGCTCGGCAACGCGTGATACAAGGCAGATTATAAACAGTTGTCACCGTCCCGGAGAGCCAGAGGAAGTTTTGCGTGTATCCTGTCATACTTGCAGCAGCCAGTGTCTACAATAAACTGTTTCATTCGGTAAACTTTTATGTGGAGTAGATGTTGTAAAATTTCTACAAGAATATTTAAAATGTATAATTCATTCTGTTGGAAAATTAATAAATTAAGATTTATTTGAAAGAAATAATTGTGTATAATATGTTATAGAATTTAAATAACGTAGTTGTTGATGAGAACGAATCGTACTCTTCTATTTTAACGAATAAGCCTCTCTAAATTCGCGACTGAGCGTGGTGGGTGAACGGTTAACGTTCTAGCCACACATTCGGGTTCGAATCCCTTTCCGGGCATCCATATTTGGGATTTTCATGGTTTCCCCCAATCACTCCTTGGAAATGCCGGGATGCTTTCTTCAAAAATGTCATGACCGAATTCCTTCCCGTTCCTTGCCCTCAGTCCCATCCCGCTTCTAATGACCGTAGCCGTCAACGAGGCGAAAAGCCATAAGTAAAAAAAAGGAAAAGTCAAAGTTCGTGAGCGTGCTCATTTCCAAAACAGTTCCTTATTGATAACAAGCCGAGTTCCCGGCATTGCCCGGTCTAGTTGGCATTGATTTACTCTTTCACTATTTTTATTCACGCTTTGAGAAATTTGTACCAAGTCTCATACAATTCGCGCCATCCATTTCAGTAATTAAAGCAAATATAGATTCACCCGCACCCTAGCAAAAAAAAAAAAAGAAGTGGGTTGAAGCTGATTTACCCGTACACTGTTTTTATTCGTCCGAAAAGATATATGCTTACCAAGCGTCATTGAATTCTTACCGGCCATTTCCGGTATTAAACTAAACGTTGATTTAGCAGCACAGCTCTAAGAATGGGTTTATGTGGATGGTTTAATACGTAATGTAAGTTTTCATTTTAGTCCAGGTTACATTTCAACCTAATTACATCTGCAACTCGAAAGTCGAAACATAGATCGTACGCGCAATAATACATACAACATACACAAAAATGTATCTGGAATGTGTCTGTTTGTGCCGGCATCACACAGAATATACAGATTTTGAATGCATTTTCGGAATTTGAAAGTTAAAATTTAACGTATTCTTAAAACGTTACGACACACATATTTTACGAATAATCTAGCATTTCCTGAAAACTGCTGAATCGATTTTGACCAAATTTTAACAGTATTACACATTAGAAATGTCTGATTATGCTTTCTAATTTGCCGAGGAGCTAAACTATTCTCATTATGCTATTTCATCTGTAACTGGAGCTCAAAATTAAAATATATTCCTTATCCTGTTGAAAATCTGCTATTCAAATTGTATATCAACTATTCTGAACTAAGCGCGAGTTTCAGGGAATTACAAACTGTGGCGCCATTTAATTGTGTTGATAGCCAGAGACATTGTAGTTGTGCTGACGGAGACTGTGATCAAAGAAAATGTCTGTAGTTTTCTCGGTATTAGTTTTTCCCATTCGATATTGCCATCTATGACGCTTAAAAACTGAATATTTCAAGTTTTGTTTAGTAATAATTGTAAACTGCTTTTATTGCTTTCTTTAAAGGCTATGGTGAGAGACATTGTAGTTGTGTGTATATGGTGCAGCATGCAACATCTAGTCGTTCCATCTTTGGCATTGTCACCATACGCTCAGAATTTCATTTAATGCTCCGGTGCTATGTAACGTTCAAACATAAGACATACCAAACAACTAAATTGAGATTCTAAGCTTTAAAACGGTGAAACCTCCATCAAAATATGCTCAGCAGTTTCTGAGTTTTCTAGGGCAAATTTATCCAGTTTCGTTTCATAGATATAGATAGAAGAAGATAATAATTATTATTCGTGAGTAGTTTACATTTCGTTACGCTTCGTCACTAACATAGTGTTCAAGCAATTAGTAATTCTAGTTACTAATCTTATATATATATATATATATATAAATAGACGTGTGTTTTCATATATTTCACTTTTCAGCCACCACTACCAAGCACAGATCACTGCTCTCTGTGTGTGGAAGTAACATGGCATTTCCTGTCGTGCACAACGTTGACGGAATGTTGATAGCTGCGGGGATGTGGGAGATATGATGATTAAAGTTGGCCAATGCAGGGCGTTTTCATATTTCGACCAAAAATTTGTGTCTTCTTATACTTCTCTTTCCTGCCACAACTACATAGCATATACCATTGGAGTTTGTGTGTGGTAGTAGAATCATGTCTCCTGTCATGCATTATGGTTGTTAGATGTCGGTAGCTATGGGGGTGTGGGAGATATGGGGGTTGAAAGTGGTCGACCTGCGGCAATTTCAGTTTTCTGCCAAAGACGCATGTGTCATGGTGTATCACTTTTCAGCGAAAACTATCTATCGCAGATCACTGGCGTTTGTGTGTGGTAGTAACACAGAGTCACCCATCGATCACTACGTTGGACGAATTTCGGTAACTCTGGGAGTGTGGGAGATATGGTCGTTGAAAGTGGTGGATCAAAGATATTTTCGTATTTCATCCAAAGACAAGTGTGTCCGTAAATTTTACTTTGCCGCCTGACCTACATAGCGCAGATGACTGGCATTTGTGTGTCGCGTCTCCCATCGTGCACTATGGTTGTTAGATGTCGGTAGCTGTCAATACCAATTCTTTACAAACACGAACGAAGTCGTGGGTACCAGCTAGTAATAAGAAAATTGACAACAAATCTTCTCGGGTTTACAGCCGGAATTTATTAAAAAGCGACAAGCTTTCGGCAAAACCCGAGAGGATTTGTTGTCATTATTCGTCGGGATAGCCTACACTAACATAATAAGAAAATTCCTCGTGGTTGACGCAATAACAATAATATTCTGGTCTATGCTGCATTTCAACCTACCAAACCTTGACTCATATTGCCGCTATAAGCTCTGTAGACATGGAAATACTAGAAATGGATCGCAAAATAAATTGTGGTAATATAAACTTACCTGCTACAGAATTCCTAGTTCGCGTAACACAAAATATCACAAGACCCTCGGTGACCTATCTTTGCTCGGCGGCATTCGAGACCTATTCAATATGCAAGCTTTCATCAAAATTGTTAAAGACGTTTGAGATAAATTAATTTCGCCTGTATACAAGAGTTCTTCGTACCTACATAAGAACTATATTCGGTTAAATTATAAAATTCACGAATCCACATAAATTAACACTTTATTTTAGGTAATCAACTGTATTATATATTTATATTTGCGTTTTTTTATAAATACTAATTATGTTATCAATTTTTTTAGATGATTGTTGGCAGCGTGAAGTTTGATTAATGTTATCTTGAAGCATTCCTAGTCATTTTGAAGTTGAAAGTTTCTTGCTCTAAACAATGGGAAACTCAACTAACATCAGTATGTTCCTGAAACTTTTACGAGATGACGTTACAGCCCTTTCCCAGATATCAAATACAAGAATTGCTCGTTGTTTGTAAAATTGTCCTTTCACTTCTAAGACACCTATTTAGGCAAATTCGAAAAGCAAAGCCTTATCGACATATGAAATTTCATCCAAATCGTTAAAGCTGATTCCGAGAAACCAAATATATACAAAAATTTCTCCTTTAATGATATAAGATTAACCTTCAGTATGAACTGGAAATGGACTAACACACGCATAATAATATATTCAGGTATCGCGATGCAAAGATTACCCTAGAAATCTTCTCTATCCAACTCTGTTTTTCGCCATTTTCTTCATTCGAACATAGCTGATCTGCACTTCAGTGTTATGCACCATCTTCGACTTCCTCTTTCTTCTTCCATTTACGGTACGGTGTCTCATAGCGTTTCGCACTGTGGAAGAGATTTTTTCTCAAGTAGCAGATCTGTAGAAACTCGACAGAAGCCTTCATCTTCAGGTGGAAATTCTGTAACATATTCGCAACTACAGTGTGTAGATGGTATGTATTTGGTTTATACTTCAATGAAGGAGAAATGTATGTAAAATTCGATGTGGAAATGATTCCTCACATTAGAGGGTGTATCGATTTAATGTCCTGATGATGTTTTTCTGGACCGACGGGTGTTACTTTCCCCCTAATGGAAAAATTCTGGCAATAGTTTCGTAAAATCAGCTCGTGTTCAAAACCTAGCTCAATGTTTCCTGTGCACACTTAAAAAAAAAAAAAAAAAAAAAAAAAAAAAAAGCAACAGTGATTCGGTCTAGACGTACATTTCAAATGAACCGCAAGCTAGAATGAAATGTTATAAGTATCTCTGGTGTAGCATAAGTTAGCACAAACATACGAATAGCGTCTCTGCTCTCTTCTGCAAGAAGTTGGCAACCGATATTATTATTATATTCTCTTCCGTGCAATCGGAGGTTTTCTTCGCTGACCGGAAAAGTGTTGCTTAAGTTAATTTGTGGATGTTTATTAGAGTCCGGTGAGGATCGGGAGCGAGGAATGCGAATTAATTTTGAAACTGCCCGTCATTCGCCAGTTGTGATTTAGGGATAGTAATGTGTATGGCCGGACGGCTGTTCGAAACCTCTCGTGCTGAATGCCAGGACCAAGTGTTACCACTTTCACGCCATTGTCTGTTGTAACATTACAATTAGCGTCCACTGCTTTCCTTTGGCACGCGTGGTCCCTCTAAACACTTTCTCTATTGCAAGGGAGCATGTTCGTAGCCACGTGGCTCTATTTTGACCAGTTCTGAACCCAGGCTCCCCTTCCCCACGTAGCCTGCCGTGACAGCCTCCTCCCATTCCCGCGTGTGGAATGTAGCTTTTTTCCTGGTAATACCAGAAGACATTTTGTGCTGTTTTCACTTTCGATATTATCGTTCTTTTTCTTTAAAGATGTGGATAGCAGACAAAGTTCTAACATGTTACGTTTCGTTCTCCTTAAATAAATACGCGATAAGGACATTTCTGTGGCGCGAGTAAGTACGACTGAAGACGACTAATTGGAACATCTTTTTGGATCCTTTGATGGTGTGTGAACGGGAGAATGCATCCATTGTTAATCCTGCAAAAAGGTTCTATAAGTTTGACTGCGAACAGACTGCTTAAGCGTATTTGCGTGTAGTTACGGCGAGCGTAATATTTTTCTGCGCGTATTGCGCCGTCGATCAAATGAGTCGGACCCATGCCACCCGAATACTGCGATCACAAGTCACACGCATGAGCGGCAAGGTTAGTAAATAGCGTATTCAAAATAAGGAGATAATCAAATGACGGAAATAAATATCCAAGTGCTGTTGTGTATTCTGTACTCTTTTTTAACTGTGATAAATAAAATCAAAAAGTGCAGAATGCTACCTAGCTCGTACCCTTACTTCCACCAACTTAGATTTCTAGCCTATCCCTCCCACTCTTGACTAGTTTATGGACGCTTCCCAATGCAGGAAACTTTTCTTACGTATCTTGCATCAAAACCTCAAATTTATCATAATAGAAGTGAAATTACTTCTGACAATACGTAAGTCACTACCTTTTTTGAGCGCAGAAAATTCTTTTATTCCACGCAACAAGGAAACTGATTTTTACTGAAACCAGGTAAAATGCTTGACACTCCTTTCACATATGTAATGAAAAATTTACAATTTATTCGGATTGGCGACCTGACAATCAGAACACACTAAACATAGAAATCCTGTCTTTTCAGGAACATTGGCAGACATCGTTTTTTAGTCCTACTCTGGCGGTTCCTCAATATCTCCTTTTAAATAACTGTTGTAGCTTGATATTGTCATCATTTCACTTCAAAAATTTCCCTAGTATTGTATTGTAAAACCAATTACATTTTTCTTACTAATGATGAAATTCCTGGTGTGTGAAAACCTTATATTTTCAATACGACTTCATACCTTTCCAATTCCCTTTTGTTCTATTGATCGCTACTCGGATTTCAGCTTTGGTCTTTTAAAAAATGTCTCTTAATAACTTTACCTCTTGAACAGTCCTTGAAGTCTATACTATTGTAAGTTACCTTTTACTCGCTCCTTGAGGGTTTTCACCAGGGAGGATTGCGTGTTTGCCGTGTTTTATCACGCAAGACGGACCTCAACGCCAGCAGTCAGGTTATAACACATTATCCTCCTTTTTGCTATCTGAAATATAATTGTATACTCTACCCGGAATCTCTTGTTAATATCGTCTTTCAGAAACAACGCTATGAATTCTATATGCAGTGTTTGGTATATAGAACTTCTTATTAGATCAGTTCTACAATACTGTGAAATGACTGTAACACAACTTCAATACTAACAATATTCTCTGACTGCAGCTGAAACTACTTTTCATAGGTCAACCTCTTTCCGGCACGTACAATCCGGTTTCATCTACAATCATCCACTATTCTGACCAGTGTCTCCACATAATTCCATCAGCGTCCTCCATCATTCAGTTCTATATTTAAATCTCGCTGGCCAGCAACCCATTTTATCTGTTTTGTCAGAGATTGTCCAATACATGTAATTGATATCTTATATTCACAATTCACGTGTTAATATACAAAAATTTGTATTCTTATTTTTATATTTATAACAACCTGTACCCGGGACTTCGTACGCGTGGATTAAGAATTTCTTTGCCAGAATTGATTATAGAAAGTTGTTGGTAACGAAGCATTGGTCCCGAACAACACCGAGTCGGCATAATATGACAGGAAATCCATCACTATATCACTCTACTGTCGAACCTGTCTCTTGAAGGGAATCAATTTCCAACATATTTAAAATGAGAAAAACAAATGAAGGTGCGCAGATTGGGGGGGGGGGGGGAAGGGAGGGTAAGAGGGTGTTAACCTAAGGGCAGCTTTATTTCAGCTTGGTCTTTTCTTCAGCATGAACATCCGATTCTTGGGTTCTAATGACTTTAGCTGCTCGTACACTGCTAGAGCTACAAATTAGGCCAGTTAACGCCCGCAAGGAATGTCAAAAAGGAAGGCAAAATAAACATTTAAGTAGACACAAAGTAATAAGACTGAAGAAATCTACATCTATACTAAATAATGCGTTTTTTCTCTAAACGAAATTTGTTACAAATTATACACTAACATAATGCGCGACAAGCACGCCTTGAGCAACCGACGTAACCTTACAGACCTGCACACACATCAGTCTCTGTGTCACCATTCGATAAGTTCTCAAAATTTCGTGACTTACATTCTTAATCATACCGAAAAAAAATGTCCTGTGCCTTCTCTACAGATTTTGTTGTCAAATTCCCTCAATATCGGTATAGGCATTTAGTCGTCAAAACGTAACAAAAATACAGAGACTTACTTCCCCATTTATAGTATTATTAGTGCAGATCACACACATACGGACAGCGAATCACCCCTGAGGGATCAATATAACGTACAAAAATGTACACCTACAGCATTGGAAGACTACCTACGATTTTCCTCGTATTGCACCCCTAAATTTGTGACATCTACAGTTTTACATTCAATCCGAATAACCTACGGTCCAGGCGTGACTCTTACGACTAAAAACAAGTTTTAAAAATCTTTGCAAATGGCAGTACAGAGCCCTAGACATTCAATGTGTCTGTCTATCGACGTTCAGTAATTTTTCGAAATTATAAGACAAAATATATTATTTATACAGATAATTTTTCAACCAAATGTAGACAGCATTTTTCTGCTTGTTTCAAAGGATAAGTGTGCAAAGTTTCATCGAGATCGGATGAAAACTGTGGATTTGTATGAAGAACAAACAAACAAACATACATACATGCATACATTCATCTTTATATATATAGATGTAACGCGACGTATGACTGTGAATTAAACCCATGGTACATCACACAATAATGTGAATTTTGAAACATTTCTTGTGTAATCTGTAGATTATAATTATGGTAGCTATCAAAACTTTGTGTTTTTAATTTTTATTTATTACATTAACACGATAAATATGGGTCCACCAAGCATGGTGGCTGAGTGTTAACGCTCTGGCCTCGCATTCGGGAGGACGCGGATTTGAATCCCCGCCAGGCCATTCAGAATTGGATTTTCCATGGTTTCCCCAAATCACTCCAGGAGAATGCCGATATGGGTCCTTATTAAAAGGCCATGGCTGAATTCCTTACATCTCATTTTCCCCGTCCGTGTCTGCCTATTATGACCTTGACGTAAAGCCGTGAGCAAATAAAGAAAAAGGAAATGAAAAAGAAACAAGGGCCATAGTATTCCAGTATATGTGTGGTAAGTCATCAAAAAGTGATAAAAACTGTCAGTTTGTATGAACATGGCTGACAGAAATCAAGTTAGTGGAGAAAGGAGGAGAGGGTTTAGATTTTTTTTAATCAAACGTAAACAGTATTTTTCAATTTATTTTAACGTATACATATGAAACGTTCCGTCAAAATCGGATGAAGAATACTGTAAAAATGAATTTATAATTAAATATAAAATCATGTTTATAGATTAGATACGAGTATAAACCATTCTTTCATGGCTGTTCAAGGACAATACGTCCTGCTTGTAGCCTTAGATATACTGATAACATTAGCATGTTGGCGATGCGAACTCATAAGCTTTTACCTATCCATAAAGTGTCCAACGCGTATATCATACGTGCAACACGTCATAGCATATCCGTGACGGCAAGTTGCGAACTCATAGATCTACCCCCGTCCGAACATCGCCTAACGCGCCTATAGAAGTTTTCACTTCAAAAAGTGGTCCAACTGCGCTGACGCCTGGGTGAGGCCGCCAGCTAAATGAGGGTTCATGTCTCGGGGGAAGAGAAGGGAGAGCATTGTGTAGGACTCTAAAGGCAAGAGAGGTTGCAGACGTGTTTTGGATGAAAGAAGACAGGTGTCAAAATTTATTGCTAGTCGTCTGAGGGTGGTCTGAGGGAATTTTGGCAATATTTGATGAAAGGAGGAGGTAACTAAAACACCACATTAACACGAGACAATTTTTCTAAATCTCGATTGGCAAGATGTGTTGCAGGTGCTGTGATTGGACAGAACTACTGAAGAAGAAGAAGAGGTAACCGAGGTTTGCTCGGGTGAAATAACTAGGAGAGAGGCACTCCAAGCGGTGGAGTTTGTTCATTCCGTTAAGTCTTTTAATATTTCACAACTTCTGAGTAACGTTTTTCGCGTCTGATAACACCAGTATTTTATTGAAGCATTCGAAGCCGTATTTCATGGCCTCTCTGACTGCCGTGGCTTCTGCAGTACATACTGAGGTCTCTGATGTCAGGCGTACTTTCTGAGACTGTTGAGTGAGGGGACAAAAGAAAGCGTAAGACCATGAAATAAATAAAAAATAATTCGACGAACAGTTATGTTGTCATGGCATCAGGAAGACCCATTGTTGCATCATAACTCGTATTTACTACACGTTTCCTTGTTAACGGTGAAGCTGGGTGAGGCTGAGCGCGAAGTGAAGTTAACATTTTGTCCTCTTCGAGTCGTCAGCTACCACAACAACCAATTAATCCTAGAACACAGCTTTCCAACAGTATGCGGAAGCTAACCAGGGTCGTCGTGGTGCTCAATGAGATCGAGAACAAGCAAATCCTCGAGAAGATCAACGAGCAAACGCCCGACCAGGAAGAGAAGTTAAACAAAGAGTGGGTGAAGCGGGTGTTGATGAAAGGGATTCTAAGCTACGACATTGAGAGGGTTGCTAACAGGTATCGTCTGACCCCTAAAGGCAAGGGTAAGGCGAGACTTCGACATCCCGTGATGTAAGGCAGATTATAAACAACCGCCATCGTGCCGAAGAACTAGTTTTACACGTATTCTGCATACGTCCGGCAGCTAACGTTTGCAGAAAATTGTTTCGTTTTGTAAACTTTAAGTGGAATAGAAGTTGTAAAATTTCTATAAAATTATTGAGAACTTATGCTTAAATCGGTTACAAAATAAATAAATTATGATTTATTTGAAAATATAAGTATAAGACATGGAATTTAAACATATTTGCTGTTGTAGAGAAATTTTTCGAAAAACAATGCTCTCTAAGTTCGTGAGAGTGCTGATCTACTAACTGGTTCCTATTATTAATATTAAGTATTTTACTCTAAGGCAGGTCTTGATATGGCCTATATTCTCGAAATATTCTCCACCCCAATTTGATTTCCACAATTTTCTTTATTACAGTGTAGCTTATCTGCACTTCAAAGTAATCCGCCATATGAAATTTTCAACTTTTTCTTTATTTTTTCCATTTACAGAACGGTGTCTTACAGTGCATCATAATGTGGAAGCTAAATTGAAGGGCTTCTTTTTTTTTTTTCTCAAGCAGCATACTTGCAAGCATCTAGCCAGAAGCTTTTAACATCAGCTGGGAATTTTGTGACGTATTTGCTACCGCAGTATGAAATTATTGTAGTTTCGCGTATTTAGTTTTTCCGCTTGAAAATTGTTGTGGATATTTTGCCTCACATTTGATAAATAACAATGAAGTGTTACTTTCTATTACTTAGGGCATACTATTACACAAACGCAAATATAAGATTAGTTGCTGTGTTGTCTTACTACTTTCAACAAGAACATTAACATCATGCTTATTTTGTTATTCCTCTTCGCGTTTCATTCCGCGAGAAGATGCTGTTATTATTGTATTCTCCGCCACGCAATCCGAAATTTTTCGCTGGCAGAGAAAGTGCTCCTTCATTTTTTGAGTTTATGCCTATGAGAGCCTGAAGCGAATGGGAGAAGGGGCTGGAAACACGAAGGAATTTGCAAACCATTTCGTCCATGGAAAACAGAACTGTTAATGTATTGCAATGCAACAGCAACAAACATTTGTCTTCCTTTTTACCAATACTTTCACCAAATCCTCAAATGTCTCTTAATTGAAGTGAAATTATTTACGATTGTACTTAAGTCACCACTTTTTCCTACATGCGGAAAATTGTTTTACCCCGTCCTACGAGAATAGTAACACGCTTGACACTCTGATTACACTTATGTAAATAACACCTGACAATTTTTGGATATTTGCAGCATTACCACCATAATATACTATACAGACAAAAACTGTCATTTCAAGATCATTGGTAGATTGATACTTTTTTACTCATACTCCATAAACTAATTATTAGTACCTGGGGGACTGATTTTCGCTCGGAATTTTTCGATTTCTGTTCAACATCCAGGAATTTGAGTGAAGTTTGATTAAAGATAATCGTTTTTCTTGAAAAATTCCTAGTCATCAAATCCTTGCTCTAAAGAAAGAGAAGATTAACTAACATCAGTAGGCTTTCTGGTACCTGAAACAACGAGATGAGGTTAGAGCCCTTCACAAGATGCCAAATACTATAATAGCTCCTTTTTTGTTTTTTATTTGGTAAAATCGTGTTGCAAACCTGAAAAACAAATCTTTATCTACACATGAAATTTCATCTAAAACGCTAGAGTGATTTCCGAGATAGTCTGTTTTACCACCTCATAAACTGATTTTAAAGAAAAATGGTAAAATTATGTTAAATGTATTCGAACACAATCCAGCGGTACACCCATGAAGACTTCATTGCAATTATACACCGGGAAAGACTCTTACTTAAAGCAAATATCTTGGTCCACATTATATTTTGCTAATTAACCACTAATGGTGAACCTACAAAGTTACATTAAGTATTCGATGATTATTCCAGTACTCTTACCCACTTCTCGAAACATCATTCAAGTTCAGCACACTGGATGTCTCTGGTAATTAGACGAACAGCGCTGTTGTTATGGCACCAGGAAGGTGCATTGTCACGTCACAACCGTTATTTACAACACGTTTCCTTGGTAACAGCGAAGGTGGGCGAATCTGACTGCGAACTGCATGCAACATGCCTTCCTCTAGGAGTCGTCAGCAGCAACAAAATCCAGCTAATCCCCGAAGACAGCCCCCCTTGCGTATGAGCAAGCGAACTAGGATCATCATGGTGCTCTATGAGATCGAAAACAATCGAGGCGCCGGTCTGAAGCGAATCCTCGAGAAGATCAACGTGCAAGCGACCGACCACGAAAAGAAGTTGAACAAAAAGTGGGTGAAGCTGGAACTGGTGAAAGGGATTCTATACAAATACTTCGACATGGTTTCCAACAGGTACCGTTTGACCATTATAGGCAAATTAAAGGCGTTAGTCTGGCTATGCAAGGTGCGACGCAGATTATAAACAGTTGCCACCAACCCGAGCAGCAAGAGGAAGTTTTGCATATATCCTCTCATACGTCCAGCAGCCAATGATTACAATAAACTGTTTCATTCAGTAAACTTTTAACTGGAGTAGATGTAAAATTTTTTGTAATATTATTTAAAATGTATACTTCATTCTGTTCAAAAATTAATAAATTGAGATTTATCAGAAAGAAAAAAATTGTGTATCACGTATTATGTAATTTAAATAACGTAGTTGTTGAAGAGAAGGAATCGTACTCTTCTACTTTAACGAAAAAGCCTCTCTAAGTTCGTGAGAGTGCTGATTTACTAACTAGTTTCTTATTAATAATAATTATTATTCGTGAATAGTTTACATTGAGATATACTTCGCCACTAACATTATGCTCAAGAAATTATTAATACTAGTTACTAATAATAAATAAATTCATCGTAATTGATGCTATATATATATATATATATATATACATATTAGAGTGTCCCTTATTTCTCAGAGTCAAAATTTTGTAATGCATACGTCCTAATTTTTTTTCATTTTACCCTAAAACACTTATAAATAAAACTTTACGCCATTCTGAGAACTGTGACCCTTGCCGACTTGCACAGTATCATCTACATATAAGTTACGCAAGAGTAGTGGCGCAAGTTATTGTTACTGTTATTCCAGTTCTTGAATAGGTATCACATATTTTTCTGTTCTAATAGATGTTTTTAGGATTACGAAGTGCTAGAAAGGGCATATTTTTATTAGGAGAGGCAAACAGTAGGCAGAAGTGCTATCAGTTTTATTTTTAATATACGCGAGTGCAAATTGACTATAAGTGAAAGCCGTAATGTTGTTGTACAGGAGTACAGTATATTCTGGGGAATATTATGGAGACAGTTCAAAAAGAATGCAAGAAAATCTCTGGATTCATAAGTGAAGGGAAGAGGATTTCAAACGTGAATGGGATAATGTTTATGGTATTGCACACGCTTATGCCCTAGAAAGGATGTAAACAAAGGAGGGTAAAATCTTCTTACAGCAACAGAAAGAGCCGAGGAGACAAGGTTGCTTGGTGTGCATAGAAAACTAGCTGAAAAAGAGGAATTGGTAAAATAAATAAAGCGAAAAATACTTAAATATATGTTGTCCAGCGAGTAGTCAAGCTCTTCAGCGTCATAATATTTGTTGATGCTATCTGAACAACTCAAGGATATATTTTTTTAATTTCCGGAGAACATCAGGAAGCGCGTTTAACAATCCCAACAGAAATAATACCATCGGGAACAGCTGAAAAGCGCAGAAGAAAAGATATCATTACTCCTAAATTAATAGCTGTGTTTTATAGATGTCAGTTAATTGTAAGAGATCCAGTTTACATTCTTCAAGTTATCGTGGAGGCACTTAGACTCAGCATTGACGATTTTTCTTTAAACAAGTCTTCTATTCAAAGAATGAGGACACAAATGAGGAAGCTATAATATCTGCTTTTAAAATGGCGTGTCACAAGTAGAGACCATTCAGTGGGATGGCATGTTGTTGCCTGATCTGGGCGTAAGAAGTTCCAAAGAACGGCTGCCAATCTCATAATTAGATTTTGTGATAAAGACCAAAGTGAAGTTGTTCTGAATGCTCTGAATAAGTGATAATGAGCTGCGACACGGACGCATCTAACATAGGTCATCTCAATGGTGCGTGGGAACTTCTAAGGGAGACGTTAGAATTTGTTACTTTTTTGTTTGATGGCATCAATTTAATATAAGCACTCTAAAAAAAAAAAGCTTTCAAGCAGATATAAATTGAGTAGTTGTTATATTTGTGTTTGGCTGAATTAAAAATACTTCTTGAGAGACTACTACAGAGAACTAATTGGGCTATTCGTTATATTTTGCATGGAGATAGTGGTAAAGAGTTGAAAATAAGGCTTCCTCTTGCAGTGTATCAAGCGTTATGTATGGAAAGACCCATTTATTCACTCAATATACGTTTCTTACGTTTTCAGCTTAAATTGAGCAAGGAACGCAAAATGGTACGTAATTTAAAAAGGGAGAATGACTTTGTAGAAAGGTTCATTGCTTTGATGGCAGAAATATTCAGCTCTGTTTCTTATGGCACGTAAAAGTAGTTGTCTTGTATGTACTGTACATTGTACATTATTTTGTACCTTTTATAACTTGATTAATGCTTACCTACATTTTATTTTAGGAGACGGTGCAGAGTAGAGCCGCTCGATTCGTGACTGGTTGCTACAGCTCTTATGAAAGCGTCACAGAATTGATACATACACTCCTGGAAATTGAAATAAGAACACATTGACGCCGGTGTGTAAGACCCACCATACTTGCTCCGGACACTACGAGAGGGCTGTACAAGCAATGATCAAACGCACGGCACAGCGGACACACCAGGAACAGCAGTGTTGGCCGTCGAAGGGCGCTAGCTGCGCAGCGGTTGGGCACCGCCGCAGTCAGTGTCAGCCAGTTTGCCGTGGCATACGGAGCTCCAACTCAGTCTTTAACACTGGTAGCATGCCGCGACAGCGTGTACGTGAACCGTATGTGCAGTTGACGGTCTTTGAGCGAGGGCGTATAGTGGGCATGCGGGAGGCCAGGTGGACGTACCGCCGAATTGCTCAACATGTGGGGCGCGAGGTCTCCACAGTACATCGATCTTGTCGCCAGTGGTCGGCGGAAGGTGCACGTGCCCGTCGACCTGGGTCCGGACAGCAGCGACGCACGGACGCACGCCAAGACCGTCGCATCCTACGCAGTGCCGTAGGGGACCGCACCGCCACTTCCCGGCAAATTAGGGACACTGTTGCTCCTGGGGTATCAGAGAGGACCATTCGCAACCGTCTCCATGAAGCTGGGCTACGGTCCCGCGCACCGTTAGGTGGTCTTCCGCTCACGCCTCAACATCGTGCAGCCCGCCTCCAGTGGTGTCGCGACAGGCGTGTATGGAGGGACGAATGGAGACGTGTCGTCTTCAGTGATGAGAGTCGCTTCTGCCTTGGTGCCAATGATGGTCGTATGCGTGTTTGGCGCCGTGCAGGTGAGCGCCACAATCAGGACTGCATACGACCGAGGCACACAGGGCCAACGCCCGGCATCATGGTATGGGGAGCGATCTCCTACACTGGCCGTACACCTCTGGTGATCGTCGAGGGGACACTGAACAGTGCACGGTACATTCAAACCGTCATCGAACCCATCGTTCTACCATTCCTAGACCGGCAAGGGAACATGCTGTTCCAACAGGACAATGCACGTCCACATGTATCCCTTGCCACCCAACGTGCTCTAGAAGGTGTAAGTCAACTACCCTGGCCAGCGAGATCTCCGGATCTGTCCCCCATTGAGCATGTTTGGGACTGGATGAAACGTCGTCTCACGCGGTCTGCACGTCCAGCACGAACGCTGGTCCAGCTGAGGCGCCAGGTGGAAATGGCTTGGCATGCCGTTCCACAGGACTACATCCAGCACCTCTACGATCGTCTCCATGGGAGAATTGCAGCCTGCATTGCTGCGAAAGGAGGATATACACGGTACTAGTGCCGACATTGTGCATGCTCTGTTGCCTGTGTCTATGTGCCTATGGTTCTGTCTGTGTGATCATGTGTTGTATCTGACCCCAGGAATGTGTATATAAAGTTTCCCATTCCTGGGACAATGAATTCACGGTGTTCTTATTTCAATTTCCAGGAGTGTAGATTAGGCTGGGATAGTTTGGAAGACAGACGACGTAGTTTGCGTTTGAATTTATTGGAGAATATGCGAAAATCTTTAAATTACGAGTGCAATGAAATACTTCTTCCGCCAACCTGTTTAGGTCGTAATGACCGGAGGTATAAGATTCGAGAAATAAGATGCCGTACTGATGCTTTTATGTATTCCTTCTTTCCTCGTGCTATTCGGGATTGGAATGCGCTGGTTTAGGATTGGTGCTTAGCACCCTCTGCCACCCACAATATTTGTGATTTGCAGATTATGGATGTAGATGTAAAAACCACGATGAATTTGTATCCGTGAAGAGCAAACATTTGTTTTGTCGGTTGAAATTTAAAGCAGTTTTACTAAGCAGTCTAACTAAGAAATTAAATATTATTTCTTGTTGTCTGGATTTCATTATTAACCCAGAATTATACAACCTGAACTCATATTGTCGCTACAAAATCAAACTCTGTAGACACTTAAATACTAGAAATGCATCGCAAAATAAATTTTGGTAATAACAAAATTACCTGCAATAGGATATCTAATGTGCGTAGCACATATTATAATAAGTACCTTGGTGACCTATCTTTGCTTAGCGTCTTTCGATTTCTGTTCAGTATGAAAGATTTTTTCATAATTGTTAAAGACGTTTTAGAGAAATTAATTTCACCTATATACAAGATTTCTTTGTGCCTACATAAGAACTGCATTCGGTTAAATTATAAAATTAATGAATGCACATAGTTTAACACTTTAAGTAATCACCTATCTTATATATTTGCGTTTGTTTCAAGGATGGAACTTTTTTTTTATGATTTTTGGCTGCCTGAAATTTGAGTAACATTAAACGTTTTTCTTGAAGGATTCCAAGGCATTTTGAAGTGTAAAGTTCCATGCTATAACCAAAGAGAAATTTAACTGACATCAGTAGGCTGACATCAGTAGGCTGACATCAGTAGGCTGAGATGAGTTTAGGGCTGTTTCAAAGATTGGAAAATACAGGTTTTTCTAGGTTTTTTTCATTGTGAAATTGTGTGGCTTGAAAAAAAAAATGTTATCTACATATGAAATTTCATCCAATTCACTACACCGGTTTTCGAGATTGTCCGTATTACCACCTCATAAACTGCTTTTAAAGAAAAATGCTAAAATTGTCTTAAATAGAAATCTGAATACAAATCATGGATTAATTAATAGTGTAAGATTAATGGTAATTAACTTAGATGAGTACATCATCAATGGTAAATTCATTCACCCTGATAAAACTATGCTCATATCTTGAAATAACCTCACACCTTCTGATCCAACCGTACCTAAAAAAATATATGAAAAAAAATCCAATAAAAGTAACTTTCGCTATGGACATTAGTTAAGCAGAAGGTCTGACGCTTAAGAGCGCAGGATTGTATTTACCAGAACCTGTTTTTCTCGTATGGTCACCTGTACGTGACTTTTTCAGGAGTTCGTGTTTGTGTGAAAGACACATAGGTAAAAAAGTAAACGATGGTCACCTTATAACTGCTAACATTGTTTTCAAACAAGTTTTGTAGAGTAAAATATCTTTAATTAATTACTTGAATTTACTTATTTCCACATTATTATATTACCATTCGGTGACTGATCGCGGTACTGTGCGAAATATTCGCACGGGACTGGAAGACAGAAGCCCAGACAAAAGGAAGATTCTACAAATCAATACAGCAACATATCCCTATCAAACCGTGGTTCGACAAAAGCACATTCCCCAAAAAATTAGTAACAACGATAATTCACCTGAGAACAAATCCTGGGCGCTGGCGACAACACCTCCATCGGCTGAACTTAGTTGATAACTCAACTTGCGACTGTGACCGCAATCAAGAAGAAACACCAGACCACATATTTTTTGGCTGCTGCAAATACACTGCGGCCAGTGACACCCTCGTAAGTGCCTTGGTAAGAGAGAGACAGCAACTGCCTACATCTATACCAACTCTTCTAGCCTCAAATAAATTAAGTGTATACCGGCTTCTGTACAACTTTGTTGTTAGAAACAATATAAAGATCTGACAAAAATGCAGACTGTGGTGAAATAGACGGAAATACATGTATTCCATTAAACCTTAAGGTTCAAGATAATTTGTCTCTATATATTTTGTATGGCTACTTAAATATGTATATAGTTAAATATGTAAATAATCAAATATGTTAATACGAGATGTAACTATAAATGTATGTCACTTGGCTGTATGGCTACTTACATAGTTAAATATGTACATAGTTATATTTGTAAACAGTTGATTATGTAAATAGCTTAACATGTAAACAAAAATCTATGTGGCATGGCTGCATGGCTACTTGCCAAATGACAAAATAAAAAAAGCAGTATACAAGAATTGTTCGTTTAGGAAGACACCTATTTAAATAAACCTTAAAAGCAAAATGTTATTTAGATATAAAATTTCATCCAAATCGTTGGAGTTGTTTCCGAGATATGAGATAAGAATTGCTCTTATAAAGATATAAGATTTGCGGGTGAGAGAGAACATTCTCCACGGCCCGAAACTGGTGCAGACCTGTTGAAATTCCTCTTCACGTCTTGCACTCTCCTTTCTCTGAAAAGTTGCCACGAATTAAATTAAAAATTTTAAAATATGAGAAACCGCTAAATGTTAGCAGCACTGCAAAAATGACATACAATTATCGGTACAGATATCATATCAACTCAAACAGGTTCGTTTTGTAATAGAGGCCGTAGTTAGATTGAAATTCAGCCAGTACCAAGAGTAAAAATTTAAGGAAAATTCGTTCTGCGGCATCCATCTCAGAAATGGCGTATTTGTTTGCAACGAAACCAATCGATTGTCAATGATTGCTTGTGTCAATATAAAGATTGCGAGCGTTGTTGTACTGCATCTCGAATAAATATTTTCTATCTTTTGATTTCGTGCGACGTTTTACAACGTGTTGAAGCTAAAACGGCAAGAAATACTTTATTCTGTTATATAACCATAAAAATATAATTTTAATGAAAATATTAAAATTAAACATTAAAAAAAATTTTAAAACTGCAGTTCAGTTCCGACTATTTAAACGCCGCCTGTTTGGCGCACTGCACTGTGACCTCATTGTACACGACTACATTGGCATATAGTATATTGTGGAGTGTTATACCTCCAAAACGTTATCTTTTTATCTAATTTCAATACGGAAGGAGGTTGAAAATGATTTTATGAATACTGTATTGTACCTATGTACAAAAATACGATAAGAAATGAATGTAATAGTGTATTTTTATATCCCGCGAGATGCGAATGTAAGAAAAAAGTGGTGTGTAGCTACAAGGAGACGTAAAGAATCTTCAACTAGTTGTTTATATTGTTGTGAAGATAATTTTAATGTAAGTATATAATGTTTAACGTCGTTATGTTAAATTTGTTATAGTACATAACAATTCGTTACCTATTCAAACTCTAATAATAACTTAGTTTACAGAAGTTTAATAGGTATTTCTTCAAATCATTTCTTAGTCAAGGTTAATCCAAAGCAACTACAGACGTTTGAAAGCCATCAAAGGAGTCCATCTGGAATTTTAAAAACGAATTTCAATCTGCCGAATATATTTTGAAGGGTTGCATTAAAACTTTATCACAAACTCCACTAATATACCCAACCTATATTTCATTGTCGGTTCCGGTGTGTCCCTTGATCTAATACGTAGCTATTGCTCTAAAAGGGAGAAAATTATTAATTCAAAATATTTAACACTTGCAGCTTCCACTTCTCCTATTTCAGCAACTGTAGAATCTGCATTTGATGCAAAATACGTTTTCATCATGAAAACATAGTTTTTTTTGGGCGATTATTTTACAAAACCGCTTCCATTCACTTTTTACTGTATGAGTATTCTAGCAAGAATGCAATATTTTACCAGTTATGTTGATAAATTATCATAAAACTTAAACACAATCATAAAATTATAAAAACGCCCAACACTACGCCTTCGTTTACTATATGAACGCGTTCTTTGGCGTCACAATTCGATTCGACAAAAAACGTTACTTTTCCGCGAAGATACATTTTCCTTGATTTTGATTAATTAAAATCAATAAATAATACGCGAATAAATTGTAAATAACGTTGTAGCGATAATTCTACAGTAATAAAGCTTCTATATAAAAATACAAGATGTATGTTTGAATTTCATGCATATTCCTTATTCCTTCCAATTCCACGCAGTTATGCTGCTAGCGCTGTTGGAGCAATGGTACAGTTGTCACGAACGTAATAAATAATTATTAGTAGGTACAAGAATTTGTGCAAACGACATTTGTCGTCGACAGGCGTTGGCCTGATGGCAGGCGGCATTTCGCCAGTGGCTATCGCCTCCCGTGGAGTCGCGGAGCCGATGTGCGCGAGGTTAGTGCCGCCGTGCCAAACAGGTCAACCGAGCTTTGATTATAGGTGACCAGCTAAGGATCGATTACTTTGACACCGGAGTTGTTCGGACGAGTCTCGGGATGTGCGCTGCCGACTTAATCAGCCATTCGCTCGCAGCCTTGCTCGCCAAGTGCTTCTCCCTTTAAATCGTCAATCGGTGTGGACTGTGGCTTCCAGCAGCTATATGCCTTGTATCGCAAACTTCTGCTGGCAATAAACCTGGAGTAGGTACTCTAGGAATTTATCATATTCAGCAGACATAGTACTCCCCTCTTTTGTGTTCGTCCCAGGGCTTGGTGTCGGATCTGATAGGAGTTTTAGCATACAGACGCATAAGACTAACGGTGGTTTGGACCAGGCGACCGCTACCATTTTCCGAAAAGAGGAGTACGATACCCAGCCACAAGTAAGTCTACAGCCACACAGCAGCACAATCCTGACAACCCCCGTGGCTCTGACCAACATCAAAAGTGGCCACGACACAGTTTCGACGAATTTTATCATAGATAGTACCTATCCCATTCGTTTTTATGCTGTACATTCTAATTTAAGAGAATTTACAGTAAAACAGAAGTAATATGCATCAAAATAACCTTAAAATAAAAAGATTGCTTTCTTTTTTCACCACTTATAAGCTACAGTAGAAGAAACCTTTTTTTAAATGCAGGATATGGCAAACATTGAAAATAGACTACCAGTTGTAAAGTAGTACCTTTCCTAAGTCGACGTTATAACAATAGAGCTACAATTGATATGTAATTAATCTTGAACATTTAAAATTATTCATTACTTTTTATATAAAGTATTAGATTTGTGATCTCGGATTCTAAAATGAAAAATTTTGAACCATTAATATCTGTTCAATTCTCATACGGCAATTAATTGAATAATACTACATTAATGAAAATTATGTTTACCTTTCAATGTTCATTAACAACTATCATTAAACAATGTCCCTCTGCACTATGCTCTACAACACGTTAAATTTATATCATCATCAAGGGTTCTCTGCTATACAGCAACTCCACGCACAGTTACAGCCCTCCACGCTTCCCTCTGTTCCGCCATTCTCTTAGTTTCCGTATATCTCCCGTTTATCTTTATATCATCCATCATTTTCATCCTTCACCAACCTCTTCTCTTCTCTCCGTTTACAGTCCCCTCCAGAGCAGTCTTAAGCAGGCATTCGTTTCTCAGCACATGCCCAATCCAGTTCTTTTTTCTGTTTCTTATTGTTTTTATGAGTGACCTTTTCTCTCCTATTCGTTTCAGCACTTCCTCTTTCCTTACTTTGTCCTCCCAACTTATTTTCTCCATCCTCATCCATACCCACATTTCAAAAACTTCCAACCTCTTTAGATCTTCTTTTTTCGTAGCGTCCATGTTTATGCTCCATACAGTCCTATGCTCCATACAAAACATTTAGCAAACTTTTTCCTAAGTTTTTTTCCAGCCTTCCGCATAGTAAATTTTTCTTTCTATTAAAAGCTTCCTTTGCTATTGCTATTCTAGTTTTTACCTCCTTCTTGCAGCTCATATCACCACTCACGATACTCCCGAGATATTTAAAGGACTCCATTTGTTCAATTATTTCTCCTTGCAGCGTTATTACCATTTCTTTCTTACTCTTTCCCACCATCATACATTTAGTTTTAGTCCTATTTATTCTCATTCCGAATTCCTCACACCCTTTGTCTTTAACATTCTTCTGAGTATCTTGACACTTTTTGCCAGCAAAACCATGTCATCAGCAAATCTTATACAGGTAATCCTACGTCCATCCATGCATACACCTCCTTTACCTCTTAAAATTCTTTTCATAATTTCCTCCAAATATATGTTAAATAATATGGGTGACAAACAACATCCCTGTCTTACACCTCTTCCAATCTTTCCCTCTTCTGTAAGATGATTCCCCACTCTCACTCCTTGCTTGGTGTATAATTTACTTATTAGTCTTCCATCCTTCCTATCAATACCTTAATTTTTTAGAATCGTCATTAACCTCACCCATTGTACTCTGTCTAAAGCCTTTTCAAGGTCAATGAAAACCATGTAACAATCTCTTTCCCTTTCAATGTATCTTTCTCCTATTGTTCTCAGTAAACCAATAGCGTCTCTTGCACTTCTTCCTTTTTGAAATCCAAACTTTTCTTCAGCAATTGACATCGACAGTTTGCTAGATATTCATCTATTTAGCACTCTTAGTAATATCTTAGAAGCGTGGCATAAGAGACTAATGGTTCTCAACTCTTCATATTTTACTGCATTCTTTTTCTTTTCAACTGGTATCAACATTGTTAAAAAGTCTTTTGGCCATTCTCCTCTTTCATATATCTCATTGCACAAATATAGTATTTCTCTTCTTCCCTCATCTTTCAAACTTTTCAAAATTTCCACAGGTAACTCATCGATCCCACAGGCTTTCTTGTTGTTCATCTCCGCCAAAGCCTTATCCACCTCCCCCTCCAGGATATGGTCTCCCATCTCCTCCTTACTGACTTTCTCTTCTTCTTCTAATGCCAAATCCTTCGGTAGGTGTTGCAGATCATACAATACTTCTACATATTCTTTCCATCTTTGCTGTATTTCATGAGCCTCTCTGGCTAACGTTCCATCCTTGTTTTCCACTCCCAGCCCCGCTGTTCTCCTTTTTCCTTGAAAGCATATCTGTACGGCTTCTTTGTACAGCAAGTCAAATTTTCCTTCTCTTCCTACTTGCTCTATTTGTTCACATTTATATAAACCACACTCATATAACCCATTTAAATGAATTACCACTCATCTTATACAAACAAATACAAAAGTTATACATGCATTCAATTCACATTTTCACTGACTAGCGTATGAAAGTTATATTTCCCCCGGGTAACATATCAGGAAGGGTTACGCGCGAATTATGTCTCGGTTTAACTTTAGCAATGAGAACAATATAAACGATGAAACTGATGAGAAATGGAGAGATTTGTTGGAAGTTATCAGATTTTCATAGTAATTAGTATTCAGCAAACAACTGCATCGAAGATCGAGTGGGTATTTCATCTTCAACGTTATAGCCTTCCATCAAAGGCGCGAACCTTTGCCTCCCAAGTTCACGGAGGATTCACGCATAGATCCGATCGCTGCCTTCTCCGTCTGATAATGCCAAAAGCTTACGTCTCCGGACAGCAGTGATATTCACAGTTATAATAATCATAATAAAAAAAGGATCTTTGTCACAATTTATGGGAGGCCAACATCATAAACTTTTAATTCTGCTACCATTGACACATACTAAAAGTTTCATAATGTTAATTGACATAGGCCGTTAACAAAAGAGAGGTAAAATCAGATTCCTGAGCGACTTCAGCAGTAATTTTTAGTGGATTCCAGGAGAAATGAAAACATAAGCTTCATTTTAATCATAACAAATATCTTACTCTTTAATATGTTTTGCTTATTCATCCAAGCCTGTGGCAAAGCTGATCTACAGAGTTACGTCAGAATCGCAATCCAGTAATTGATGATTATTCCCGTACTCATACCAGAGAATAACGTCACCCGCTTCTTGGAACACGATTCAGATTCAATCCACGAGATGTATCCAACAATTTGGCCTAACAGGCCCGTTGTCACATCGCGAGGAAGGGCCATTGTCACATCACAACTCTTATTTACTACACGTTTCCATGGTAACGGTGAAGTTGGTGAAGGCTGAGCGCGAACTGCAGGCAACATGTCGTCCTCTACGAGGCGTCAGCAACGTCAACAACCAATTAATCCTCGAAAACAGCCTCCCGAGAGTATGCAGAAGGTAATCAGGGTCATCTTGATGCTCAAAGAGATCGACAACAATCGAGGAGTCACCCTGAAGCGACTCCTCGAAAAGATCAACGTTGCCGTTCCCCACCAGGAACAGAAAAACAAAGTATGGGTGATGCTGGCACTGGCGAGAGGGATGATAGAGAAATACATCAAGAATGCTGGCGGCAGGTTCCGTGCGACATCTAAAGGTTTGGAGATGGTGAGACTGTGGCAAGGCTACCGGAAGAAGTAGTGCAAGATTTGCAAGTATCCTATCATACGTCCAGCTGATAAATTTTAAATGAAATTGTTTCATTTAGTGGAATGGATGTTGTGGAATTTCTGAAAGATTATTGATAATGTGCATTTAATTATGTTCCAAAATTAATAAATTCATATTTATTTGTAAAAGATATAGTGTATCAGTATAAGTCATAGCATTTAAATATCGATGTTGTTTTGATGTATACAGTCCTGAAAGTTCACGAGGGTAGCCTACTAATTTCATAACAAGTTTCTTATTATTTATAAAAAATAAGTATTCCATCCTAAGGCAATCTACTCCAACCACTTGTTTTCCGCCACTTTTTTCCATGTAATGAAGCTTTTCTGGATTTCAATGTCATCAACCATCTGAAATCTTCAGCTTCCTCTTTCTTTTTCCGTTTACGGTACGGTGTATAACAGTGTTTTGTAATGTGGATGTTAAATTCAGGCGGATTACGTTTCTCAATCAGTTGACATGTAACCTAGGCAGAAGCCTTCTTCGTCAACTGAGATTTTTCTAATATGTTTGCTACCCAAATTTGAAAGTGATTGAGTTTAACGTATTAGGTTTTTGAGCGTGAAGGACGGGAAAGGAGAAATGTTTGTGAAAACAGATGTGAAAACAATGTCTCACATTCGATGGTGTGTCAACTCAGTGTCGCGGTGACGCCCTCCTGACCTAAGGGCTATTAGTTTCATGTAAACAAGTCTGGGACCGGCCCATGGAAAAAACCTAATTTTATCTTTACCAATCTTTCCCGTGTAACAATTAGCTACGATGCATCTCAATCTAGACGCTTATTTGAAATGAATCGCAAACAAAAATGATAGTAATAATGGCTAATAACAGCACTGTTTCTGCTTCAACAACGTTTACAGCTACCCGCATTATAGCGAAAAGTTTGCGACAAGTACAGGTAAAAATAGTTACGAAGGAATTCAAATCATTAGCAGTGTCACTTCTTATTGTTTGCAAATACAAGTGGAAATATAGGAGTAACATCTGTGTGATCTTATTCATTACAGCCAATATAATATCATTACGCATATTTTGTTATTTCTCCTCGTCTTCCATTCTGCAGGAAGTTAACAGATGCTGTTCTATTCTTCACCATTATATCCGCTGACTGGAAAGGTGGCCCTTCAGTTTATGTGTGGATGCTTTTTAGAGCTTGAAGACGATGTATGTGTGTGTGTGTGTGTGTGTGTTTTGGGGAGGTGAGATGGGGATAAGAGGGGCGGAAGGCAAGGAAAGCGAAGAATGTTGGGTACCATCCCTTCATTCTGTGGGAATGATTTTTTAAAATAAATATGGATGGTTGTGCGGGGATTATTTGAACCCTTGTCCTGACTGACGAATTATCAATTCACGACAAAACTTTTTTTTTGTATTTTAGTGGATGAAGTTATTGACTCGTTTCATGATTTACAACGCTATTGTGTTCTGCCACAGTTAACCTAAGCCTTGCTACATCAAAAATAGTATGAACTTTAGGAACATTTCTTGTGTAATCTGTAGGCTATCTAAGTTTTAGATTCTTAATTTTCCAGAAAAAAAGTGTACATTTTCATGAAATTTAACAGTTATCTCAATGACGTGATTCCATTGACACTGCAAAGCGGGCGTTTAAGCCATAAAATCGTAGCACATGACTGGCGGAAAACAGTGTTTTAATTTTTTTTAATCAGTCAGTATAATGAAGTTAAATTTGATGACATCCCACCGATTTATTTGATTATTCTCCCCGTTGTGTTAAATTTTAAAATCTTATCGAAAAACCAATATGAATTTAAATTAGCTAACAATAATAATATATAAGTAGTGTGAACAAAAAGTATTCAAAATTCAGAAAATCCTCAGTAGTCAGCAAGAATTTAAGATACGCATTTCGCTTGTATCTAATGCAAAAACCTTCTCTTGTATTGAAAATCGTCATGCAGCTTAATTTTCTCAGACTCTTGTGCAAAAACGTGTTCTTCTTACATTGTAGGTATTAAAACAGCTGCATAAGTGAATTCTAAATTGAATTCTTGTTTGCCGATAGGGATTATAGTGCCAAACTCTGATGCAACTACAAATGTATCTTCGACTTGCGGATTGCTGGAACAAATTATTTGTTAAACTGAACCATTGTTACGAATGGTTTTAAAATTTCTGGTGATTCGCCTGGTCGATACACTATTACAAATGCCTATGTTGCACCATCCCGACTTTATCAAGGAATTATTTTCTGAGCGTTAGTTTAGGTACATCCAATGCAGGTATAAAGAATAGGGTCAAGCACACTGGAAACAGACATTTCTATTTTATTTCTGGCAGCCACTTGTATGCTGCAGTTCTGGCTATCGGTACTGCTATTTCTCAAAAATTCTCCTGATTGTATTCTTGAGCCTACAGTTTTTTTTTTTTTTTTTTTTTTTTTTTTTTTAAATATACTCATTAACTATTTTCATGAGGAAATCAGTACCTGCAGAGGGACTGGGTTTGCGATCTTGCTGATAAATCACGAGAAAGATTAAATTCGCCAATAAATTAATACATCCTATACTCCATTGACGATCTTAAAAGCAAAATGCCAAAAGTAATAAATGAACTAGTTCTTTTTTCAAGGTTGCAAGTTAGAAAACCTTCCTTTGATTTTAGCATATATCTTCATTACTGATTGATAATCAAGTGAGATTGCACGTCTGGCTTGATCAGTAATCAGTTGAGCAGAGAAGAATATTAAGTTCTTCGTCGTCAATTTGTATTGTGTAGAACTAACAGTTGTAAACCTTATAACATATGAGCAACGTGACCTATTCAAAACAATTTGCACCATATTTCATGTTGTAAGAACGAAGACGGCACCCGAACCATCTCAGTACCTGTGGGTCAGCCGACCATTACACATGTCTCATCACCTGAAGAAGACGGCAGAGCCAGCCGTCGAAATATTGTGTTTCCACAACACTATCCGGCGGTACACCCGTGAAGACTACATTGCATATTTCATGTTGTTCCTACCATTTTCAAAAACTTCCGTGCAAACTGGGTCAAAATTTTGCATTCCTGCTGAATGTGAGACTGGAATATAAAAAAATTGAGAAATTATGTACATAATCACGATGAAAATTAGAACTCAATCTATTTGACGGTTTTTCTCATATCCTCTAAGATCTGTATTTGACCTTGGTTCTTGTTTCTGGCAGACTGCGCCAGTTTTGCAACATACGAGTTGTTTGTGAAGCAACTTGCTATCAACTCAATAGCATTTGAATGGCATTTGTAGATATTCCACGACAGCGTTTTCACAAAAATTCCGTACAACTGATTTAAAATTTTCAATTTTTACCCCTCTACCAATGTCAGTGGTCATTGAGAGTAAAAGTGGAATATTCAGATGTTGAGGAATAACTTGCTTAGTCAGTTTGAAAAATTTCAATATATTTTACAATTTTTTCCCATATCTTTAAATATCTGTTTTTAACCTTTTGTCCTTTTTATCTGGCAGACGTTGCGAGTTTTGTTGCATACAAGCATTTTATGAAGCATCTTGGAGATTACTCAAAGACTTTCATGTTTTGAGATGTTCCTTTTCACCTTTTACCAAAAATGTCCGTAGAAACTAAATACGAATTTTCCGTTTCTGTCCGTCTGCAAAAGTTGTAGGTAGAGTAAAAATGGAGCACACAAAAGTTGATGGAGGAACAACCTGCTTATTCTGAATGCTTAAACCTAATCTAGTAAATAGTTTTTTTTCCATTTCCTCAAATAACCTGTCTGATCTTTTGACCTTACTCGACACTGGGAAGTCTAGGTATGAAAGGTGTAAGTGGTTTTTATATTATAAAGATGAATTTTCGATCCATATTTTTTTTATTCTGCAGATACTAACAAGCTTATCGCTTACTCATCCTCTCTTATATTGTCATGTTCATAAATATTTTCTTACACACCTAAACTAGAATAGAACACCTCATGCACATTGAATACGTAATACGTTTTGTGTCATACATTAGACAAACTATTGTTAATCCTATTCTTTACGATCCCTCTAGTTAAGATTAGACGCTGTAATTTACTTTGCTACTCGAGTTTTTACACAGGAGTATCTATGTTCACATGATTAAGTCAATGATACAATCATTTTTAGCCTCACAGTTCCAGGAAAAATATGTTAATGCATGATTCCTCCCCCAATTTTTAATCTAACACCGTCTTGTTTAAAGGATCCTATTCAGCAACTATGGAAGGATGAAAACTGACCTAAATCAAAGTAAATCTTCAACGTGAGCTGTGCTAAGAATAGTACAGGCGAAGAAAGTTCCGAATAGATGGAATCTTCACATTCGATGAGCAAATGATATTAAACTGACACAATTTTGCAAGACACGACGAACCTTTTTTGTGACAAAAAGGGGAGAGAGAGGGAGGGATAGTGAGAGAGCGAGAAAAAGAGCTGAGTTTTTTTGACAAAATGTCAATATCACTTCTGTGCGTTTGGTCCGTTAGATTATCACCACTGCCAAGTCTGAACTCATTGCAATATTACTACCGGAGGAGAAACATGACGACGCTAATGCTTGTTACAAGACAAACATATTTGGAGCTCCCTGAAGTCTCCTTTAGCCGTCGAAATTTGAATTTGTGTATGGGATCCGCAACAAATGTATTTCCTTGATCGCTAATACTCGAAGCTCTTCGCAAATCTAAAAAGAACTAAGAGCAAGGGCTGGTTTTGTGGACAACCCGCTTATGTAGCTGAGAACATCAAATGAATTTTTAAGCGCCTGGTATAAAAATTATAGTTAATTTGAAATTCATACTCCTATCGTATTTACTATTATATTAAAGTATGTTTAATTTCTGTCATGTGCATTAGTACCTTATAGATGTCAAACTGCGTTCACCTTGAAATATTTCAACGTTGCTTGATAAATGACATTAAGATTCTAAGTTAGCTGCGAATAAATAAAAATGTGGATCGTAATGTTCATGGAAGTCTATGTTTATAAAATCACACTTTTGTTATCTGTTTAATATTAGTGGTTTTTATACATCTCTTTTTCAAAAGAAATACAGAAAACTGATAATTCACCTCGTATGAACTGAGTTTCAGTTTCATGTAAATAATCTAGGAAGAGGAAATACTTTATTGGCTGCACAACAATCAGCAAAATAGCACAGTTGTGTGTAGTTTCATAATTTGCTGCTACTCATTAAACAGAAAATAAGGGATTGTATTAATAACTGTTATCAGTAGTAGCGATATTTTCTTATTAGCTTCCAGTCCCATTTACTGTAATTGTAATTTTATTGCAAGTCGATAAGTATTTTCTGCATGTAGGGTGCAGTAAAAACACCATTACCATAACACAAAAGAATTCTAGTACTTCCTTCAATACGCGTTTTATTGCATTAAATTTATAGAATAATGTCACTAACTGAATTACTTAAAATACTCTTTGTAATTAATCTTTGTTTATTACATTTTACAACATTCTCAACAATCTAAAATAATTGAAGACATATAAATTTAATTTAAGCTAATTAACTTAAGGTTACTGTTCGCAGTGGATGGTTTTGCTTAACGAAATGATCGAAATGTGATACGTACATACGTTAATAGTAGGAAAACTTTTCAGGCTTAATTATAGACTACACTACGTATTATTGTTTGCTGTAATGATTAATAGGCGAGATAATGTAATAAACATACGTTTATCCGTAGTTCAGCATTTAGAAGAGTGAGAACTTTTCTTAGACCGAATTTGTAAACTCTAATTAATGTAGTGACTAGTACGCAGGTATATTGGTGGAATATTAAGGAATACTGTTGATTTTTATTTTTTTTTATCTGTGATTGCTCCAGACTTTATTACGCAAGAATAAGCATTTTACTTGTTGTTATAAGATCACGACAGGATAATAGACTTAGAGATAGTGAACACCAGCAGCAACTTTCCATTCCGTCCAGTGGCTCGCAAGACCAGAGCCGAACAAGAAAGTACCTGCACGCGTTGCATGGCGGCAGCATTCCTCACGCGACTGCTCGTTACAGGAAACTATGTCGACCCCACTGCGTGGCGGTGTCCACTTGCGTTATGCAATTCGCTGCACTGCAGATCTGCTTTGAGGCATACCTTTCTTGTGCTACAGAAGCGATTGTTTAGCTTAAAATCTTGACTGCGACTGTGTTTTTCTTACTTTGGTTTGATCAATGCAGCCTTCTTAAGAAACAGACTATTGACTTTCAACAAATCGAAATTCATGAGGGAATGTAGGATTTGTTTAATGGAACTGGAAAAAGAGCCATAGTCGCCAGATATTTTTAGAAACGTTTCAACGGGCATTCGAGTTAACCTATTTACTTCTAGGAGGATTATGTGTTGTGAATGCTGCATTTTAGAAACCATTTTGGATGAACGACTGGGATAAAGCTAGTAACATTTTTCTGCTGGCAATCTTATGGAAAGTTACGCTTATTGGATAGCGGAAGTGCAGTTGTATCATGCAATGAAACAGGGGTCTTAACATGGCGGTGATTGCAGACAATCGCGTAATGATAACAGGCTTTCATTAACATGGATTCAATTTTATTGACATAGATCCCGTGTAATTCGGTGACTATACTGACATACTGCATCTGCAACAGTTAAACTTCATATTCTTGAAGAACAGTAAAGTATAAACCAACGATTACTGTAATAAATAGTCCTTGAAGTCTTTGTGAATGATTAGATTCTATTAATCTATGATGTGCTCATGTAACTGTATTACTTGAAGTTAATAAAACCACTGTTTTTAATATAGAATTCTGATTGTAATGAATGGGTCAATTTATACCAAGTTCAATAGCTGGGCCTAATTGTCTGTTGAAGTAGGTTTAGAAAAATGGTACAAAGAATAGTATTTCTGATGTAATAAATACAATTATTATTATTCCTCATCGTAATCCTGTCGACATGGCAATAATATGTACTTCCTTATAAGTGCTTTCTCGGACTACATTTCGTCATCATTGATATATGGTTAATAAATTAATTATAATCCCTATTAAAATAAGTTGATGTCTAATATATAGAATCATTTAGCTAAGCCTGATGTTATAATTACGAATGTAATTAAATGTTTCAATTGAATTTTTACACGCTTTCTGACGTCGAAATTATTTAAATTTTTACACAGGTATTAAGAATAGGTAGCAATACAATACTTTTATACTTACGTCCTGGTGTTCACACTACTTAGCAAAAAAAAAAAAAAAAACGGCCCATCATAGTTGTCTGTGTGTCATAAAATCAAACGAACTTCTTTGTTGAGTTTAATGCAAACACACTTGCTTTGGCCTTAGCCCGTTGCTCGGAATCAATTCTCCACTGAATGGAAATACCATCCAACGTTTAGCAAAAACTGTTTAGATTTTGATCAATTAGTCCCTTTCTGTCGGACAGGTTAAAGTATTTATTATTCGCGTAATGTCCCTCGATGAATTCCGAGTGAACAGCAACAGCTCCGTGTAATGTTTACGCGTTAGATGAAATGGCTGGGATACGCGAGCATGAATGAAATAACTTTAACTTAATTTTAGTACATGAAATGCTGAGACACGAATGAACTCATTATATATATCTTCAATTTTGTTTGAAGGCTAATAAAACACTTTTATTATTTTAAAACACGGTTTTCTATAGCTATCTCAACTACACAGTTGCTCTTTAATTACTCTTCTTAATACAAATAACTAAGAACCTAAGCACCTGTGGCGATTTAATGTCACCATGGGGCGATTTAATGTGCTTGGCACACTATCATATGTGTTGGCAAACGATAGCAAGTCTGTGTGGGTGGGTGGGTAATAATGGGTTTGATTGTTTCTAGATTGCAGGTTAGATTTCTACTAAATCATAAGGTCGCCTTTAAATTCACCTCAGATTTATTTCATAAACTATCATATACATATCCACCACCACTAATAAGTCTACTTAATCATTTTGACCGCGGATAAAGGCTATACGGCACTTCATTTCTTCAAATTGCAGGTTCTGACCGCGCTTTCGTTTACTTAGCTTATTCACTGTGTCACAACTTCTCTCAGCTTCTCAATCGTCACGATGCACTTTCATTTAGTGATTTGCAGAAAAGATTATGTTGCTTTTTTCGTCTGCTCTACCACAATACAGGGCGTGCAGCCAACTTAATGCAAACGACGACAGCGGCCAACTCGCGACCGACTTCTTCGGCGGCCCTTATAGCAGACTAACTCCAACAATTACTTTTTTCCCGCTCGTTTCTGCGCTTAACAATGCTACGTGTCGATTTTAAGCTTTAATTTAATTTAATTTAACAGGCTCCGGTGGCAATTTCCGTACAAACCCATCTTCCCCCTATCCTGCACCTACCTACATTTGCCCTCTACAAATTTTATCTTTAAATTCTTTCAAGGTTTTCGGTAAATTATTCATCATTTCTCTTGATAACTCATTCCAATCCCTGACACCCTTACCTAAAAAAGAGTATCTTCCCACACCCTTGTGCCTGAAATCGAGTGCCAGCTTGTGGTCATGGTCATCTTTTCCCTTCCATGCACTACTTTTCATACCTATTTCAATATCTTTCCATGCCTCATCGCCAGTATATGCCCTGTACACTCCCATGACCCTCCTCATCCTCCTCCTCTCTTGCAACGAACCCCATTCCGGCTCCCCCATCATATCCGTCACCGACTGCATTCTGCGACAATTTCCAGAAACAAATCCAGCAGCCCCCCTTTGCACCCCCTCCAACTCCCGCATTTGATACGTAAACATAATATACATGGCTTAACAGTCTCGCCAAACACCGCATGCTTTATCATACATTAAAAGTTAGGTTTTTTTGGTCAATGACTTCATTCTAATTTTAAGCTTATACAAAATAATTAAGTTATAGCCAATTGTGGGGCATCCTTTTCCTGTTAAGCAAAATATCTATTTTTAAAGATTATTTTTAAAGTTTAGTTCACATTGCTACAAAAGCATATATTCTTTTAGATTTTTAAACAATATTTTGATTTCTATTTTTTTTTTTTTAATACCATCTATTGCTCCCAGGTGAAGCCTAGGAGACGTGCTTTTGTAAGGCCACAGAGACCATTCTCATCCATCATAACCACAGGGAATTATGAGTTCGGATACGGCGTTTAAGGGGCTCCGGTAGGGTGTATCTTTCCCATGTACTTCTTACGAACTTCATTGTACCTTTTCTCAACAACTAATTGTGATACATATCTGAAAAAAATAGGGTGAATCTATGATGGTTTTCCAATACTTTAACACAGGGATTTCCCAAAGTTGCGATTGGTTTGGCAGAATTATTTTTTTTTAAATATTCCATTTTTTTTTCTTTTCTTTTGGAGGTGCTGTCCAGTCAATAATTTACAAACTATAATGTATTATACAATATCCCTGTGTTAAAATACTCACAGAAACATACTTTCAAGGCTGTAAAAGTTTCAGAAGTTCTTGTAGGTAGTTTCCAAGAAAAGGTACACTAAAACTATCAAAAAGTAAACTCGCGGGAAAATGCTGTCAAAGTTTCAGTGCATTCCAGAACCACAACTAGGGTGATATGGATCGTCCAGGTAGTTTTCTTCCAGTATTCTCTTTAGTCTTCTTCTCTCTATCTTTTCTTCCACTTCCCTCAAAGCTTTCTCTGACCCCCTATCCCTTTCCTGGTCACGCCTGTACATATCTCGTATGGTGTGATACCCAACGCTAATACTCGGTTTCTTCAATGCCTCAAACCTTGACAAGCTACCATTGTTAAAAGTCATTACAGCATCATAAACACCAAAATGAAGAGCATTAATTGATACAAAACAGTTTTTGGAATTCTTGACCAAATAAAACTGATGAGGCACTCATTTGGATTTTGGGTAGGACCATGTAAACACTTCTTCAGTAGCTGTACACGAGAGAGATCCCTGAATATAGGCTTAAGTTCCTCAATGTCAGCATATGGTAAACCACCCTGTGCACAAATGATTGGCCTGCTGCTTGTGCTTCGTTGTACTTGCACCATGTATCAGTTCCTTTCGGGCAGAGTCCGTGGTTGGGAGCAGAATCAGTTGAAGCAACATGAAATAAGACGGCCCAAACAGGTGGTTTCATTTCTTTGACACTGCTGTTGTTATGTCTTGTTTAAAGCTTTTCTAGGTAAGAGATATGCATGTATCATACATCAAATTAAAGAGGATATTCTAAAGATCAATAATCGGCAAAAACAAACAAAAATGACAAAATTCATCATTTTCCATCATTTACCGGAGCCCCTTAAAAGGAATCATCCTGGAGGGATATCAGGAAAGCTTAGAAAATCGGTACCAGGATGGGCTGACGGGGATTTAAATCCACATCCTACCAAAGGCCAGGTGTGAGCGATACCTCTAATCACATGGCTCCCTCTCACCTGTGTCGCGATCTACGAGAGTTTTAGAGAAGAAAGACTGCAAGAAAGTTTAAAAACACGGTGTCAACGTAACTGTAGGACGATTTACTGCTGGTGACGAGAAGACCTGTAGAATGGAGCAGACTTATATCTTTCTTATAAGATTGTTTCCCGGAAGTGCTTATTCTCCAAACTCCTTCTTAAAAATCTGCACTTCGATGACGAGAGTTAATTAACAATTTCATTTATCAGATTCGGTAAAGATTCTGTGGAAAATAAATCAACTGGTAAACAGTGTTGCAGTATATCCAAGCGTGTGGCTTATCATTTGCTTTTGGTGAAGTCAACTTGCCTTTATCTACATGTCCATCGTATACCGGTTTGGGAGCTGTTTACTTTAAGTGAATTCAGTCTTTTACTTGAGAATATTGAATGAACTTAAAGAATCTGCCAATTCTGAAAGTATACTTGTATTACAGATACCATTTAACTGGAATCTTATGCGGTTCAGTTAACAAGTGTAGTTAAAATGGACCCAGTTTTATTTAAATTGTGCACTAGCAAAAAGAAATAATTAATAACAGTATCAGTTAAGAATAAAAAATATTATAAACTCTTTCATTTTCCGTTAAATCCTAAATAACTTTGTAATTTTAGAAATCTACGTTGAGAGTTCTGAAAACACAGTACACGTTGTTTCTAATGACTCATAAATAAAAAATTCACGGTCCAAAAAGCACATTGATATTAGAATCGTGTAGTGTTACTTTTCATCCTGAAAATAATGGAACAAAAAATTTAAAACCCAACCTAACGTGTGTCGAGCCTTGCGCACTAAGGTTCCTTATTTTAATTATCTTTATAACTGTGAATGTTGTATGTTTGATGACAGTGGCTTTGTCAAAACATAATGCTTGGCATATTTTAAGGAAACGTAGCAAACTACAATTCCCTGCAATACTCCGCCATGTTGCTGCTAACACCGTTAGAGCAATCATACAATTCGAATGAACCTATTCCATCCATTTGGATGCTATGCTATCTGATTTAAGAGCATTTCCAGTAATGATATATAACAAAATAACCCCGAAATTAAACTTTTGCGGGATATGGCAGACATCGAAAACACATAGTAGATTGACTATGTAATAACAGGACTATAATTGATATTTAATTAATACCAATTTAATATATCCGTACTAATTGTTAATTTTGCAATATGGGATTTTAAAATGATAAATTTTCACCCATTAATATCAGTTTAATTCTCATATCGCAATTAATTGAACAATACAACATTCATTAAAATTCGTTCTACCTTTATTAACAACCATCATTAAACAATGCTTATCTGCAAATCAAAATAGGATAATTAATATGCCATACAACACGTATACGAAAATGTTACATTAAATTTATATCGTAACATTCAAATAAATTACCACCCATCTTATGCAAATAAATAAAAATTCCGAAAGTTATTTTTTCTCCGACTAGCATATTAGGAAAATTTACCCATGAATTATGTCTTGGATTAACATTAGCAATGAGAACAATATAAACTATGAAAATAATTAGAAATGGACATCTTGCCTGGGAGTTATCTGATGGTCGTATTACCAGTATTTTTCAAATCAGCTGCTTAGCCGTTCCGAAAAGATAATCACCTTCCACGAAAGGCGTGTGATTTTCTTCAACGATCTAAATTCCCGGTAGATTTACACATGGATCCTATTGCTACCAACTCCGTCCCCAGTGTAACATACAGCGCTATCCACGTACCGTCGAGTGTGCCGGTGTGTAACATAGCGTGACACCTAAAGTGAAGTGATAATAGTGATCAGTGTAAGAAGAAGCAACGCAAGAAGAACAAGTACAAATGGATTTAGTCCCGGACACGGAGCAATCCATCCAGCAAGCCCTAACCACCTGCTACAACCAAGATGATTACCTGATGTTACCAGCCACAACACCAGATACGGCTCAAGAGCAACAGCTGCGAGCCCCCCTCCCCGATGGGAACGAGACGATGGAATATACAACGGCAGCCGTAAACGACTCACCAGACCAGCAGAACCTTCGGAACCATCACATCGTACCAGGTACCGCTGCAGCAGTAACGCCCCAGCAGACAGTAGAAGTTTCGTTAAATATCCCAAATAACAGTGATATACCTAGTAAACGACTTTGTACCGAAATGACAAGCAATGTTCGGATAAAAGAAACTGCAATAAATAAAAATTGTACCCCCGAAAGCATACAGCCTAACCAACCTAATAATAGGCCGCTACAAACAGAAACAACCAAGCAAAAACAATAGATACAACGGAGCAGATGTAGGTCCGTTTTATGTGTTTATTGAATGTATGGACAACAATGTCGGCATACTGCACCCAATGGCCATCGGAAAAATTCTTTTTCAACATAATCCTCAGATTAAAGATGACATAACAAATATTAGCACACTTGGACGCAATAGAATCCGAATAGAAACGAAAACCACCCCAGCAGCCAACACATTAGTGCAATTACTAGTACTGACAACCAAGAACCTCGAGGCGTATATCCCTAATTTTCTTATCCACAAGTTCGGAATTAATAGAAACGTAGACATCACACTCAGCGAAAGGGAAATTATGGAAGAAATATAGTCTGAATACCCAGTAGTAGCAGTCAAGCGCTTCACCAGGAAACCCAAACACCAGGAAGACGGCGAACGCCGCCCCATCCCCGTCTGTCAACTTTCCTTTAGAGCCCAATGTTTACCCCAATACGTATACATTCTGGGCACGCGCTGTCCAGTGGAGCCTTATAAATCTCAAACAATTATATGCAAAAAATGTTGGCGATTCGGACACCGCTTTCAGAACTGCCGCAGCTCCGTAAGATGCAACAGATGAGGAGGGCCGCACTCTATAGAACTGTGTAATAATAATTTTGCACCTAGATGCGTTAATTGTCAAGGACCACACTTCGCTTCGGACAAACTATGTCCAGCGTTCCAGCACCAAAAACAAGTAAAATACAACGAAGCCTACAACGCCTTGGGAACGCAGACAATCATCGCCCCAACAACCCATAGCTACGCGCAGAAAGTTATGTCCAACCCAACACTACAGAGGGAGGAGCAATTCCCGCCCCTCACTCAGAAGACCACCTCAAAATAGAAATCTTTCGATTCAAGCAGCTGATCAACGTAGTCAGGCTCCCCCATACCTATCCATAAACCCCACCCCACATCCCACCCGCCCCCCAAAGCCACCTCCACCCCCCCCCAACCTAAGCAACCTATGGCCGACAGAATATCGACCACTCCCACGACGGCGATACAACATCTACCGCCTCCCCCCCTCACCAACAGATATCAAATATTCAAACTCAAAGACAGATTCTTCCACCGATCCAGAATCCCTATCCACCACAGTATCACAACGTATCTCTCACCCCATGCCACGAGACCTTAATCGACCAGCTTCTCCAGCTAATAGTACACATTATAACAGAAGCACTCAACTCGCCAGACCAAACACTCTCAACTGGGGCCATCCGCCAATTAATAGCAAATCTCTTCTCAGTAAATGGAGGTATTTAAAATTCTTCAGTGGAACATCCGATCTGTTTCGGCAAATAAAGAAACCCTTCAAAAAGAACTAGCCACCCAGCATACTTTCGGGGCTATTCGGTCATACAAAAAGATCAAACAGACGGCTATGGCGGAGTGGCCCTCCTAATCAAAACTACCCTAGACTTCAGAGCGCTAGACCTAGACCTAACCAACGTCTCGTACCTAGAAGTTGTAGCAGTGCAGGTGGCGCTTCCAGAGTATAAACTCACAATAATCTCACCATACCGACCACCAAGAAGCAAAATAGCGCCACATGAATGGCATAATCTTTTCAAACAGCTGGAACCTCCATACATGCTCTGTGGAGACTTCAATGCGCAAAGTACCATATGGGGATGTGAATACGAAGACCAATCGGGAAAAGAAATTAAAGAACTACCAGACGAATACAACTTGATCCCTCTAAATGACGGCACGCCTACCCAAGTTTTAAGACCAGGCCTTCGACCATCAGCGGTGGACTTGACGTTGGTTTCACCCCACATATCCGCAGACTTTCAATGGAGCACCATCCCATATATTCCCGGATCAGACCATCTCGCCATCACCATCTCACATCTTATTGCAATCGGACCAAAACTAATCTACCCAACCAGCAAATGGAACATTAGCAAAGCCAACTGGTGCCGTTATGCCCAAATCATAGACGCTCAACTTCACACCTGCTTACAAAACGCTTCACCAATTGAAAATTATGACTCCTTCATTTCCTTAATTAACTACGCCGCAACTATAACTATCCCGGAACGTTGTATATATACTAGGAAGGCTTCAATCGCCTGCCCGTGGTGGTCCCCGGAATGTTCAAAAATGATAGCTAAAAGAAAATTATCAGTTAAAAAGTACAAACAACAACCCACCTGGGAGACCTACAACGAATATAAAAGAGTAAACGCTCAGGTCAAACGCTTCCTCAAACAACAGAAACTAAACAGCTGGAAAACCTATTGCAAAAGACCCCCACGATGCCCACTTCTAGTCTACAGCCACTACAAACTCAGATTCATAGAACCTCTCATAACGAAAGAATCAGCCTTACCTATGGTCACGAAACCGTTCGAATGCTCCACTCCAACCCTCCGCACCTATATACTCCTGCCCCACCTTAACCATCAAGCAGCGTCCATGCTTCTAACAATTACCTGGACGGGCTACACACAAATCTACACCGACGGGTCCAAGACCAAACACCATGTTGGCATCGCGTACTACTGCCCCAGTACCAACCAAGGAGCCTGCTTCGCTCTCCCCTGTGAAGCCTCGATTTATACTGCCGAAATCATCGCCATTAAAGAAGCCTTAAAATACGGAATGCAACAAAGTTTAAAAAAATATTAATCCTCTCCGACTCCAGAAGCACCCTACAAAGATTACAAAACCCGCAGTGGAACCTCAGTAGTAACAAATATATAATGGACTTAATTGAAATAACACTGTCTACACAAACCCCAGACATAAGGTACATGTGGATCAAAGGACATGCAGGACTCCTCTATAATGAACGAGCGGACGCCTTAGTCAAACAGGGAGCCAAGGAGGGGATGATGCTGGCACTTCCGCTCCTTTATACGGACTTCCTCCCCCGCGTCAAGCAAAAAGCATACGAAGACCTACAAGACTACTGGAAAACATCGTCACTACACAAGAGCTCTCACTACGCCACAATGCAACCATCAATCATGAAGAACATGTGGTTCCCGAACTTTAAATCCAAAAGGCATCTCACAACACCATTAATACGAATGAGGTTAGGCCACGGAGCCTTCCCCAGCCACCTACACAGGATAAAAGTATTGGACTCTCCACGATGCGAAGCAGACGGGGAGGAAGTCTTAGACTTGAACCATATTTTTTTTAAATGCAGCAAACACAATCTCCCACGCGCCTCCCTGATTAGCAAATTAGCAGCGATGCAAGTACCCCTCCCTACATCGATACAATTCCTGCTATCTCCAAACAAAATCAAGATATACCAGACATTAGCAAGATTCTTACAAGACGCACAAATAACGATATAGTCAACACGACCCAACAGAGCGTATGGACAACCCATAGTCTCACAGAAGTCAAAACCAACTGCCGGAGAAGACAAAAGGGAGAAGAAACAAGAAATATACAAGAAACATCACTCTACTAGAGACCTACAAACGGATACACAAGCACATGAAGACCAACTCTCAGCGAAGAAATCTACTGGTGAAACCAAGTTTGTAAAACAAGACAAAGGTGACAATATTGTAAATTGGTAACTCATAAAAAAAGGTAAACATACTATCTATGGAAAATCAATGTACAAGATCAAATGTATAATAAAGGTTGGTGAAATGGTCGATTGACCAAAAACCAAAAATAAATTTAAAAAAAAACCTCCGTCTGGTAATTACAAAAGCTTACGACTTCACAGAGCTGTGAAATTCAAAGTAAATGTAATAATAATAAGATGAACTTTATCAGTATCTGTGGGAGGCCCACATAGTAAACTTTAATTTGCTACCATTGAGACATTCTACCAGTTTCCTATCATTAATTGACATAGTTAAATTGTTTTTTTTTTTTTTTTTTTTTTTTTTTTTTTTTTTTTTAATTGCTTAACGTCTCTTAACAACGAGGTCTTTAGAGACGGGATGGGGGGACAAGGAATGGAAAGGAATTCGGCCATGGCCTTTTGAAGGAAGCATCCCGGCATTCACCTTTAGTGATTTGGGGAAACCATGGAAACCCCAAATCTGGATGCCCGGACGGGGATTCGAACCGCCGTCCTCCCGAATGCGAGGCCAGAACGCTAACCGTTACACCACCACGTTAGGTAGCTAGAGTGTTAACAGCAGAGAGGTAAAATCAGACTTGTGATCGACTCTATATGTAATGTTTTACTGGATTCCAGGAGAATAAAGATATTAGAAAAAAAGTTTCATATTAATTATAATAAATATCAAGCTACACAATTTTCGTTACCTAATTTATTCTATTGTGGCTATCCTGTGGCAAAGCTGATCTACGAGTACAAAATTACTTCACAGTCACAATTCTGTAAATGCTAAAAACTGAAATTAACGATATAACGACTGTCTCCGCACTTGAGGATGACGTCATACGCTTCTCGGTTAACGGTTCAGATTTGACTTATTCGATGGACGAACAGTTCCATTGTCATAGCACGCAGAAGTACCATTGTCACAAGATAATTCTTATTTACTGAACGTTTCCATGGTAACGGTTACGCTGGGTGAAGCTGGGCGCGAATTGCAGGCAACATGTCGTCCTCTTCGATCCATCAGCAACCACAACAACCAACTAATCCTCCAGCATATCCTTCCATGCCCACTCATAAGCTAACCAGGGTCATCATGGTGCTCAAAGAGATCGACAACGTGCGAGGCGCCACCCTGAAGCGAATCCTCGAGAAGATAAACGTTCAAATGCCCGACCACAATAAGAGGTTTAACAAAAAGTGGGTAAGGCTGGCGCTGTCGAAAGGGATTCGAAACAACGTCATCGAGTATAATGCCAACAGGTACCGTCTGACTCACAAAGGCAAAGAGCCGCAACAACCAATTAATCCTCCAACAGGGCCTCAGATGCCCCCACACAAACTAATCAGGGTCATCTTGGTGCTCAATGAGGTCGAAAACGTGCGAGGCGCCACCCTGAAGCGAGTCCTCGATAAGATCAACGTACAAATGCCCGACCAGGATAAGAAGTTTAACAAAAGGTGGGTAAGGCTGGCGCTGGCGAAAGGGATTCGAAGCAACGACATCGAGTATAATGCCTACAGGTACCGTCTGACTCGCAAAGGCCTAGAGAACGCGATACTTCAGCGACACTTAATATAAGGGAGATTACAAACAACTGCCACAGCACCCAAAGAACTAGAGGAAATTTTGCACGTATCCTGTCATTCGTTCAGCAGCGTTTACAGTAAATTGTTTCGTATTTTAAGTGTAATGGAAGTTGTCAAATCTGTGTAAGAATATTGAAAATTTGTAGTTTATTTCTGTTCAGATATTAAATTCGGATTTATTTTATAAAAATTGTGTATCAGTATAACTTATGAAATTTAAACTTCGTTGCTTTTGTAGAGAAATATTTTGATAAACAAGGCTCTAAAAAATTCGCAAGAGTACTGTTTTCTTAACTAGTTGCTTGTTATTAATATTAAGAATTCTACCTAAAGGCAGGTCTTGACTAGACCTACATTCTCAAATCTCCACCCCAATTAGTTTCCTGCATTTTCTTTATTGTAGCGTATTTTTTCTACACTTCAACGAATTGCACTATCTGAAATCTTCAACATTTTTTTTTTTTAGTTACAGAACGATGTCACACAGTGTTTCATAACATGGATGCTCCTTTCTGGTGCATTTTTTTTTTTCAGGTAGTAGACATGTAGTACCTCGACAGAAGGCTTTATCATCATTTGAGTATTTTGTGGCAAAATTGCTACGCCATTATAAAAATATTAGAGTTTCATGAATTATGTTTTTGCACGTGAAAATGCTGTTTGAATGATGCCGCACATTCAATAACTATCAATGAAGTGTCTCTTCCTGTTATTTATAAACACAAACGCAAACATCTTAGTAGCGGCTTTGTTCTCTTTCTTCTTTCAGCCAGAACTACAACAACAAACTTATTTTGATATTCCAATTTGTCTTCCTTTCTCCAAGAAGTTGCTGTTATTATTTTATCCTCGACCGCGCAATCGGAGGTTTTTTCGCTAACTGGAAAAATGCTCCTTCAGTTTAGGTATTGATACTTATAAGAGCTTGAAGAGAAAGGAGTGGGGGAAGGGGGGCGAGAATGCGAAGGATTTCAGAAACCATCTCGTCATTGGCTGGTAATGATTTGTGGAAATAAATCTGTATGGCTGGACGGGTGTACGAACCCGCGTCCTGCCGAATGCCTGGTCTGATCAGTATTGCTCACCAACTGGATCTGTTATATCTTTACCTTAGCGCTCTGTACACAACTATGGCACCAAATAATCACGTGCCGTCTTGTTACGTCTGGTCTCTTATAAATAGCAGTTTGTGATGACTCTAGGGCTTTACATAGTGTATTTTAGGACGTTATTCTGAGTTTTATCGTAAGATTTATATATTGTGAGTGTGATGCACTTTAAGAATTTAACCGTGGAGGAAAAATATTGCGACACAGTCGCCCGTGGGATGAACGAAAGCTTTGGGATAACGTCGAAAGAAGTGTCGGTTTAGCGACGTCTATAAATATAATAGTGGAACCGCGCTTCGTGCTTCTTTTAACACCAGACATCGTCGGCAGGTGGACGTTCGGCCGAAAGCAAAGGTTTAATTTTGTGGCAGTGTTTGAGATTCGCTTGTGCATCTAGTTATTTGCGGTAACCTGCTGACTTGGTACCGAGCGTAAACTGATTGATTGCTGTAGTTTGTTACAATTGTTCATCGAAAATGAGGATTCTAGTATAATCACTCCAATTAGGTTTTTTCGTCGAAACTAGGCAGAGTTAATATAAGTGACCAGAAGTGGGTCAGTTAGGTATGCAATAAAATACCAAAGAAATTAATAATTGGTCGCCACTTAACGGTTGCGGACTATTAAAAAATCGCCACGTCTATCATTTAGCAGTTTTGAGATCTCCTTCTAACCTTTTATGAACTTCAGAGAATTATTTGAGGTGACCATCGACCGACAGGAAATTACGTTATATTTTATTAATTACTTGACGCTATTCCAGGTAATGAGCAAGTAAGCTCACATGACGTAGAGCCAAGATAAGGCGCTATTTTTTATTTTTTTTTGGTAAATGCGCAGTCGAAGTTTGTAAGGTTCCAGCACATGAATGACTCTTTTATTATGTTACTGAAATATATAAGTGGTTCTTTAAGATGGTGATACTTTACATGATTCCATTTTAAATATGTGATGTTCATTCAGAAGCTCCATGGAAATGAGAACGGTTACTTTATTGCATTGCAGCAGCAGTAAGCACTTCGCTTCCTTTCTAATATTTCTTGCATAAAATGCCAAAATTTATCTCAATTGAATTGAAATTACTTCGGACTGTAGTCACTACTTTTTCCTATGTGTAGAAAATTCTTTTATTCTCTCCTTCATGAGCAATAATATGCTTGACAATCTATTTCCACTTACGCAAATCAAGTTTGATAATTTCTAGATATCGGCAAGCTTTCAATCATAACACTCTATACATTCAAATACTGTCCTTTCAGGATCATTGGTAGATTGATACATTTTTAGTCATACTTTATAAATTAATTATTATTTGTTTTTAATTAACTGTTGTAGTTTAAGGATAAGCAAATCTTAACGTTAACGTTTATACTTGGGATAGAGAGAGGTTTTTATCCTTAGAAAAACACTATATTTTGCAACATTTAATCTGCACAACGTGTTCTGATAGTTAAAAGCCAATCATGGGTGCCATAACTAGTACAAATTCTGATACAAACCATCAATAAAGCACATAAATATAACTGGTGCGCAAAAAGTAAAGATGTGGCTGAAAATTATTCCATTATAGTTCTCAGACCAAGATATGACACCACCACCTGATCACAAAATGTCGGCGAGAGTACAAGATCTCTCGCAATAAGGCGGAAAAAAAACACAAAACAAAAAAAAACAACGCTACAGTATTATCTGGAGGCTGTCTGCAATATGCTTAGTCCGGCTCGAAAAGGTACGGCGGCACGGCAGGTGTGTGATTCCAACGCTTCAATAAAGCAGCCAGGGATAGGTGGTATAAAACATTCATTGCACTAACACTGACGCTGTCGCCTGAGTGCCCTGTGGCAGCGGCTCTCACGTAATCTCTCAGCGAAGACCGCCTAGCAAGTGTCGTCTCGTGGCCATGGTAGCGACTCCCCACGGAGGCAGAGGTCCTCTTTGTTACTCATGTGGAGCACGGCACAGAACATCCGAAACACATGTTTCAATGGCGTGGGTGGTGAAACTGTCACGTATCGGCCTCACATTCAAACTCACAAGCGTGCTAAACTTTCGGCATTCCTAATAGGAGGAGGGACGTGAGGTATGGTGCGGTCGGAAGTCTTTGTCCGCGTGGGATCGTATTAGTTTTCTTCATCTTTTAAGTGTATAACACTAATGCAATTCCTAGCAGTGTCTCATAAAAACGTTTTTGGGGAGTACTCAGCATACTTGCAGTGGATTAAATTATTGGCTTCTTTCGTGAGTTTAAAAGTTAGTGCATGTTATCACGGTGAATCTTACTCTTACTGTGAACTTCACTAACAAGTCTTGTGTAATATTACGATTATAGGTATGGTAGCTATCGAAGTTTTATTCCTTTAATTTCACGACCAAAAAGATGCATTCTCATAATCTCCAACAGTAACCTCAAAGACATGTTTCTGTGGTGTACCAGTCATAACGGTTGTTGCTACCTGTTACGATTATTCTCAGTTTATTAATATTTTGCATATCATTTTCTTTGTACAATACTGCCTGGGCACCTTGGAAGAATTTATTTATACACACACTCAATTTGGCACATGGTCGTCTTTTTCTGGAGGCTGACTCTATGATCCAGCGCCAACTGCCTCTTCCAAAAGTAATTTTCCACATGAAAACATAAAAAAAGTGTCTAAGCATATAACAAATAAGTAAAGTCTTATCATTTGCTCTTCCGCATACGGACGCACACGACGCGTCATCCTCTCCTCTCTGTCTCCCACTGCCGGCTGTTGATGCGGACGAACCCACCGAAGGAATGTGGTGTTCAGTTATTTCTCGCCCTATTTCCATACACCTGCTCTCGAATACAAAGGGTGCATTCCATAAATGGTCCCACAGCGAAGGGCCCCTACCGCTCGCACGATCAACGAAACAAAGCATTGTTCCATGCAACTTCCCAAATGTCTTACAAATAAAGATGAAGCGTTCGCGAGCGGGAGCAAGTAGAGCCTTGATGTCACGCTGCATGTTGGTGTCCACTTGCATTAGGGGGTGTCCATAAATTACGTGAGATGAAATAGGGGGGGGGGGGCCGTTGAAATTTCACCAAATCTCACCAAAGGGGGTGGGTCAAAGAAAAGGTCTACATAACACGTGAGAGTCGATTTTAGGGGGGTATATTTCGTCGAAAAAAGGTCTCAGAAAGTGCGAGGGTGACTGGAGGGTCTCACCGCAGACCAGATCTCACCAGAGGGGGGAGGGGGGGGGAGATGTCGGGTCAGATCTCACGAAGTCTAACCAGAGGAGGGGGAGGGGTTTCCGGAAATCCGTAAAAACACCTCACGTAATTTATGGACGCCCCCTTATGCTCTTAGCTGCACTGCAGATCTGCTTCGCTACTTTCCTTTCTTATGCTACGAGAGGGCTTGTTTAACTTCCAATCTTGACTGATACTGTGTTTTTCTAACATTGGTTAGATCACTGCTGCCATCTTAAAAAAAAAAGATTACTGACTTTTATCACATAGAAATTCATGAGAGAGTGTAGGAATTGTGTAATGAGACTGGAAAAAGTGCCATACTCACCAAATAAATCTAGAAACGTTACAATTGGCGTTTGATCTAACTCAGCGGTTTCCAACCTACGGGTCGCGACCCACTGGTGGGTCGCGGCGTGTGTTTTGGTGGGTCGCGGAAAAATCGAGGTTTTTACCTTAAAAATATGTATTATTGGTTTTCAAAAACAAATACAGAATTAAACTACGTGTAAAAAGTGACTTAAGGTTAAAATTAATCAGTGTTAACCCTGATATCGATGCCCTCATCAGCAAACACCAGTGCCAGAAATCTCACTGGATTCCATGGAATACGGTGGCTATAAATAAGGATGGTACAAATACGGCATAGGCAACTGTTAAAATTCTAGAACAATAATGTATACACCAAGATACACTGTAATAATTATTCCTTGAATTCCTTGTGAGTGATTAGATTCTATTAATCTTTGATGTGCTCATGTAACAGTAATTCATGAAGTTAATAAAATACCGTATTTAATAAAGGAACCTGTATTGGATTGAATGGTATTATTCCATTGGGGGTCAGTTTATACCAAGTTCAGTCGATGGGGCTAGACTTCTATTGAAATAGGCTCGGAAAAATTATACAAAGAATTGTACTTCAGATGTAATAAATAGAATTATTATTATTCTTTATCTTAGTGTCTACACGGCAATAGTTTGTAGTCCCTTATACGTGCCTTTTCAAAATACATCTCGTCATAATTGATATTTAGTTAATAAAGTATTGTTATCCCTATTAAAAATAAGCTGATATCTAATATATCGAATCATTTAGATTCATGGGTTAATTTCTGATGTTATAATTACGAATCTAATGAAATGTTTCAAGAATTTTTACACACTTTCAGACGTCGGAACGTCCTGGTGTTCTCATTACTTTGACAGTAAAAAAATAAAATAAAAATAAGGTAGCCTAACACAACAATAGTCGTCTGTGTGCTATTAAATCAAACGGACTTCTGCGTTTGTGGTGTCTACTTTTAAGGAAACTAAATTCTCGATCATACTGTTCTACAAATATAAAAATTATTAGGTTTGAGTATCATTAATGATTATGAATCTTAAGATTGCCACATGATATATTACTGGACTTTATAGGATGAATGAAAAGTGGGTGTAAAATTTATTAAAAGTTTACCATGGTGATATTTACGGAAAGATGAAGTTTATTTTATTAGTTTATGAGCAATTACACATTGTGGAATGTCATTAATTTTTAAACAGTTAGAGAAATTTGAGATTCCTCAGGGTCGATTACAGGGCATGTAGTGGAGGAACAATGGATTTTGGGCTACAGTTACTAAAGTTACTGAAGTTGAGCGAAAGTTGATGGCATGTAGCAACAGTTGAAATCAGGGGCAGTTACAACAGAGATTCAAAACAGTTAGAAGCTCTGGAATGCAAGCACACAGGCAGCAGTTACATCAAAGTGGATCGGATTGTCAGTAGAATTAAGCTGTAGAAAGCCGTCATTGGAAGGCAGCTTTTAGGGAAAGAATTATCGCTATTGGCTAGGGTTACTCCCCAATATGGGATCTATAGAGGGGAGAGCTACATAAAATTGAGATACACGGGGAAAGAGTCGAACTTGGTCGTCGGTTAGTCGGTCAGATGGTCTTCAGTCTACGGTCATCGCCGAACAGACGGAGCTTGGGAAAACCTGGGCAGAATAGGAAGTCTGGATAGCTATGAAGCGATGGAACTTGTAGCATTACCGATACTACAATAACATCTTTGAGGTAGACGTTCCATGCCACGGGCCAGTTAGTACTCTTAAGGAGTTTCCATAACAACGGGATATACACAGAGAGAGACTAAGAGATTAGAGCAGCAGCAGCTAAGGAGAGCTTGCTAATGACGAAGTCCGATAATGTATTTAATGAACGTATTTAATTTAAAATAAAAGTTGTGATTTATGTTGTGAAGAGTAAAACTAAAAGATTAATTATTTGATTAAGCTGCATAGAAGATATCTTCAGAAATAATATAAAAAAGAAACACATCGTAGATACAACACGGCGTATTTCTATCTTCTTAATGAATAAACAAGCAACAGCATATTTAAGAAATACGACATGGCGAGCCGTTCCAGGACTTGTTTTTAATAACGAAGTATCAAGAAACGTGCTATTTAAAGAAATACGACATGGCGATCGTGCAGTGGACTTAGGTGCTGCAAGAAAAAAAAAAAAAAACTACGTGAATTTATGAATTTGAGGATACAGCAGACAACAACAAGAAAGAAGAGAGCAGAATCCTTGGAATTTGGAAACACGCAGCGCTACTAGCGGCCGAGTGTGAACCAGCAGAGAAGACAACAGCTGAGACGAGTTAAAGTTCGACCGCCAGCCACGAAATACTTAAAGTTAAGTGTTTTCAAGACTCTATTATCTTTATTCTTGTAATAAAAAACTGGGTGATAGGAACAAGGAAGTTGACTGTGACAGAAGCGATGTACGGGTAGGATTAGTTTTACGTTTTTGGAGATTAACATAAGCTATCCTTTCGAATTTTCGTGGTTTGCAAATCTTTTCCGGAACCTGTTTTTTATTATACAAGCACAATTAAGTGACCATATTAATTTGTTGTTTAAAATATGGAGAGTGGCCAAATCTTTGCTGATAGGGACTCCGTGAGTCAACAAAACATAATAGATGATGATTTCTCGCTACTGGCCCCAAATTACAATCGACTCGCGTGGAGAACCTTTTACCAACAGAGCAAAGTCACGTAGTATCACAAGAAATAAGTGCACCAGACCCAGAAGTTTCGGTGGGAAATAACGAACATGAATCAGTCACTATAGGTGCATTAAAGAAAATACTGTTTCAATTTGGGTCGCAACTAACAGCACAGCTTACAGATACACAAGCGCAACTAACAGCACAGCTTACAGATACACAAGCACAACTAACAGCACAGCTTACAGATACACAAGCACAACTTACAGCACAATTAAGTGAAGAATTAAAAAACTCGAAAAAGTCTTTAGAGGATCGAATAATTAGATCAGAAACTGATGCACAGGCAAAGTTAGATAAGTATGTAGAAAGGGTGGAAAAACAGTTTACAAGGATAAATGAGGAACTAAAGATATGCAATGAGAGTCTAGTAATTAGAGGGTTTGAACAAAGTACAAATGCAATTCATTCTGAATCATTAAATAATACAATTGAAAGTAAGGATAGTAGGCCTAATACTGTAAGGGAAAAATATGAGATGAGTGATGTTACAATTAATGGTGATGTAAATCATGTAAAGGATAGACAAATTGTTAAAGAAGGGTTTCACTTAAAAGATGAGTTTAAGCATGAAAGTAACCAGGTGGAAACGTACACGAAGACAGATGAATCAGTAGAAAAGGGTTGTAAGTCTATAAAAATATTTGATATCAGAGACATCAAAGGAACAGGTGACTTTGATCAGGTAAAAGGGATGGAAGAGACTTTAATGAAGGTAGATGGATTAGATAGTTTGATGATTTTGAAGGATGTAAACTGTGACATTTTTTCCATTGTTGGGGAGAATTATGTTTGCCATTATGAATCAAAGCAGTTAAAGAATAATGGTGTTGAACATTTTCAGAGTTCTTTACATATTTTTGAAGCTGGTTTGCCATGTTACTGTTCTGGCAAAGTAAGATTAACTGTAAACAGAAAGTTGTTTTGTATGAATAACTGGGAAAAGGTGAACTGGAAATATAGAAAAAAAGGTTTTCTCTTTTGTAGAGGGGTAAGCTATGCTTACTGCCTCATCCTGTGTACAAATTCAATCAGGACATTGAATCTACAACTCAGAAAATGATGACTTAGTTTAAGATGAATGAAAAGATTTAACACTAGTGCAAGGCACAGGTGTGTGAAGATAAACTCCATCATATTGGAATTTCCTATTATTATTAAGTTGTAGTTAGCATATTATTATTCAGTGCCACAAAACACTTGTAAATAGTACTGATTGTTGTGGCTACGCACAATTCAACTGTAATGATAGTAAAAGTTTATAACAACTAAGTGGAAGCTGTCACTTACCGATATTGAGGATCTCGATCAGATGTGCAGTCTTCGGCTGTTACCACAGCATACCATTACATAAAAGTTTATTGTCTATTAAGACTTTCTTTTAGGAAATATATAGTTTGTAAGGTATACCGGAGCATTAAAATGAATAGAATGAGTGGAGAAGAAACGAGGTGTTACTATGATAGAATAAATGTGTAATGAATTAAAAAGTAAAATATCATATAGAGAGGGTACGGGTACAACAACACAGTCAAGACTCAGTTCCTGTAAATAAGGCCACTATCTAGGCATTGCCTTTAAATGATACCGAAGGTTCGGGATTTGGTTAACACAGGCATAGCTGAGGTCCAGGTAGAACCTTCAAATGACTCTGTTGTTACATCTCTTAGCCTAGATGTGAATATATTCAAGATGAAGTAGAGTGGAGAAAAGTCATTACTTATGGGGAGAAAATAAAGTAATGTATTGAAGAAATAAAATAAAAATGAAGCTGTGATGGTGATGCTAGATTAGCAAGAAACAATGGTGTCCCAGTCGTATTAGCGAGGGTGGATTGTACTGGTCCAGGGACCAAATATGTGATTTAAATAATGGTGCCGGTTATACAACAGTTAAATGGTTCAAAAGGATCGGTCTTATGAAGAATATAATGTACCAAGGGTAGTTAATAGAAATTTTGAATGGTATGCTTGGTAAACAGGCGGAGGCCATGACAGCTAAAGATGATAATAATGAATAATCAAGTAACTGTATTATTTTAAGAAATACGACATGGTTAAAGATGATAATATTGAGTAATAATACTGGAGTATAATATACTTACTGTAATTTTGGTTTTTAAGTGATAAGGACAGTAACTCTGTGTCGAAATGTGTGTTACAGACTATATGCCGTTCCAACCAGTAGCGGCTTATGGAAAACCACCAGAGAAAGTTACCTCAAGACATCAGTCCTCGTGATATGTAAAAATGTGTTATTAGCCAAATGTAGAATATAAGCTCTCCTTACCTAAAAGGTAACATTTACAAAAAGTTTACCATAACCATTTATAATGGAATGGATGTCAAATGGTAGGGTAAACTTGGGGGGGCTGTAGCATTACCGATACTACAATAACATCTTTGAGGTAGACGTTCCATGCCACGGGCCAGTTAGTACTCTTAAGGAGTTTCCATAACAACGGGATATACACAGAGAGAGACTAAGAGATTAGAGCAGCAGCAGCTAAGGAGAGCTTGCTAATGACGAAGTCCGATAATGTATTTAATGAACGTATTTAATTTAAAATAAAAGTTGTGATTTATGTTGTGAAGAGTAAAACTAAAAGATTAATTATTTGATTAAGCTGCATAGAAGATATCTTCAGAAATAATATAAAAAGAAACACATCGTAGATACAACACGGCGTATAAGCAACAGCATATTTAAAGAAATACGACATGGCGAGCCGTTCCAGGACTTGTTTTTAATAACGAAGTATCAAGAAACGTGCTATTTAAAGAAATACGACAAACTATTGTAATTAATACAATGTTGGGGGAGGGTGGAGTGGAGTGGTGAATGCCGGAGATCTCCACCTGGACCAACCTTACCTTCTCACCTTTATACTTTAACATGGAATCGAAATATTAAAATGATTTTAATCTAATGGTTGCTACAAGGCGAACTAGAACCACGTACTTTACACCAGAAATAAAATTTGATTTATTGGGTCTTAAGGATGATACAATGCCAGGTAACATTTAACTTTACGTTAATCATATTTCAAAGGAAACAAGCTATACCCGACAGTTACATTCATAGGTAAAAGAAAACATAAAAATTGAATTAACTATTTCAACAAAGAACAAATGAACATATTATCAAAACGGCAACACAGGCCATCATATTGATGTTAACGTTCACAATGAAAGGGGAAAACCCATGGGCGCCAGTTTAAAACAAACAAGGAGCACTGTCTTGCATTTAACACAAACCTGCAAGGTGCTCAAATTGAAATTAATCATGAGATCAGCTAGCTCAGTGATTTATTTAGGACGGTAAGAGAGTCTGTCTCAGGGCCGCTTAAGGGTTCACAAGTCTATCAAAAACCCACTGGAATGTGACCGAATTCTTCGTTACTTTACCATGCGTCGACGTGAAGAAATGTGCTGCAGATAATGCCACAACAGCTGCGAAACCAGGATGGTGGTTTCGCCACGTTCCACAATAACCCTCAGACTATGGCAGGCTTGCCATATAATTCCCCGCTCTCCTGAGCAAGAAAGTACAAGTCAATGTGACCGGAGCCAGTCACTCATGGCTGGATGTGAGCGTGTCGGCTTCAACACGTCTGCTCGGTTCTCGGTCCGGACTGCAAGTGCCGCTTAAGATGGCTTCTTCCTTCTTCCTCGGAAAGTCGTCTCTCCACATGTAACAAACTCCCTAGAATTAGTACTGTGGACCCTTATGACTTTCACGATTGGTTTATTGAAACAAGTCCGTCGTCACGTGTTTTTATCGCGCCCTTCCATACGCTATCGCCGTTCGCGCACTTTTCGTGGTCTCGCGCCAACGCTAGAGGGAGGGAGCCAGTTCACTGTCCCTAACGGGTTTTCCAGCGCGTGCCTGCATTGTTCGGGGGTAGGCGTCTCGCTGTCGCGAAGCCTCAACGACTTTGTCTGGCCCCAGTCCGTTAAAATGGCAGCTCTCAGCTTCCCAAACTAAATGTTACTGAACACTGAGCTTTACAGAAATTAAATTATAATAATAATGACTTTGGCTACCTGGGTTGAATATACAATTATTCCCTATGCAATATTTCTACTATCTACCATATTTTGATCGACATAATTGAATATCATAATGAAATCTGAATATTACAAAGAAAAAATCTGAATAATAATTAATTATTTAATTATTCGTTGTGGGTGACTCTGTCACACCACAATTACCTCCCCACCACATCAAATAAAATTATTGAAAGTAATTTTATTTTAACTACTCTTAACCCTATAGTTGCAATAAATTATTGTCTACCCTATAGTATCTCGGTTCCAGTTCACTCAAACTATCGCATACATGTGACCTTTTTAAATATGTAATTACGACACGTGATTCTGGTTAACATGAATTATAATGAAATGCCTTATACTAATATGTGAAGGAAAACATTATAAACATTGATAAGTGCAAGATATAAATAAACAACAAATTAGTTCTGTACATTAAACTGAAAAGACAATAAAAACAGATTGTTGATGCAATATTTCAATATTTAAAACTTCATAAATTAATTGATTATTTACACGAGATCATGCAGATTTGACACATGTGTTGAAGTCAGATTTTATGTGATAGGTGGTCAATTTGACTTTAGCAACAACAAAATAAAATAATCGCACCGAATGTTAATTGTTGTGGTCGACACAAGCATGTCGAAATCACATCAATACGAAAACCAAAGAAAATAAATCTATCCACGAGTTTACATTACTTTCCTGTAAGAATTTAAATAACAGTCGTCGCAGAAAAATAACATTGTGCCTTTAAAATTGTACAAGCGTAGCGATGACATCACAGCGGTAAAACTAAGCCATCAGCTGTTCCAGCTTTGTCAGTTCCGTTGTTCTCAGCAGGCACTGCACCGTTAAGCTCTCGGGTTAGAATACCTGCTTCTCGGCCGCTTCGATAACGATCTTTCCAGGAAACTGGCTATCGGCACAGCTGTTATCCCAACCAGCTGGGTGTTCCTACCTGCTCTTGCTGTGTTACCGCTAATCTGTTATGCAATTACTCGTCTCAGGACTGACACTTTTACTTTCAAAACACATGCGGCTCGTATTAGAAATCTATGCATATACTCCTAAATTATTTATGCTATATTTACACAAATCAAACGCACTCTCATTCCGTACGAAATGGCCGCAAGTTTCGGGCGTTATGGGGGCCGATCTCCGTTTTACCGTCGGTTGACATATAACAGTTTGTGGAGATAATCCGCGCTACCGAAAACGGTCCCGAATACAGCAGGAAGAACTTGGAAATCAGTTTCCGCTGTGCGTCAGACGGAGTCATCGTTCTGAGTAGCACCTACTGCCCGACGCTAAACGTTTGAGTTCGTGACCCGTCATGTTTGCGTTGCCGCTTCGTCGCCTTTTCTATCAAGAACTCGTGTGCCTTCTTGACGTCGTCCTCGAGATTTTTCTCGGGCTGGTCCTCCGGGTATCGCAACATCCTTTCAGCCAGCATGGGTGCTTGAGTTCGAAACTGCAAGTCCACGGGACGATAATATGTTGCGCAATTCACCGTGTGGTTGAAGTATTCCTCAATTCTCGGGATGTACTTGACCCAAGAGGCATCGTTATTTCCAATCAAGGTTCTTATGTACACACTCAATTGTTTCATGAATCTCTCACTATTATTCGATTGCGGGTTGCGAATCGACGAATAGATGACCTTGATTCCCCTTTCCTCTAAAGCCTTTTTCCACTTTGGGCTGAAAAACACGCTTCCATGGTCTGTCAATAGGGCTTTAGGGGGACCACAATGCGGTACATATTTTTCCAGTATTATCTTGAGTGATCCTTTTGTACTTAGCCTCGCGACCGGGTACAGTTTCACGTATTTGGTTAACGCATCCAGCACGAGGAATATGTGACGGAATCCGCACCTGCCAGCCGGGAGTGGCCCGTAGTGGTCCGCACATACCAATTCGTTCGGTCCTTTTGGCACCACATGCGCGTATGGTCCCGCTGTTCTCACATTCGGGGGCTTCGCCTTCTGGCACATCTCGCATGTGCGAGAGCATTTCGCCACACTCCTCCGGAGTCCCTTTGTGAAATACTCCGCGCGGATAGTGTGGTATAGTCTTTCGGTGCCTGGATGTCCGCATTGGATATGGTACGTACTTGCTACTGCGGAATTTAATTCTTCCGGGAGCCATGCTTTCCACCGGGTCTCGGCATTTTCCCTACGGAAGCAAACGTTATTCTCCATAGTGCAAAGCATCGCGATGTTGCGGATACGTACTTCGTCCGCGCATTCTCCCCGTAACAAGTACGCCCGAACCTGTTTAATGTCCGCGTGCGCTTCCTGCGCCGCGATCAGCTGTTCTTTGAACCGGACCGAGGTCGTGCCATCGGCAAGCGTCATCGCCGCGACCAGTATCTCGTTCGCCCGTAGACGTTTTTGCCCCTCGGACGGATCGTCCCTGGCGTTCCGGCTCAGGTAGTCCGCCATCACATTCTCGGTTCCTTTGCAGTATTCAATGTGAATATCGAACTGCTGCAAAAACATCGCCCAGCGTGCGATGCGATTGCTCGTGAACGTGGCGCTTCTGAGGAATATGAGAGCCTGATGGTCAGTCCTCAGGTAGGTGGTACTACCCCAGAGGTATTGTTTGAATCTCTGCACTGCAAAGAAAATTCCCAGCATTTCAATCTCACAAACAAAATACCTCCCCTCTGCCGGTCGTAAGTTCGGCTTGCGGTTGCGACGATTCTCATGTGACCGTCTTCTCCGCGTTGGTTAAGGCAGGCTCCAATCCCCTGATAACTTGCGTCTGTATAGAGGTAATAAGGTTTGCCAAATTGAGGATGGGCGAGACAGATTCGTTCCTTAAAGACCTGTTTTATCTTCAGGAACGCGGCCTCCTGTGGCTCTTCCCACTCCCACTTCTGTCCTGCTTTTAACAAGCCATACAAAGGTTGCAGAATTTTTGCGAAGTTTGGCACGTTCCCTCTATAGTACGCGCATACCCCGAGGAAACTTCTCAACTCTTTTAACGTCGTCGGTGGCGTCATCTCCTCGATCTCTCGGATTTTATCCGGCGAGGGCGTAATACCATCGGGTGTGATCCGGAATCCCAGGTATTCTACTTCGTGTGTACACAAAGTGGCTTTGTCCGGCCTTAAGTGATCCCGGCTTCTGCCATTACTTTAAGCAGCGTTTCCAAATGCATCACGTGCTGATGGAATGATTCCGACGCCACAATAAATCGTCGACGTAAATCGTACAAAATTCCTTGACTTCCGGTGGCAGCACGTGATTCATGGCCCTAATGAATGCTGAAGCCGCGTCTTTTAAGCCGAAAGGCAATTTGTTAAAGCACATTTGCCTTCCCTGGAATACAAAAGCGGTATATGGCCGGCACTCTTCAGCCAGTACCACCTGGTTAAACCCGGAGGTTACGTCAAGTGTCGACAGCCAAGGTTTACCGTGAAACCGCGTCATAAGTTCTGGTATGCGCTCGGTTCGTTCACCGTCTGCCTCGATTCTCAGATTGAGCAATCGCGCATCCAGACAAGGACGAACAGACCCGTCTTTTTTAATGACGAATGTCATTGGGTTCAAGTGCATCGAAGGGCGGGGCGCGATAATCCCGTTTCGTTCCATCTCCGCTATTGCTACCTGGGCTGCTTGCCGTAACTTGTGGGCACACTATAGGTCCGTCCCCGCAGTGGCGAGGCGTCCGTTACTCGGAACCTGTGCATATAATCCTTTATCTCCCAAGGGCGATAAGAGAATGCCCGCAAGTTGCTCGTTAGCATCCGACATAGCTTTCGCTTTTGTGCTGGCGTCAAATTTTCGTTTCCCTGCACTTTGTCGGTTAGGTTCTCTAGTATGAGATTTCGCTCGTCATCTAATGCGCACATTATAGCTCTCCCTCCGTTAGTTAAATCGCCTTGGCAGTCCGTGGTGTCTTGCATCGGTCTGGAAATATGTATTCCGAGGCTCTGCTCACAGACCTCCATTTTCCCAATGCAACACCTCCGGAACCAGATTTGTCACCGTTCTCTTCCCCCAATCCAAAATTACTTGACGCTTTTCCAAGAGGTCGCATCCAACGATCACATCTTGCGTCAGACCGGGTATTATCAGAAGCGACAACATCAATTCGCTATTCGCGATCTTTCACGGGGATAAGCGCTTGCGTGCTGACGACCTTTTCGCTTTTTCCTAGTGCAGGAACCACCGTAACTTGCGTTGTGGGTATTATTTTTCAGCCGTGGATTTTTATCCTTCAAACGTAGCAGAAACTTCTTTAGAAATTGCAGAGATAGACGATCCCGAATCAATCAAAATATTCGCCCCTATCCCATATGTGACAATAGATACTCGGGGACACTCTGCGCGTTTTATGAGGCTGTCGCCGGATTCCATATCTTTCCTCATCTTCGATATTTTCCGGGCCTTCGCCGCGCCAGTATGCCAAACTGCCTAGGCAAATGCTGTTGGCGTTCGTAGCGTCCCCAGGAAAATCTCATTGCGACGGTGGTGTATTAGGCGCGTTGCTTCCGCCGCCCACATTTTCTCCCATCATCTTCGCGCATACCTCAGGCTCCGCGTTTGTAACTGAGATCGCGTTTTATCGGAGATTCCTCCGGATATGCGGATCGGTTGTTTCCCGACCGCTGATGATTTTTTTCATCCTTCCATCGCGCATCTCCGTTTCTCCATTTCTTTCCTCCGTTGCGGTTGCCGGAATTCTGATTGGCAGATTTCCCGTTCTGTCCATCAGAAAAAGCCTTATTACCGCCATGAGGTTGCTTAGCCTCAAACTGCGTTTCGTCATGGTTCCGTTCTGCATTTTGTCTCGCCAGATTATCAGCCATTTTTCCGATTCGATCCAGATTACTGACTGTTTTCCAGCAACTCCGGTATCGTCCGAATGAGTACGGGGTTAATTAGTGACTGCACTTGCGGACCAAAATGTGCGATCACCATTTCAATGAACTCCCCGTCCGTCATCTTATCATCGAATTGTCTACATTGCACCAATAGGGTTTTTACGTAGCTCTCCATGGAGTAATGCCATTTCGGAACGTACCTCCCTTGGTACAGCTTTATCTTCGCCTGGTTCTGAATCTTTCTTGACCAGAAGGTCTCAAGAAACAGTACCTTAAACTCGGCGTAAGATAGGTTCGTCTCGGACGCAATTTTCAGCCAGAGCCTATCTGTTTCTGAAAATGATTCCTCAACCAACACAAGCTTCATGGAATCAGGCACTCCCTTAATTTCAAAATACCGTTCCATCTCGGCAAGATAAATCCTAGGATTCACGTCCTTGCGGGATCCAAAACGTGGCAACTTTAGTTCAATATTGGCGGCTGCGTATTGCCCGCAATTAGCGTGAACCAAACCCCCGCTAGCGTTAGAATTGCTCACTTCTTTCACCTTCGATTCCAACTTCACCAGCTTCGAGTTTGTGTCCTGCATGAGCGTTTGCTGCGACGCCTGTAAATTCTGCTGCGTCGCTTTCACTTGTTCAATCGAACTTGTGATCACCGACACCTCCGAATTTACAACCTGCAAGCTTTTCTCAGTCTTGTCCTTGATCTCGTGAACGAATTCTGAGATCTGCCCAAGATTTTGGTGGCTTTCTTGCCGTACTTGTTCGATTGATCTTTCGGTAGCGTCCAAACGCTTTGCGATTTCTGCGCTCGATTCTTGCAACGAAGTGCATGTTGCCTGAACCGCATCGGCGCGTCTCTCCAATACCGAAACGTTTGCTCGTATCTCTGATTTGAATTCATTCATTTCCCGGGTCATTTCCTCACGAAAAACGGACAATTTTCCGTCCATGCCTTTTAATAAAGCATTCTGTGATTCGGAACGTTGACTCAACATATTCAATTCCCCCCTTAACGAGTCAGAATTTTTATTTAAGTCCTCCCTTAACGAGTCAGAATTTTTATTTAATTCCTCCCTCTGCGAATCGAATTTCCTATTTATGTATTCCTTTTGCGAATCAAATTTTTGACTTTGCGCATCTAGACGCTTATTTAATTCTTCCTTCTGCGAATCAAAATTTTTATTCATTTGTTTACTTAATTCCGCCAGCGCGTTAAGTAGCAGGTTTTGGTCTTGTGATAGTAAGGTTGCCGGTGGCAATTCTGCCGTGCTTTGCGACGCGCCACGTGTTCCCGATCTGGTTGCATGGCTGGATTTTGAACACTTCCATTGTCTGGGGTTGGAAAACTTTCTATCTGTTCCCCATCTAGCGACATATTTGAATGAATGCTGCGCGTACTTGGGGTACCAATGCAAACTTCGTCCGCCAACGGTATTTCGCGTACTTCCGGTGTTTGATCCATTGCACTTATTTGCTCGGAAATTTTAGGAATAATTGACTGATCTGCCATATTAATGGTGAGTGATCTCAACTTCATAGATCGATCGTACGGCTCAAAATTCCAACTCCGAATAACAATTAGGACAATTGATAACAAATAAAATATAACCGGCACGATTTAAAATAGACTGGACTCAGCATTAAATAAATTTCCGCGGACAAATCCCATCAACATTAAATAAACCCATCCAAAAGAAACAACAAGGAAACAACAATGTTGCATGCGACACAAAACCTCAACACATGAGCAAAACTAGCATAAAGAAATTTTTTTAATTCTATGAGGCATTAAAATTTTAAAAGCACTGACTCTATCTTTAATTTTAAATTAATCATGCTTGCTGCAAGTGAGTAAAATATTTAATTGATCAATTGCTCGAAATTTAGCATGAAATTGATTGATAAAAAAAATCACACATTACAACACTAAATTTAATACAAGCATGGCAAAACAAATTTCAACACACAGTTTATTCTAAAATAATAAATAAATCAACATAGGTCACATCCATGGATTTTAATACTTGTAAAAAAATTCTTTTTTTTCTCCGAAAATAATTTCGACTTGGGAAATTAATTAACCAACATTCGTCTGCGCCAAATTGTAGCGTCTTACAACGTGTTAGAGCCCAACGTTGGTAGCGCCAATTGTAATTAATACAATGTTGGGGGAGGGTGGAGTGGAGTGGTGAATGCCGGAGATCTCCACCTGGACCAACCTTACCTTCTCACCTTTATACTTTAACATGGAATCGAAATATTAAAATGATTTTAATCTAATGGTTGCTACAAGGCGAACTAGAACCATGTACTTTACACCAGAAATAAAATTTGATTTATTGGGTCTTAAGGATGATACAATGCCAGGTAACATTTAACTTTACGTTAATCATATTTCAAAGGAAACAAGCTATACCCGACAGTTACATTCATAGGTAAAAGAAAACATAAAAAATTGAATTAACTATTTCAACAAAGAACAAATGAATATATTATCAAAACGGCAACACAGGCCATCATATTGATGTTAACGTTCACAATGAAAGGGGAAAACCCATGGGCGCCAGTTTAAAACAAACAAGGAGCACTGTCTTGCATTTAACACAAACCTGCAAGGTGCTCAAATTGAAATTAATCATGAGATCAGCTAGCTCAGTGATTTATTTAGGACGGTGAGAGAGTCTGTCTCAGGGCCGCTTAAGGGTTCACAAGTCTATCAAAAACCCACTGGAATGTGACCGAATTCTTCGTTACTTTACCATGCGTCGACGTGAAGAAATGTGCGGCAGATAATGCCACAACAGCTGCGAAACCAGGATGGTGGTTTCGCCACGTTCCACAATAACCCTCAGACTATGGCAGGCTTGCCATATAATTCCCCGCTCTCCTGAGCAAGAAAGTACAAGTCAATGTGACCGGAGCCAGTCACTCATGGCTGGATGTGAGCGTGTCGGCTTCAACACGTCTGCTCGGTTCTCGGTCCGGACTGCAAGTGCCGCTTAAGATGGCTTCTTCCTTCTTCCTCGGAAAGTCGTCTCTCCACATGTAACAAACTCCCTAGAATTAGTACTGTGGACCCTTATGACTTTCACGATTGGTTTATTGAAACAAGTCCGTCGTCACGTGTTTTTATCGCGCCCTTCCATACGCTATCGCCGTTCGCGCACTTTTCGTGGTCTCGCGCCAACGCTAGAGGGAGGGAGCCAGTTCACTGTCCCTAACGGGTTTTCCAGCGCGTGCCTGCATTGTTCGGGGGTAGGCGTCTCGCTGTCGCGAAGCCTCAACGACTTTGTCTGGCCCCAGTCCGTTAAAATGGCAGCTCTCAGCTTCCCAAACTAAATGTTACTGAACACTGAGCTTTACAGAAATTAAATTATAATAATAATGACTTTGGCTGCCTGGGTTGAATATACAATTATTCCCTATGCAATATTTCTACTATCTACCATATTTTGATCTACATAATTGAATATCATAATGAAATCTGAATATTACAAAGAAAAAAATCTGAATAATAATTAATTACTTAATTATTCGTTGTGGGTGATTCTGTCACACCACACAATGGAGTGACGTAGTGAGACGACTTCAACAGCCATTACAGCAGGTGGGAGAAAGGCAGTGAATTATAAGCAATGTAGCAGGCAGTGATAGCATAAAGCAATGGGAGTGATAGTCCAGGAAAGTGTAAGTGGAATCAGACACGTAATTATTGTACATAAATGATGAATTAAAGTGTACAGTTGTAAATATCCTTACTGGGAGTGTTCTTTAAAAGTGCTATTCCTCACATGGCTGAAGTGTCTTACCCACCAAGTATATGTTTTCTTCGGGAAGTGGCAAGGCGAACGAAAAAAAGTTCGCTAGTCCACCACAGCCAGAACTGATTGCATAAGCTTCCGTCGCAAAGGAAGATTTACAGCCAATAGCGAGGCCAGATGACCCACGCAAATCAAAATAGCGCCACTGGGGTCGTCCACGCAGCCAGGATTCTCGATTGCCATGGCGTTTCGGCTACTTCCCCAGGCCGCGTCGTTCAGCCGCGTCTCGAACAGTGGTCAGGTCTCCGTGAAGGTTACTTGTCGCTGTACCTGATTAGCATCAGAATCCGAATCCGGATTTCTCTTCGCCCGTTCCTCTGCTCCGAGGAAAACTCTGAACCCTTCGCAATGCGATGTGGCATATGACTCTCGGCGATTCACAGCTCTGCCCACGAAGATCACCGCTCCTGGTAGACTCAACAAATATAAAAAAAAACATCAAATAGTTGATAAATTGTTGGGGAGCTTCTTTAGTGGCTGGATTGTCACCCAACCCTCTTCGAGCGTACCTCTTTACTGAGAAACGGCACTAAGGACTATTATCTGTAGCCGGCACTAGCTAACGTCACGTTGCGGGTGTTTCCGAAATGTGTCCAAATGGAGAGCGAACCTTATCTATTTGTGACGGGAAATAAATCCATTGAATGCCCAAGCCAGGAAGAAGGTTTAGTCACCCACCAGACGTGTAAATCTGGGTGCTTTGTTTCGTCACGTTGCACTGTGTGTTTGAACCACACCGCACCGCCAACATCTTGTGGATACGGTACCAATGGTGCCTAACAGCAGTGACACTCTGTACTTGTCAATTCACTAGCTGATACCCACGAATTCGTACGCGTGGATTAAGAATTAAGAATTGAATATAGAAAGTTGTTGGTAACGAAGGATTGGTCCCAAACAACACCAAGTCGGCATAATATTACAGGAAACCCTTCAATATATCATTCTACCTTCGAACCTATCTCTTGAAGAGAATCAATTTCCAATATATTTAAAAACAGAAATACAAATGAAGGTTAGGGGATGTGGGGGAGGGGAGGGGGGTGTTAAGTAAGGACAGGTTTATTTCAGATTAGTCTTTTCTTCTTTATTCAGCATGAGCATCCGATTCGTGGGTTCTAATAACTTTAGCTGCTCGAGCTCTGCTAGAGCTACAACTTAGAGCATTTAACGCCCGCAAGGCATGTCAAAAAAGAGGGCAAAATAAACTGATGCCAGAAATATTTAAGCAGACACAAGGTAATAGGACAGAGAAAATCGACATCTATACTAAATAATACGATTTTTCTCTAAACGAAATTTATTAACAAATTATACATTAACATAATTGCGTGAGAAGCACACCTTGAGCAACCGACGTAACATTACAGACTAATACACACATCCGTCTCTCTGTCACCATTCCATAAGTTATTAAAATTTCGTTACTACAACTGTTTATCATACCGAAAAAAATGTCCTGTGCCCACCCTACAGATTTTCTTGTCAAATTCCGTCAATATCGGTATAGGCATTTAGTCGTCAAACCGTAACAAAAAGACAGAGACTTACTTCCGTATTTATAGTATTATTACTGCAGATCACACACAAACTGACTGCGAATCACCCATGAGGGATCAATATAACGTAAAAAACTTACAGCATTGGAAGACTACCTACACTAAATTTTTTGATATCTACAGTTTAACATTCAATTTGAATAACCGGCGGTCCAGGCGTGACTCTTACGATCAAAAACAATTTTTAGAAATCTTTGCTTCCACGGAGATTTGAACCGGAGACCACGATCCAAACATCAGTAAGCAAGCGCTTTAGTCACTGAGCTACCTGACCACTGTAACGAAAGGAAGTGCAGAGACCTAGACATCCAACCCGTCTGTCTATCGCCGTTCAGTAATTTTCGAAATTATCAGACAACATTTATTATTTATACCGACAATTTTTCAACCAAATTTAGACAGTATTTTTCTCCTTGTTTCAAAGGATAAGTGTGCCTTGTTTCATCGAGACCGGATCAAAACTGTGGATTTGTATGAAGAACAAACAAATAAATAAACATACATACATTCATCTTTATACATTTAGATTACAAGTTGGATGTAAACACATTGGCTTTCGCCTTAGCCCGTTGTTCGGAATCAATTCTCCACTGAATGGAAAAACTAAGTTGAAAATACATTCCTACGTTTAGCAAAATCTGTTTAGATTTTGATCAATTCGTCTCTTTGCTGTTGGACAGGCTTTCGTAGCTATTATTCGGGTAATGTCGCTTGGTGTCCTTCAGATAGAAGTACTTCAATGTTCCGAGTGAACAGCAACAGTTCCGTGTAATGTTGACGCGTTAGATAAAATGGTTGGTTGACGCGAGCAAAAATGAAATAATTTTAAGTTCATTTTCATACATGAAATGCTAAGGCTCGAGTTTACTCATTATTTACATCTTCAATTTTAGTTAAGGGCTGATAAAACTCTATTGTTATTTTTTAAAAACTAAAACATATTTTACTAAAACAATGGGAAGTATACAGTTGATCTTAACATGTTCTTCATATGACTCTACGTTTACGAATAGCTAGCGATGAAAATCTTAAGCACCGAATTCTTTTTCTTACATTAAAGTTAGTTTTTTTTTTAATCAATGACTTAATTCTTATTCCAAGCTCATTCCAAAAAATTAAGTTATAGGAGATTATGGGACATCCTTTCGCTGTTGAGCAAAATTTGTGTATTTAAAGATTATTCTTAATGTTTTAGTTCACATTGATACAAAAGCTTGTTGCTTTAGTTTTTTGGAACAATAATTTTATTTTTATTTGCTTTTTTGGGATCTATTTCCCCCACGTGAAGCCTAGAAACCGAGCACTTCTCACAGAGATCATTCTCAACCAAAGGGATAAGGAATGGAAAGGTATTCTGCCAGGACGTTTTAAAGTAATCATTCAAGCATTTTCTTGGAAGGATTTCAAGAAAGTTTGGAAAACTGATACCAGGACGGCCGCAAGGCAATTTAAATCCACATCATACCAAAGCCTAAGTGGGATCGATACCACTCACCACCTGGCTCATTCGAGAAATCCCTTTCACCTGTGTTCGGATCTACGAGAGTTTTAGAGATGAAATACTGCAAGAAAGTTTAAAAAAACGTGGTGTCAACGTAGCTTTACAACGATTTACTGCTGGTAGCGAGAAAACTGTTAGAATGGAGCAGATATATATATCTTTACTATAAGGCTATTTCCCGATAGTGATTATTGTCCAAGCTCCTTCTTAAAAATCTGTACTTCGATGACGAGTAAATTAACAATTTCATGGATCACATCCGATAAAGATTCTGTGCAAAATAAATCAACTGGTAAATAGTGTTGCAGTATAACAAACTATGTGGCTTATCGTTTGCTTATGATGAAATAAACTTGCCTTTAGCTACATATCCACCATAAACCCGAGAGCTGTACCAGTCTGGGAGCTATTTGTTTTAAGTAAATTGAGACTTTGACTCCCAATGTCCAACCCCTCCTCCACGTGGTGGGAGATGGGCAACGGCATAAAGTAGGGGATTGCCTGTGAGGGTGAGGTACAGTGGGGACCTAGTGTGCCTCAGGACTGATACGGTAGCTGTGAAAGCCTGAAAAATGACGGCCAACGGGGCTTTGGTGAATCTACGACAGGCCTAGGAAGCCGGTAGTGGATAGAGCCTGCTTACAAAACAAAAACAAGCATCGGAAGGACGGAGCAATGGACAGAAGACATGGCTATGGAAATGGTTTAAGATTTGGATCCTTGAATAAACGGACATTAACTGGGAAAGTGGAGGAAATTGTGGACATGATGGAGAGAGGGAAGTTGGATAATTTGGGGTTGGGTGAGACAAAGTGGAAAGGAAAGGGTAGGAGTGAACTGATAAATGGTTTACAACTTTATTGGAACGGAAATGAGGAAGGGTGAAAATATGGAGTAGGGGTAGTTGTGAGAGAGGGGCTGAAAGAGGAAGTGGAAAAGATTAGTAACAGAATGATGAAGGTTAAGATGGCGGTGAAAGCAAGAAGCCTGGATGTACTTCAAGTATACGCCCCAGAAGTAGGCTGTCCAATTCAAGAGGAGGAGGAGTTTGAGCAGGAGATCCAGAGACAGCTAAATGGGCAAAATATTATAATTATGGGAGACCTAAATACCCATGTAGGCACAGAAAGGCAGGAGTATGAGGAAGTGATAGGGACAGAAGGATGGGATGGCAGAAATGAAGATGGAGAAAGGTTGCTGGATCTCTGCCAAAGAAATGGATTGAAAATAGGAAATTCCTGGTACAAAAAGCAAGAGAGCCTCAAGGTAACATGGTACAGTAGCGATTGGCAGAGGAAGTCCGTTGTGGACTACTTTATATTTAATGGTGAATTGAAGAAGAGTGTGGCAGAGAGAAAGTAATACCATCAGAGGCATTGGATAGTTCTCACCGGCTATTAGTGATGGAGCTAAGGATTGCGACAGAGAGGAGAAAATCAGGAAGATAGGAGATTAAGAGTATGGAAATTGAAAGAGAAGAGTAATGAAGAGGAATACCAGAGAATAATAAGGAGTAAGATACCCATAGTGGAAATGGGGACAGTGGGAGAGGAGTGGGAACATTTTAATACGACGTTAGTCCAAGCAGCAGAACCAGTGTGTGGAAGGACTGGTAAGAGCAAAAGGTCGAAAGAAACGACATGGTGGAATGATAGAGTAAAACAAGCAGGAAAGGAGGAAGTGGCTTGAGAAATAGACCAAAATGATGAAAGAAGATAGAACAGGAAATAAGAAAGTATTATATGGCATAGTAAAAAGGAAGAAGAAGGAGTGGATAGAAAATCTCAACACGCTGGATAAGGATAGAAAGGAAATAAACAGCTCAAAAAGGAAGTGGAAGGAGCATTTTGAAGCCTTACTGAACCCATATTGGTCACAGGATGATACAGTTGTTGATGTGAAGCAGGAAAATAATAGACATGTAGGAGAGAAAGAGAAGGATTTAAACTTGGGAAGAAGTGGAAACAGCACTGGGTATGATAAAGGGTGGAAAGGCACCAGGCATTGATGTGACAGCGTAGAAATGATAAGGGCAGCAGGAGTAGTAGTAAAGCAGTGGCTATACCGCGTGATGAGAAAGGTATGGAATAAGGGCGCAACTCCTGAAGACTGGGAAAAAAGATTAAATATCCCTATATTAAAAAAGGGAGTAGGAAGGAGTTTAAAAACTATAGAGGTATTACACTGATGTGCCACTGTGCCAAAGTGTAAAGGAAGATCATTGAAAAAAAGGATACGTGACATGGTGAAAAACGGGCTAAGGGAAGAGCAGTATGGCTTCAAATCAGGGAGACCAACGGTAGACCTGATATTTGCTATGAGACAGCTGCAGGGAAAACATTATGAGTATGGAAAGGATCTGCTGTTGGCGTTTCTCGATATTGAGAAAGCATATGATTGTGTGCACAGGAATAAGGCATTGAAGGCCCTGGAGAAGAGAGGAGTTCCCAAAGAAACCATCAGGAGTGACGGAACTTTACCAAGGACGTGTGAGCTATGTAAAAATAGGGGAAGTAAGAACAGATTGGCTGGAACGAAGGAAAGGACTAAAACAGGGAGTGCCCTATCACCACTAATATTTATTGTAATCATGGATGAAATAATTCGGAAGGTGGCAGTGAGGATGGGAGAGGAAAACATGAAGTTGATGGATTTTGCGGACGATCTGATGATCTGGGGAGGTGATGAAGAGGAAGTGCAGCGACAGTTGGATGCATTGACAGACATTGTGGAGGAATATGGCCTGAAATTTAATGTAAAGAAATGTGAGTACATGGTAACAACCAGAAAGTAGGTTAACCCAAGGAATTGTGATGGCAGGGAAACAACAAAAGAAGGTATACAGATTCAAGTTCTTGGGGAGTATATTAGAGGAATGTGGAGGAAATGATGGCGAGATAAATGAAAGAGGAAGACAAGCAGAGGCGTTTCTAAGGAGCATTAGAAGCCTGATATGGAATAAAGATGTGCCACAGAGAAGCAAGAGAGTAATCTATCATACGTATTATGTGCCGATCTTGAAGTACGCTGCTGAAATATAAACAACGAAAAAGCGGAACATCAGCAGAGTACAAGCAAGCGAAATGAAGTTTATAAGAGGTAGAATGGGAATTACTAAAATTGACAGAATAAGGAATGAAGTGATTAGATGCACCATTAAAGAGGAAGGGTAGAGAGGACCATACTGAGATAGTATTTACATGTAAAGAGAATGGAGATTCAGAGAATCCGAAGAAAAATCCACGAAATTAAGATGCATGGTAAACGACGTAGAGTAAGACCAAGAGATGGATGGCTGAAAGGAGTGGAGGAGTGTATACGGAAGAGAGGAGATGACTGGAGCAAGGTGGTGATAAAGAGTTGGTGGGGTGAAAGAAGGAAATGGAGAGGCTTGTGCATGATCAGACCCGGTCAGATCCTGGAAACTGTTGAAGTTGATGATGATGTTGATGACTTGTGAATATTCAATACAGTTAATGAATATGCAAATGCTGAGAGTATACTGGTATTATAGAAACACTTGAACTGGAATCATATGTTGTTCAATGAACAAGCACTAGCAAAAAGAAATAATTAATAACAGTATCAGTTAAGAATAAAAAACATTAGAAATTGGCAATCCTGTGAAAGAGGAGATCTACAAAATTACTTCAGAATCACAATTTTGTAAACGCTAGAGCATGACATTAGATATGCGACGATTGTTTCCGAACTAGAGGTAGATGTAATCCGCTGCTCGTATTGCGGTTCAGATTCGACCTACTCGATGTATGACAATCTTGACGAACAGTTCCGTTGTCACAGCACCAGGAAGGCCCATTGTCACATCACTGCCCTTTTTACTACACGTTTCCATGGTAACGGTTACGCCGGGTGAGGCTGAGCGCGAACTGCAGACAACATGTCGTCCTCTGCGAGTCCTCAGCAACCACAGCAACCAACTAATCCTCCAGCACAGCCTCCCATGCCAACTCATAAGCTAACCAGGGTCGTCGTGGTGCTCAATGAGATCGACGACAAGCGAGGCGCCACCCTGAAGCGAATCCTCGAGAAGATCAACGTTCAAATGCCCCATCTGGACCAGCAGTTTAACAGAAAGTGGGTAAGGCTGACGCTAGTGAAAGGGTTGATGACTAACCATATCGAGTATGTTGCCAAAAAGTACCGCCTGACTCGTAAAGGCAAAAAGAAGGCGATACTTCGTCAACACGTGATATAACCAACAACTGCCACCGCACCCGAAGAACCACGGGAAATTTTGCACGTATTCTGTCATACGTTCAGCAGCCAACGTTTACTGTAAATTGTTTCGTTTAGTAAACTTTTAAGTGTGATGGAAGTTGTCAAATTTCTGTAAGAATATTGAAAATTTGTGTTTTATTTCTGTTCAGAAAATAAATGCTCATTTATTTTCAAAAATTGTGTATCAGTGTAAGTAATGGAATTTAAACTTCGTTGCTTTTGTAGAGAAGTATTTTGATAAACAAGGCTCTAAAAGGTTCGTGAGAGTACTAATTTCCTAACTAGTTCCTTGTTATTAATATTAAGAATTCTACCAAAAGGCAGGTCTTGACCAGACCTACATTCTCGAAATTTCCACCACCCCAATTAGTTTCCTGCATTTTCTTTATTGTTGCATATTTTTTCCGCACTTCAAGGTATTCCACTATCTGAAATCTTCAACTTTCTCTTTCTTTTTCAATTAAAGAACAATGTCACAAAGTGCTTCATAACGTGGATGCTACATTCAGGTGATTTTTTTTTTTTTTTTTTTTTTTTTTCCAAGTAGCAAACTTTTAGTACGACGGCAGAAGCCCTTACCATCAACTGGGCATTTTATGTCATTTTTGCTTCGCCAATATACAAGTATTAGAGATACGTGAATATCGTTTTTGCGCGTGAAAATTGCTGTGTAAATGATGGGTTACATTCAATAAATAACAATGAAGTGTCACTTCTTGTTATTTCTAAATATAAACGTAAATATCATAGTAGCGGCTTTGTTTTCTTCCTTGTTTCAGCCAGAACAACAACATCAAACTTATTTTGATATTCCTCTTCGTCTTCCTTTCTGCAAGAAGTTGCTGTTATTATTATATTCTCGGCCGCACAATCGGAGGGTTTTTTACTAACTGGAAAAATGCTCCTTCAGCTTATGTGTTGAGAGCCCGAAGAGAAAGGGTGAAGGGGGGCGAGAAAGCGAAGAAATTCAGAAACCATTTCGTCATTGACTGGAAATGATTTGTGGAAATAAATCTGGATGGCTGGACGGGTGTTCGAACCCGCGTTCTGCCGAATGCCTGGTCTGAACGCTATTACTCACCAACAGGATCTTTTATATCCTTGCCTTAGCGTTCTGTACTTAACTATGGTACCAAATAATTACCCGCGGTGTTACTACGTCACGTCTCATATATATAGCATCTTGTGATGGCTCTAGGGCTTTACCGAGTGTATTTTAGAATGTTATTCTGAGTTTTATCGTAGGATTTATGAATTGCGAGTGTGGTGAAATTTTATGATTTAACGTAGAGGAAAAAGATTGCGACATAATCGCCCGTGGGATGAATGAAAGCTTTGGTATTGCATCAAAAGATGTTTCGATTTAGAGACGTCCAGACAACGTTGGCAGGAAGACTTTCTCTCGAAAGCAAAGGTTTAATTTTGTGTCAGTGTTTGAGATTAGCGTCTAGTTATTTACAGTAACCGGCTGAATAGATCTGTTGTCATTTAATTGATTGCTGCAGTTTGTTGCTATTCTTCATCGAACATAATCACTCCAATTATGTTTTTTCGTCGAAACTAGCCAGAGCTATGTTTATATACAGTAAGAGTGACGAGAAGTGGGTTAGTTAGGAATGCAATTAAATAGAAACGAAATTAGGCGGTTGCAGAACTGTTAAATAATCACCACGTCTATCATTTAGTAATTTTGTGATCTCCTTCTAACTTTTTGCGAATTTTAAAGCAAGACTTGAAGTGACCATCGACCGAAGGGAAATTACGTTATATTTTATTAATTACTTGACGCTAGTCCAGGTAAGGCGCATGTAAGCTCACATAAAGAAGAAACAAGATGAGGAATGCACTGGTCAGAAGCTTCGCAAGGTTTCAGCACGTGAGTGACTCTTGTATTTTATTACTGAAATAAATAAGTGGATCTTTAAGATGGTGATACTATCCAGGATTCCATTTTAAATATGCGATGTTCATTCACAAGCTCCAAGGAAATGAGAACTGTTACTGTATTGCAATGCAGCAGCAGTAAGCACTACGCTTCCTTTTTTAATATTTCTTGCACCAAATCCTCAAATTTCTCTTGATGGAAGTGAAATTACTTCGGACTGTACTAAAGTCACTGCTTAATTTTCAGGATCATTGGTAGATTGATACCTTTTATGTCATACATTATGAATTAATTATTATTTGCTTTTAAAGAACTGTTGCAGTTTTAGGATAACCAAATCTTTTTTTTTTGGTCAAACTTTAACCACAAAACAATTTTGCGTTTTGTGTTATGTTTCAACTTGTAAAACAGACGTTTTAAAAATAGCAAGCACTCATTCTCCCGCGAATTCTAAGATGGATGCACCAGGAATATACAAGGTTAATATTTAAAATTGGGATTGAGAGGGGTATCCATAGTCCAGTAATCAAAGAGAAAACTACACTTTTGCAACATTTAATCTACACAAACTATTCTAATATGTTAATAGACCCAGGGCCGCTTTTTGGGCGTGCCTCATGAATCACAGTGGTCGCGAAATCACTAAGTTAACATTACTGCTGATGCGGACACGTGCGGACCAACACACCGAAAAAATGTGGGGTTCAGTTATCTCTCGCCCCATTTGTAAACACCTGCACTCAACTAGAATGGGTGCCTCGAGCTTGCATTCCCCAAATGGTTGCAAGCGGACCGCTTCAATTCGATCGACACAGTCACCCATTAAACAAGCGCCAAAGGCTCTTGGCTTGGGCTATAAAATTATAGAAGTTGAATTTTTTAATTATTCCAGTTAGCTGAAGTGTAGAATTTGGGATTACTCCACCGATTTCTTTGATTTTTCATCCCGAATTGTCAGTTGCTAAAACGTTATTGAAAAATGCAATTTGAATTCAATTTCATACAAAATAAATAGTAGTTTGACGAATATTTTATTGCAAAATTAAAAAAAGACACTTTGTACTAATAAGGAATTTGAGGTATTCATCTTTCTTGTATACAACGCAAAAACTTCATCTTATAATATAAGTCTGCTTCCAGATTAATTTTCTCAACTCTTGTGCAAAAATCAATCCTGCCTATCTTTTAGATTTTGAAACAGCTACGTAAGTGATTGTAAAATTGAATTCTTGCTTGCCGATATCAATTAGAATTTTATGAAAAGTCATTCCTCCAGATTTTTGTATATTGCACACAAATGCAAATTCAATCGGAAATTAAATTTTAGTGCGTGAATGTAATGCCACAATAAGTGTATCTTCCACCCGCGGAATCGCCGGTGGGAAGTGATTTCTATAATAAACTATTATTATGAATCGTTTTAAAATTTCTGGTTTATTTATATATCGTATGATATTTAACTAAATATACAAAATGTGTGGACGAATCTGTAAATCAAAAACTCGTACAATATGATATCCTAAGAGCTGGTGTTTTGATCCATTCATTTGAATTGATCGATGCATCGTGAATGTCCGCTGTTGTTCCTTTGTAGGCTCGAAGAGGACTGTCAGAAACGATGTGGTGGACTGACTGAAAGGTGCTCCACATACACAATTTGCGGAACTGACGCAGCCACATTTGTGTAATAACTAACCGGACCTGCCTTTTCCTGTTCGAATCCGATTGATGATTCTACATCGCAGTCTGGGGTGATCGAATCCTTGTAACCGTTTTCAACTAAATATTTATTGGCTGTCGATGTCTGCTCCTATAGAGTTATTCACAGCTTCGTAAGGTTGAAAGACGACACTAAATTTGACTGCCGTGTGCCATAGCGTTTACCTTGATTTCAAGCGTTGGTGTTTTATTTGTGTACTGATGTATGGGTAGCAGAGAGTTCCTTAAGATGTTTTCAGACCTTCTTAGCGCTGAAGTCGAAATGTTACAGAGGACTAGAAGCCATACGGTGTTCGTGCTCCGAATACATCTCGCACTTATACGCATTGCCTGATTGAGTTGTATGTTTATCTCCTTGGTATGGGCACTATTGATCCAGTCGGGCAGCAGTACTCAGCACCTGAGTATGATAGAGGTAAGGCTGTGGATCTGAGAACGTGAGCAATTGATGTAAAAATACCTTGAACATTTTCTCATCGATTGGCTAATGGAGTTATAGTTAAAATATAAGGGAAGTATTTTTAATTTTTTATGTAAATGCTACAAACTGTGCCTAATCACAGGCACCGGGGAAATACGATTATGCCTGCTAGGTAATATCGACGTCGTTTGATTATTCTGAAGAGATAAGATGAATCTCGAAGTAATTTGAAATTCGTTATTCATATCAAATTATTCAGAAAATTTCACAATGTATAGATCTAATGGAAACTACAGTTAAACAATGTAGACCTAGGTTTATTCAAAAGTAAATTTTGAGCTTAATAGGTGTTTTTTTATATAAAAAAGTCGAAAAAAAATCTTAAGATCTTAAACATTGAGCCAACCCTAAAACTAATACTAGACCATATGTAATTAGATCAATTAAGATGAATATAAAAAAGATTTTAAAAAAATCGAGTAACATAGTCCCTGGGCATTAAAATTAGGCTATTTCCTCATGCAAAAATCAGAAGTATAATTTTCAGCTGTATCGCTACCACTACAATCAGCATGAGCCCACTTACCACAAGACACACATCTAAACCAGAGCTCAGAACTACCTAAGTCACCACATACTAAACATGTCTTTGTATTTTCTGTAAACATATCAACGATCACATCACAATCATCATCATTACATAACAATGACTCATCTATGTCCTTTCCTGAAGAAGTTTCCTCAAAAGATATTTGACTGCGGCAAGTTTTCTTTATTTTCGTTGATTTTGTGATTATCTTACTTTTCCATCCTGTATGCGTATTTTTTTCTGCCCATCTTTCATCTTTTAGTTATGTGTCCCCAAATATATTAACTTCACACTTGTTGAAGGCAAGAATCCTGTTAAGACCTGTTGTGGAAGAGTTTTTCAAACTTATGCTTGAACTTCTTTTCTTGAAACATGATACGCAGTCCTCTCCAGCCATTTTCTTGTCTTTGTTAAAATTGTGTTTGATTTTAAAATTTTCAGCTAATTCGTAGGCAAGTCGTAGCAGTTCAGCCAAGGTAATTCCATAGAATGTATTAGCTAATTTGGGTTGATATCACAGTCGCTAATTTTCACGAATCCATCATGGATAACATATTATTAGCTAATTGTTTAACATGGTTTGATAAAACTGTTTCTTGATCAGGTGTAAAAATTGATTTTCTACCCAAGGATGATTTATCAGTAGAATTTGACTTTAAACGGTCTGTAATGTAATTCTTGGAATATTTAATTCCTCAGCTACGCTCTTAAATGATCTACCACTTTCAACTATCTAAAAAGCTCGTTTTAGCGTTTCTTCGGTCCATTTACCTCTCTCTGTAGTTCGTTTTCTGGATCTCGGCATCTAAAATGCAAAAATAACCATCATTTTGGGATCTAAAAACATCATTTCAAAATATACGGAGATGGGGGAATACCGACACCATGTCGGTATTTCCCCACAAAGATATGTCGACTTTACCTCGTATGAACAGTACTAAATATAAAATGTTCGCGAAGCTAATCTGATCACTAATAACCAGCAAAGAATACACAAAAATGTTTGCTAAATTGTGTTCTTTCCAAAGTGTAGTGTAGTGTAGTGAGCGGTGAGTTTGAATTTCGTAATTGAATTTGTGTGTGTGTGTGTTTTGCTTTGTTTTAGCTAAATGTGCATGTGTGGTGGATGGTGGAGACGCAACGTGGTATTATATTACTGTTGTGGTGGTGTTTTGTGTGCACTAGCGATAGAGCACCGTCAAGAAAACAACAGAACAGCAATGAAGTTTGACAATGTCGTGCATTGAAAACTATGCCTCAAAATTGATTGCTAGTCAAGTTACGAGAGCAAACTATACCAAGTGCAATAGTGTAAAAAACAACATGATGGTTGAGTTCGCAGGCGAGCAACGACCACACCGCAAAATGCAAATGTAAAATGTAAGTTACAATATAAAACCTATCCTAGTATACTTATGTAAACAAAACGTCTTGCATGATAATCCAGAACGGATATATAAATATTAGTAATCAAACTGATATAGGAATATAAGTAATAGTATGCTTCCTATATAAGAATAATTTTGGTAAATCTAACAATCATTATATTCAAAAGTCAATAACAAATCACATATTATAGCAAAACTGTACGCTAAAGATACCTCGCCGAGAGGCGAAACGCGTCCGGAAAATAAAAACAATATCCAACAGATGTAATGGCGTATTAGTAAACAACAAATACTAATTTACAAAGCAACTGTAGAGGAAAATGGCCTACAATAATCAAATAAAATAAATGGTCATTTCCGGTCTCTTCTTTCTCTGTCGCAGCGTGTCAATCTTCGCGGCTTTGTGACCCTTTTAACACATCCATTCCTGGTCTGAACCAACTTCAGGTTTACAAAGGTGAATTCTTAGCTTCATTATCAGCTACTACAGTGGCAACTTCATCAAATTATATTCCAGATTCGTCGGCGACTTGCTACTTCTGGGAATCTTCCAGAACTATAGTTATTTCTTGTGGCAGCTTTACGCTTCCAGTTACTTACCTTACATGTATTCGAATTCTCTCAACACTCTCATTGTCTCAGATACTTCTCCTACTACTACAGAAACATCCGATTTCAGTGGCTACCTCCATATTCACTTTATCTTTAATTCACTGTATTACCTCTTGTTCGGAGAATTTAGTCTCCTTGGTTGCACTAATTTGCAAAGCTAAATTTGTTTTCAGTGTTTCTACTTCCGCTTTAATACGGCCTCTGACCTCTGATCTTATCAGAGTCTTCAAATCCTCCTGTCCCACATTTACAGCATTGAAATACGACTGCACGCTCTGCTGTTGTCAGTTCATTGCGGTCATCGTAGAAAGCGGATACTCAAATTGGTATGTTTGCTTCGGCTCCACCTGTTGGGTAAATTCCCACCGGAAACAAACGCAATAGTTTCATCAGTTCTTCAGATGTCCCGGCCATACTTGCTTCAACCCGCACGACCGCCGTATGTTAGTCGGATTCTGTTACTTTACTCGTCATGTATGTAACAGTTTCGATTTCAACAGGTGGTTAAAAACACGGTTACGTGTTTCTTATCATTCTATATTCTCTCAGGGTTGGTTTCCGAAACACTCGACAATCTTCTATTGCTGTATGATGCCTTTAGGTGTCTCTAAACCTTATATGCTTTTACTAACTTTAAAAAACACAAATATAGATAAATTAAGTACATGCGATACTAGTAACAAACATCCGAAAAAAGTGAGAATTAAGACTATACAACTAAATTCCACAATCCCTGTGAAATTACAGAAGTTCATAAGTGCCAACGATAAACAAAAATGGAAACAACACAAATATCAAAGACCAGGCAACCCATCAACCAACAGATGGAAATTTCAACGCAGTTTTCACAGCCCCTGAACAAAGAACATCAAATACGTTTCAATAACAGTGTCATTACAAAAGAATCAGAAGCTCTACGCAACAAATACAATTTTTCTGCGACAGCCACGTGCTTTCAAAATCCAATGTAAAAAAATACTTAATCACAAACACTTTACAACAAATATAATTTTTCTACCGCAGCTGCTTCCTTTCATAATTCGACATTATTAAACTTGAAAAACATTGAATTAATAAACGAGCAATGAGCAGGGTTATCTTATCTGGGCGTATGTTATCGGTATGCTAAACCACATTGAACATCCGATTGAATGTAACGAAGAACTACTGCTTCCGATGATGGATTGCAGTCGTGATCGCGGAGGTGCTCGTTGCGATCTCCTCCACTCTGCACCGTTTTCTCCCCGCCATGCAGAAATGCCGATTATTACCAACTCTGTCCTGTCAAAGTTGGAGACAGCTCTCACCTTTCACCGTTGTTCACATAAAAACAAAAATTCTGTCAAGCAGACATTAATGTGTGTGGAGGAAAAATACTGTTAGTAAAATATTCCACTTACTCTTGTGGGATTCACGGTGCTTCGAACGATGTTTTACTTCCAATATTTCGGCGCCCAACCTGAGACCTTCACCAGGGCTGTTTAGAAGTGATACATCATTTCTGACAATTGCCACACCATTACCTTCACGCTGTGAGACTGTGTTGACTTTTATCGAAGATTCCAGCATACGGTATATCGGTTCGAATCTGCGAATGGATATGTTATTTTATAGTTAGTCGATCACAGTATACTTCGAACGTTCCTGAAGGAAGTGTAATAGGACCACTTATTTTCTTAGCTAGGTGACAACGTTAAATGCTGGTTGATTTTGTTTGCCGACGATTCAGTTATCTATTGGGAAGTAAGCTGCTCTGACGATTCCTTAGAAATTCAGCGCGATTTGGATGTTATCTCCGGATGTTGCCGTAAATGGCAGCTTATACTTAATTGCAACAAGTTCAAGGAAATGCGAATGAGTAACAAAAAGAAACAGTTTGTTCATGAGTACAAAGTAAACAACTCAGTTGTTGACACGCTTGATTCCCTGAAGATTCGGGGGGGGGGGGGGGGGGACATGAAATTGGACTTGCGCATAACTTTAGTTGTAAGCAAAACTAATTCTAATTTACGATTCGTAGATTATGTTTTGAGGAATTTTAATGCTCATACAAGAGAAGTAGCGTATAAAACTCTAGTGTGTCCGCATCTGGATTACTGTTGTGGAGTTTGGGATCCGTATCGCTAGGGCCTGTTTGACTCAGAGGAGAGCGATTCGTTTTGTAGTTATATGAAGTGTATAATACTGTGACAACATTGCAGTCAAGATATTTGTGAAAGTTGGAATGTCCGACGTATATATGCTGAATAGGATGGGACCTAAAACAGACCCCGCGTGAATGAGACAAAAGGTCCCATTGTCACATCAGAACTCAATTACTAATCATTTCCTTGGTAACGGTGTAGTTGGATGAGGCTGAGCGCGCATTGCAGGCAACATGTCGTCCTCTACGAGTTGTCAGCTACCACAAAAACCAAAACCTTTCAAGAGCGTGCGGAAGTTAACCTGGGTCATCTTGGCCCTCAATGCGATCGAAAAGAGGAAGGGCGCCAACCTAGAGCAGATCCTAAAGAAGATCGACGGGGAAATACCCCCCCGGAGAAGGAAGTCAAACAGAGTATGGGTGACGCAGACACTGTTGAAGGGATTAAAAGCAAGGACATCGAGAGGGTTGACAACTATTACCGTCTGACCCTTAAAGGCATAAAGAAGGCAAGACGCCGGCAACTCATAGTGCAGCACAAGATACAAACAACAGCCACCGCCCCAAACAACTAGGAGGACATTTAGCATGTATACTGTCATACGCCAAGCAGGCAATGTTTATGTAAAAAAATTGTTTAGTGAACTGTTAAGTGGAATAGAAGTTAACAAATTTATGTAATATTATTTAAAATGTGTACCTAATTCTGTTTAGAAATTAATAAATGTATTTTTTAAAAAAAAATAGATTTTTATTTAAGTCATAGCATTTAAATATCGTTTGTTGCAGAAAACTAATTTGATGAATAAGGCTCTCAAATTCGCAAGACCATTGATTTCATAAGTATTTCCTTCTTAATAATAACATGTGTATAAGACTAGTCTTGACATGGCGACTATTCTAGAAGTCTTCTCCACATTGTGTTATAAGTACAATCTTCTTGGTAAACATTAGTTTCACAATACGTAGTCCGTAAAATTAAATTTAACAAAAGTATTATACTCTAGGTTTACGGTTTATATAGATAATACAATTAAAATTTATAAGAAAAATCTTAGGATATGCAATTGCTTCAGACTTTTTGTACACATAGTAGTTACAGTATACTTCGTTCATGAAAATAAGATTTACGTTAAGAGAAACCTTTTGCTTATTTCGGTAAATGAAAGGTATAAAATGAAAAATCTTCTATATAAGTATTCATTAATTAGTAAATAGTAGTAGGAAAAATAATAGAGGAGACAAAAGGATCTTTATAATTAAACAGCCCAGTTTTCTTAATATGCCATTATACATTCATATAGCCCTTTATCGTCGCTGGCCAGGAATAGGATTGTTTATGGGTAGGATATTTCGTAATACCAAGATCCTACTGTACATGAGGTGATTTGTAATTTACATTAGTAATACAGAAAAGTGTTAGGACCAGGTTGTGTTTTCCAGACTCTTAAGTACACTGAAGGAGTCTGTCAGAATCACGACTTTATGATGGCCGCATTGGTGGCTATATTTAATTGCTCCAAGCAGAGATCTCGCTTCAGATGAGAAGATTGACGCTTCTTCCGGGCGAAAATACTCAGAAGAAGGATCGTCCCAACCTACTTTTGCCTGGTATCTTCGATCCATCTGTTTACATATCAAATATGATGTCATCTAACTTTAAAATGTAACTGATTATTTTCCGATTAATGTATCGATTTCTATCTACTTCCAAAAAATGTACACATTTTGTTTCTAGACTTAGTTCGTAGGGTCAAGGTATTTGGGGAGTCTTTTATAGGGTACGACCTTATCTTTGCTTATTTTCCAGAACGAGTTGGCATTTAAATACGGGAGCATAACACGTTCTTCAAGTGAGTGGTCACTGTACGCTAATTTTTCAAATAGTAACTTTTCGGCGATGAATTTTCGCCGGATGTGAAGAGGAAATTCGCCTGCTTCAACAGGCAAGGCATCGCGTTAGTAGGAGTGAAGCCAATAGTTCCCAGACAGGTTCTGAGACAACGTGACTGAGGGCTGTCTAATTTTTGAAACGCGTCTTTAGCGGCATTGATGTAGATCATGCTGACATAATCTGATCAGTGCTTGATACAGGAGCAGCAGCGTTTTGGTGTGGGAAAACAACCTTGTGCCACCAGAAATTCTTAATAATAATAATAATAATAATAATAATAGAGTCCTTGTGACAATCTGTGGGAGGTCCACATGGTAAACATGTAATTCTGCTTCCATTAAGAAATTGTACCCGATTTAGACGGTTAGGTCGTGAATACAGGAGAAGTAAAATCATATTTCAGATCGACTATATCTGTAATTTTGTTACTGGAACCCGGGGTAAATGAAGACATTAGAGAAAAGAAGCTTCGTTTTAAAAACAACAAATATATTGTTTCACCACCATCATCGTCATTGTGTTGTATGTCCTTTCCCATCCTGTAACATCGGTTTTTTTTATGAGCAACATGGCCTGTCCACTGCCTCTACAAGGCGGCTGACTTACCTTGGAAAAGGATGCCCCTGTGACTGATCATTGTCGGTTGTTGTATTCTTGTCTTTTCTTGTTAATCATAGCATTATCATTCCCATAGTTCGCTGTGCTGTTCTAAGTTTTCCTTTCACAAATTCATGTAGAGTCCAGATCTCACACCCGTAAGTCAGCACAAGCAGAATTCAATGGTTGTTAACCAATTGCTTTAGGTTTTTGGGCATATTAGACTTGAGGATGATATAATGGCTCCAGAAATCTTGGCATCGCAGCTTGAAATGTTACTGTTCTTTTCGTGTATGCTGGGAATGAATAAATTAGTGATTATGCAAATAATTTTGCCTCGGCCACACGTCCTGACCGTCAGCGAAATGTTACTTGTTGAGTTGATAAGGGAATATCATGATTCATAACAGTAATACTCCAATAGTTAGGCGACAATGAAATATAATCTGCTTTTTGCTTATAAAAATTATTTCAATAAAAAACAGGTGATTAACTATATCGTTATGTGGACTGAGAAACCGACAAATTTACCAAAAAAATAAAATAAAAAAATGGATATCTTTATTTCTTTCCACTAATCAAGTAAATGGACTTTACTTATCCATATTATAAACTGACAAACATGATTGTGGTCACACATTATTTACAGCAAAAGATCGTATGAAATTACAATGGTATACCCCAGTGGATGTTATTAAATATCTCACAGGTGTTAGTGGACGTTTGGAAAGTAAGTTCTGGTGAACAACTGTTTCGCACGAACTATGTTCCTTTACTGCTCATAGAGTGGAGAGGTGAGCAGTGGCGTGGTAATTGCCTTTGCATGATGTTGGCTCTGCACTGACGCTACCTGCGACAGGTGGTGTCGTGTCGTGGTGTACAGCGTCACCCCAGGCGCCGTTTGTGAAGACGTGTTGGGAAGGCGTGCAGCACCCTGGCCAACAGGTTGTAGTCTAAACAAAAAACTGAATGTATCTTCCTGCGTTGGTTCCCCAACAGCAAAGTTTCTTGCCGTCTCTAGTTCAGTGCCGTCCAATCATTATTCTCCTGAAACCAGACTCGGAGACCGATAAGCAATATCTAGCGACCTTATTTGCTATTCCATTTTCACCTCATCACACCCAGCAATCACAGGCATGTCATTATTTGTTGCTGATTCCCTCATTATTTCTATCTTATGTCGCTATGACTTTCCCAACATCTTAAAAATACCCATGCCGTCAGGAACTGGTGACAATTTTTCTTCCATTCGAGACATCCCTGGGCTTTCACAGGTTTATCAACGTAAGTGTTTCCCCGATAATCTCTCTAGGACAGAGAAGATCTTTTGTTCGCATGCAGTAGCGGCTAGCGGGGCCAAACGCATCGGTGGTTGACGTCCTGTGTTTGCATTTCTGAAGTGTGAATATTTTGTATACTTTATTCACTACCTGCTGGAATTGTATTGATCACATGTAAAACAATGAACTTGAAGCGACGGAAAATTTTGCTAATTCGTCCACTCATGGAGAGCCTGCGAAACAGCTGATCTACAAAGTTACCTAAAAAAATCAAATTTGTAAATGCTCAAACCTGATTTTAATTATACGATGATAACTCCCGTATTGTTATTGGAGGATGACGTCACCCGCTTGTTGGAACTTGATTCATTTTCGACCCACTAGATGTCTCTGACAATTTGGACGAACAGTTAATTTTTTTATATATGTTTATTATACGACCAGAAAATTTAGCTTTAGTGGATAATGGTGTAGTTTACAAATCATAGCATTCTTATTGTCATGGTTGATGTCAGCCCATTAGGGCTCCTCTGTAACTACATACCTAATTGATTGCTCAGATGGGTTCCATCAAATTTATTTTCCATGATTTTTATCTCTCACTGGTTTAGTGGGCGTCTCAGTGTGAAAATTTTGGTTTGGCATTTTCCGGGGGCGATTTAACCATTCAGTTAGATGTGCAATTGCATCCTGTAGGTAATTTCGTGCGTTGAGAATATCGTTATTGCAGTCAGATATTTAGGATAGTTGGAATGTTGAACGTGTATATGTTGAATAGGGTGGGCCCTAGACTTACATGGAACTACCACATTAATCAGAAACTATCCGAAGCCTATATTCGCATCTCCAAACTCTATACTCTTCTGAATAAGAGAAGCTCTCTTAAAATCGAGAGCGGGTTGTTACTATACAAATCACTGATCCGACCCGCCATGTTATACGCATCGCCCGTATGGTGCACAGCCGCTCCGTCTAAACTACAGAGATTACAGTCCCTACAAAACAAACTTCTCCGCACTATCTTAAAAGCACCATGGTTCGTACGGAACTCACAACTTCACAGGGAAACTAGGACTCCAAATCATTAAAACGTATATTATGAACTCTGCAAAAATCTTTATAAATAGCCTAGAAGCAACTCATGGAGCACAGTACTACAATTATAGGCCGCCGATCGAACGACGCAACCACGTCTAAAATTGTATCGTCTACCGCAAGACATCTTAAGCGACGACGGGCAAGATGCCATCTGACTCTCCTTGAACACTTGTATAAAGTTCTTATACCCATTTTCCTCTCATTCTACTAAGTAAAACATTTTAAATTATATTACCAATATTATTATTATCAATATCTTAACTTATACCTGACTTTTTTTATATGTTACTATAATAATAATTCAGTTACAGAAGGAATCCAATTGGACTGACCTCAGGCCAGGCGATGTAATCAGCGATGTAATCAATAACTTTAAGATCGCAAAACTGTATAGCAAAAATGTAATTGCTGGACGTTTTAAATAAACATAGTTAACAAAAAAAGACCCCTCGTGAAGGCGACAAAAGGCCCATTGTCACAACCATCAGAACTCTCAATTACTAATCATTTCCTTGGTAACGGTGAAGTTGGATGAGGCTGAGCGCATTGCAGGCAACATGTCGTCCTCTACGAGTTGTCAGCTACCACAAAAACCAAAACCTTTCAAGAGCGTGCGGAAGTTAACCCGGGTCATCTTGGCACTTAATGCGATCGAAAAGAGGAACGGTGCCAACCTGGAGCAGATCCTCCAGAAGATCAACGGGGAAATACCCCCCCGGAGAAGGAAGTCAAACAGAGTATGGGTGACGCAGACACTGTTGAAAGGAATTAAAAGCAAGGACATCGAGAGGGTTGACAACTATTACCGTCTGACCCTTAAAGGCATAAAGAAAGCGAGACGCCGGCAACTCATAGTGCAGCGCAAGATGCAAACAACTGCCACCGCCCCAAACAACTAGGAGGACTTTTTGCATGTATACTGTTATACGCCAACAGCTAATGTTTATGTAAATTTTTTTTTTGTGAACTGTTAAGTGGAATAGAAGTTACCAAATTTATGTAAGATTATTGAAAATGTGTACCTAATTCAGTTCAGAAATTAATAAATGTAAATTTTTGTTAAATAGATTTTTATTTAAGTCATAGAATTTAAATATTGTTTGTTTCAGAAAACCAATTTGATGAACAAGGCCTTCAAATTCGCAAGACCATTGATTTCCTAAGTACTTCCTTCTTAATAATAATATGTGTATAAGACTGGTCTTGACCTGGCCACTATTCCAGAAGTCTTCTCCACCACACCCAGTTTATTTTATTTAATTGGCCTTCAGTAACAGATACCATCTGGTATTATAAGTACATTTTTCTTGGTATACATTAGTTGCAAGATACATAATCCATAAAATTAAATTAAACAAAAGTATTATTCTCTAGGTTTACGGTATACTTAGATAATAGGTACAAGAACAATTTGTAAGAACAATCTTATGATATGCAGTTGCTTCAGACTTTTTGACAACTTAGTAGTTACAGTTTACTTCATTCGTGAAAATAAGATTTATGTAAAGAGAAAACTTTTGCTTATTTCGTTAAATGAAAGGTATTATATGTAAAATCATCTATATAAGTATTCATTAATTAGTAAATAGTAGTAGGAAAAATAATAGAGAAGACAAAAGGATCTTTATAATTAAACAGCCCAGTTTTTTTTTTTAATATGCCATTATACATTAATATAGCCCTTTATCGTCGCTGGCCAGGAATAGGATTGTTTGTGGGTAGGATATTTCGTAATACCAACCTGCCTACTGTACGCTAGGTGATTTGTGATTTACATTAGTAATACAGAGAAGTGTTGGTAACAGGTTGTGTTTTCCAGTACATTGAAGGAGTTTGTCAGAATCACGACTTTACTATGGCCGCATTGTTGGCTATATTTAATTGCTCCAAGCAGAGATCTCCCTTCAGCTGAGAAGATTGACGCTTCTTCCGGGAGATAATACTTTGCTGAAGCAGAAGAAGGAGCGTCCCATACTACTTTTGCCCGGTATCTTCGATCCATCTGTATACATATCAAATGTGATATCACCTGTAACGTCTTGTTTTTGACGTTATTAAAATTAGAATAAAATAATGAGATGCATTAATTAATAAGTTAATTTGCAAAATTAATCCCGGGTAGGCGCCAAGAATGGAAGTGTTCTCTTTCCGAGAGAAGCGACATTCCAATTCTGAAATACATTTAATCAAAGCAATTATAATCTTAAAATACCATTAAAAAAACACAAATATTCATCTATTCAAATGATATACTGATTGATTGGAAAGGAAGTTATTTACAACACCTATTATTTTCTTTGAATATAAAATTTATTGGTTTATTGAACAGAACTGAACATTAAAAGTTTCTTTTGAACAATTTAGAGCATGATTCTCATCTCAGAGCGTTGCCTAGGGTTGAATGACGCAAGAGTGTCTATACATCGTCGGCGTTCTTTACCGTAGCAGATGACGTGCAGATAAAACAGAGTCTCATAGACCCTGTTGATCACCTGGGCGAAGGTCACTTGGTATCGTCCACTTAGCGAATTGGCTCCCCGCAGGTAGTGACCTGCCCGGCGATTTCCATTGGCGCTCCTCATGCAACATAAAAAACTTCCAGCTGTGCCTACTATATTGAATCATCCCAAGGAATCAACCTTCTCGCCTTAAGGGGAGACTATATGTTGGTAATGAGAGGTTGCCATTGGTATACTGAATTCATCTTTATGAAATGAATATAACTATAGACTTTTTACATGACAGTTCTAGGCCATTGTTCTGTAGCTATTATTGCTATGCTTAAGATATGCTGCTCTTCAGTCTGTGATTCATCGATAGCGTATATGACAACGTCACCTGCAAATTGGTGTGTATATACTTTGGGCGATAGTTGTAGACTGTTAGTGACCTAGTTATGTGTTGCTGCTGAAGGATGAATGTTCGAATGTGGAGTGGAGGGGACAGGATTCAAGACTGCGGTCTGGGGAGACGTTTTTGTGTAGGCAGAAGGCACTGAGCGGTGGAAGAAGACAGTTTCAGTGTGTGTACAATGCATGATACTAAATATAAGTGTTGTCGTACTGAGAAGCTTTTATTCTCTTGCCGTCGTTTCATCGATGTTGAAGAACCTACATAAATAGTGAATGCAAGAGCGAACACCAAAGCTGACACTGTCGGCTGCCAGCAGAGCTGCGCCCTTGGAGAGGAGCAATCTCAGAATTACCGTTGCAAGACTTGTATCTTGTATGTATATATTATAAATAATGACGGACTTAAAAGTGCTCGTTGAGTAAGGCCTTGTGTAGCTACATTGGGGCTAGTTTATTCCTCTTCGAGTTCACGTAAATTACCCTATCTGATAAAATAGTGGATAGTGCTGTAACCAATTTTCTTGGTATTCCTAGTGTAACAAGTTTTTTCATCATGATGGGAATGCTAACATTGTCGTAGGCTGCCTGTATATCAAGGAAGATTGCTCCTAAAATAATGTTTATTGCAGAATACCAAATTGATATCAGTAGTCACGACAGCCAAGTTATCTTTTGCCTTTTCTTAACAGAGTTTGTGTGGAAGGAACTATTTCAGTTGGCTCCACCCACCATTCCAGTCTTTTTTTACCAATGCGATCCAAAATTTTCCCTACGCAAGACATTAGCGATGAAGACCTGCAGGAGAACGCTATAGTAGGGTCTTTATCTGGTTTCAGTACTGGAATAATGACTTGAGTCCTCCATTTTATTGGTATTAGACCACTCATCCATATTTGATAAAAACAATTTAACAGTATCTTTAACCCAGATTCTGGCATATTAGACAGCATAGAATAATGTATTCCATCTATTCTAGGAGAAATATCGGTAGAGAGTTTAAGGGCTTGCTGAAATTCTTTCATAGAAAACAGAAGCTTCGTAAAGTATGAGATTGAAGCTAGAGTCCTGAAATTGTGTAGGAGCAATTTTATCTACAAATTCTTCTACAACTGTGGAGCTAATCTTGTTAATACCTGTGATGAAATTTGCTTTCTTTAAGGTTTCTGATTGTTATCCAAATTTTTGAAATATTTGAGTCCTTTCCTAACGATTCGAAATACCGGATCCAGTTTAAGCGTTTTTGATTTCTCAACGCTCTCTTAGTACGAGCGTTGATTTGCAAATATGCCACAGGTCGGGATTCTTGCGGTCCGTGGAAAGTGCAAGTCGTCTTTGAGCCACTGCTCTGGAACATGCTGGACTCCACCACACAGGAAGTCGAGTTTTCCTGGCACTACTGTAATTTTTTTGCTGAATTGCTTTATCTGCCGCTCTTGATATTGCCACTGTAAGTTTATATAGCAACTCGTCGTTTGTTCAGTGATATTTCTAGCTTCTTCTCGGATGAGTCAATTATATAGAACCCAGTCAGCCCTATTTGGATTATACGTTGTTGTTAATGAGCAGGGAAATATTTACTTTAAAGGCGTCATATTGTTAAAAGAACGGGATAGTGATCGTATTCCAGTTAGTCTTTCAGCACCTGCCAGGTGTGTATGGATGCTAAATTGGGAGAACAGAGCGTTAAGTCAACTGCCGAGGAGTATCATCCTAGTAACAACACAAGGATTGAATTCCCGCCCTTCATTACATCCAAATTATGATCGTCTACCATGTCGGTAACTACCGATCCTTGTGTGCCATTGTATCGACAGCCCCAACTTTGACTATTGGGGTTAAAATCATCGGCCAGTACTACCAATGAACTGATTTTCCTCAGTAATTTTGCCTAACCATTTGAGTGAATTTTTATTCTTGGGATGCAGTAAACAGATATGGCCATGAAAAATATCTGTTAGCTGCGTATTCGTACTGCAACCACTTGGAAGAGTAGATTATTCATATTAAGATTAACTGGGGACGTTCTGTTGCACCATTACGATCACTCCTCCTTTTCCGTCAGTTCTGTCATTTCTGTAGAGGTTGTACGACGTTTTGGTTCGCTTAAAACATGTTCCTGATAACACAGAGATGTTTATTCTGCTTCGTAATAGTTCTGTAGTAAGACTTTCTCTGTTTGACCATACCGACCTCTCATTTCATTGCACTATTTTTAGTTGATGGAAGACTGACAGGATTCAATTTCAAATCTATTCTATTACACCCCGCAAAAGTTATATTATTAATTTCCGACTTTACGTTTTTATTATGTCACAAAAGTATTTTTCCCACTGACATAGAATGGAATATTGCTTTTAGTACTTTCAACCATCACGTAGTAGGAACCTTTTTTTGTTTTGTTTATAAGGTTGTCAGGCTTTTCAAAAGTTGCTGAGAGATTAGTACTGTGATTAGTATTGTGTTAGAGGTTATACTTTCATTGGCTAAATAATCTTTTAAATTACTGGATTCTGAAACTCTTGCTGTACACTCTAAGTTATGCAAAAACTGGCAATTTTCTTCACTCGTTTACTCACCGATGGTGACTGTTTTGTCTTTTGAGGTTACCGTAATCGTGAATGGGATCGCAATTGCATTTTTTGGTTCTGCTGGGACTGCTGTTGGTCTGTCATAACTCTAAGCTGGTCGTACTGCATCTCTTCCATGTCCGTATGAGAAAGTCGTTCAGCATGGTGGATGCCAGTGTGCTTTACTTTGTCTTGAAAACTAGGCGAGGACTGAAGATCTTCGCTGTCAAAAGCTACGTCAACAGGAGCGCTTTTGTAATACGTGCTATTTTGCTGGCTGATGACATCGCTCCAGCATTATCGTAGTGTTCCGAGACTATGTCTGTGGAATACTACTCAGTTAAGTGTGTATATCAACTGCAGTAATGAACTGATGAAAGACGTATGATAGTCGGAATAGTAATACACTCCTATACACTACGACTATTCAGCCTCACTTAAATCCTTGAGAAAACTCGAACGATTGCTCTCGTCGGCGACTCAATGGAATTGCGAGCTTTAAATCTCTAATATCAATCAGAAAAAGTTTCAAATATATAAAAAAGCTTATTTTACATCACAAGGGCAATGAACACCAGCTGCCACCGTAAAATCCAAAGATGATATTTCCACACCCAGTTTTCTTAATTCTAGTGTTACTGTTTTGCACTTCAATGTATCGACCATGTGAAATCTTCGACCTCTTTTTCCAAATGCGGTACGGTGGCACACAGTGTTTCATAGTGTGCAAGTTAAATACAGAAGAATTCTTTTTTCTCAAGTAGCAGGCTGGTAGTAACTCGACGGAAGCCTTCATCATCAAACGGGAATTTTGTAACATTTGCTTCCGCAATGTGTTAGTGGTATATTTCAAGCAACTGGTTTTTTTAACGTGAAAACCGGTGTGGAAATGATACTTCTAAATCAATTGGGTATCGATTCAATGCCCCGATGACGCCCTCCTTGACGAAGGGCTGTTACGTCCCCCCTATACGAACGAGTCTGGAAATAATTTCGTTAAGATATGCTTGCAGTCTATTCAAATTAATTGCAAACTAGAATAGAGCCAATAGGGTAGTTAATGTTGAGGTGTCAGCTGCTCGCATTCTTACTAAAAGTATGTAACATATACAAATTTTAACTACGGGCTAAAATTCTTGTAAAACAATAATGAAGTAGTTCTAACACAATGAAAGCTTAGAAGCCTCCATGGTGAAATTTCTTATTATTTGTAAACACAAATGGAAATTTAAGACTAGCGCCTATGTTCGCTTACTAATTTCAGCCATTGCAATAGCATAATGCCTATTTTGATATTCTTCTACGTCTTCCATTCTGAAAAAAGTTGGCAATAGAAGGAATTTAGAAACCATCCCATCATCGCTGGGAGTGACTTATGGATGGCCGTACGAGTGTTTGAACCCGCGTCCCGCCGAATATCAGTCCCAAATGTTACTCACCCATAGAGATCTCTAACATCCTTACCATTGGCGTTCTGTCTATAACTTTAACACCAATTAATCACACGTGGTCCCGCTACGCTACGTGTCAACTAGATACGCAGTACTCCATCGGAAATAGAACGGTTTCTGTATTGCAGCCCAGCAATCGTAAACAGTATCCTTAATTTGGCAATTCTTGCATCAGATCCTCAAATTTCTCTTAAATGAAGTGAAATTTCTTCGAACTACATTTAAAAAACAGCTTCAGATTTGACACACTGTTTCCTCTTACGTAACTCAATACCGGTAACCTGACATCCATAACACAGTATTCTGACTTTGCTGGATGATTGGTAGATTGCTACTTTTTTTAGTCATACCCCTCAATTAATTATAATTTGAATTTAAATAACTGTTGCAGTTTGAGGATAAACGACCAGAAATTTTTTTGGTATTGTCATAACTTCACCACAAAACTATTTTGTAGTCTTGTAGTGGATTAAGTTATTTCCTTGTTTCATGATTTTAAACGTTATTGTATCCTGGCGCGGTGAATATAACCCATGCTGTGAATTTTAGAAACATGTATTGTGTAATCTGTTGATTCTAGTAGTTGTTAAATATACTTAATTTTCTCCAGTAGTAACCTCAAAGACGTAATTCCATTGACACAGTAACACAACAAACAATCGCCAGAGGTTCTTGGCTTAAGCCATAAAATCACAGGTAATAACTAGCTGAAAACAAACAACATAAAAAAAAAAATATTTCAGCTTACTAAATTGTAGAAATTGATTATATTCTTTCAATGACTTTGATTTATCACCACGTTTAATGTTGAAATGTTTAGTAAGAATAAATAAAAACTTAAATTCTTACAAAACTAATGGTATTAGGACATATATATTATAGAAAAATGAAAAAGGCACTTAGTACTCATAAGGAATTTCTGGAAAATTATGTTTCTTTCTCATCTATACTATTATGAATCTGTAAGCAAGCTGCTTGTGGATCTTTAATAGAACTGGAGCTCCGCAAAAACTACCGCAGCAATATGGATGGCACTTTCAAATTTCTAGAGCTAATGGTTCGAATTAAAATCTGCAAAAAATAGCTAATGACTTATATGTACGGAGGGCTGGAGGAAATAATTAAATACATTTTCAGACATGAAATTGAGAGACAGGGATCACACTGTAATTGAGAAGTTCACACCTTGCACAAAAACATAAAAAAATATCACACTACTTAACTTAGAATTCTGTTTAGTTTTAGTTGTATTTAGTTTTCAGCTATCTTGAATGCAGTAAATAAACGGAATACCTTAATCAGATGTAATAATAATGACTAATATTTCATTTACTGTAAAAATAATGCATTTGTAGCATTTTACCAAAGACGAATGTACTAATCTCTGGATTTTTTTTATATTTTATTTGTTTTTGGTCATATTTTCCCGGTTTCGTGAATTTTGATAAGTACGTATAATTAAACGGGAATCGTTACTCAAATTACTTCATAATATATTAATTCTTCGATAAGAGGAACAGAATTGTAATATTTATGGTAAGTATTTTTGTGCTTAGTATCGATAGTACTTGGTTTTCACTATACCGTATCACTGCAATTTTATAGTGAGAAACAATTATGTCGCCTACCGATAGTTCTTGAGATATTACGAGTCAAAATCAATTGTATGTTCAGTTCCTTGTGCCTTTTGAGACGTTTTTAATCTGATTCTGATCGCATTTCACCTAACCACAAGAACAAACTATACACAGCGAAACAGCAATGTATTATCGCACGTGTCTTAGTACTCTAGCAATTCAAACTTAAGTTATATTATGTAATTAATTGTTTTAATTTCCGCTACCCGTACTCTGTCATTACCAAAAATATTTTTAGCGATGCATTTTATGCGTTTAGATGTATACGCATCGTTTGATTTTGAAGTGGCAATATCAGTATAGATTGTGGTTAGGTCGATATGCAACCTGAACCAGAATGTTCTTGGAACAAGAAAAGGCATGATGCATTCAATTATTGTTAACTAGCATTTACCCACTGCTTCGCACGCACAGGGTTTGGCGTGTATAAAAATACCCTTTTTTTGTTTTAGTACTAAATATTAACTTGAAGAAGCAAAAATATAAATTTTGGTTTAGACTTTTGCTTTCCTTTAGTTATTACCTCCGATTCGGTTTTCATACTATAGTTTGGAAGTTTTTTATTATAGTATACTTATATTTTCACACAGTATAATTTATAAAAATAATAAATTAAAATTAGATGAAAGATAATACGGACGTATTGAGAATTAGTTGACCTTTTGGTCAGTTTAAAAGTGGGTATTAAGGCTAAAAGAAATGTGCCTTAGACATAAAGCATAATGAAAGTTACCGTCTGCGGTAGTGTTGGCAGTAGCGAACGCTCATTTCTAAAAAAAAATCTCTGCCGCCAATGATAGCATTTGCAATAACGAATTTGAAATCGCTGTCAAATTTTCGTAATACGATATGTGTACGTTGCTATGCCGTGGGTAGTAACATGAATTTCTTGCTTAATGACTTCTATGCATAAACACACGTCTCTTCATCGTATCTCAAAATTTAAGTGGTTAGATTAAAATGCGGCCGGAACAAAAAAAAAATGTTGTCAAAGCCATACGTAAATATAGGCTGGATATGCACAACTTTCGTTTCTGGGAATACACCTCATTACTGATATGGCACTCATTAAAGCAGCTTATAGGAGGAGGGGACATTGCCCGAAACTGGTACTGACCTCATGAATTTTGTTTTAACTGCTTCGTTATATGGTTCTCTTCACGTTTTGCACTCTCCTTTTTCGGAAAAGTCTCCACGAATTACATTAAAAATGCCGAAATGTGAGAGTGACGCATATCTATTAGATGCCACCGGCGCTGCAAAAGCAATGACAATCTCAAATGTTGGTTAAATTCTTTTCGTAACATTTTCTTGCCGTGGCTGTTACTAAAGCAGCTTATTAATGATTATTAATAACTGAATTAATCATGCCTCATGTTTCTGCAAAAGGTTCTGGTCCAGGATCTAACCACTGATATTGGCGCTTCGAAATCAAACGATGCAGATACACCTAAACACATTAAATGCATCGCTAAATACATTGTCAGTTTCAGAATTCAAAGTACGCGCAGGGTAAATTATAACAATTAATTTCATAATTCAACTTCAGTTCCTGCAAGAGGAATAAAACACGCGCAATAATACATTGACAGTATCGCAATGTTACGTTTATTCTTTTTTTCTTCTAGCAGTTGTGGTTAGGTCGAAATGTGACCTGGAACAGATTAAAAACGTCGCCAAATGCTCAGGGAACTACACATATAACTGATTTTTCTTCAGATTTCTCGAGAACTATCGGTAAGCGATGTAATACATAATTTTTTTCTTTACTTTCGAATTGTCTTACGTTATTAACCATCAAATTTCGGTGAACTGGTATCTTTAAAACCCTTTACTATCTATATTAAGCACAAAAATAATTACCGTAGGTATTACACTTCTGTTACATTGAAGAGTTAAAATATTATGTAGTGGTTTGAGTAATGAATTCCGTATAATTACATTTATCGGAACAGATAAAACCGCGAAATTATAACCAAAGACAGATATATACAATACAGAGATATTCGTCTGTGGTCTAATGCATGATTATTACAGTAAATTAAACACCGTTATTAGAAATGCTTAACGTCAGTTTCAGGTGTTCCGTTTACAGCATTCAAGAAAACTGAAAAACTAAATATTCGAAGTAAAAATACTAAACAGAATTGTAAATTAAGTTGTGTGATATTTTTGTCAGGTTTGTGTAGGGAGTGAAAATCTCAATTATAGTGTGATCCGTATCTCATAATTTGATCTCGAGAATTGTATTTAATTATTCTCTCCGTACCTCAGTTCATATAAGTCATTTGTTATCTCTGCAGATTTCACTTGTTATCGTTAGTTCTAAAGATATGAAAACACCATCCAAATTGCTGCGGTAGTTTTTGTGCGGCTCCCGTTCAAATAATGAGACACACGCAACCTGCCTAAAAATTTATAATAGTATAGATAGATAATTAATAAGCTACTTTAATGAGTGCCATGTCAATGATGACGAATAATCCCCAAAACAAACCAACCATTGTGCATGTCCAGCCAACATTTCCATGTGGCAATGGTGGCATATTTCTTCTTGTCCTGGCCGTATTTCAATCTAACCACTTCAATTTTGAAATACGATGAAAAAAACTAGCTTGAAATTCGGGGGGATGCATAGAAGTTATAAGCAAGAAGTACATGTTATTACCCACGGCATGAGAATGTACACATAAGGTATACGAAAACATGCCAGCAATTTTAGATTCTTTGTTGTAAATGCTGTCGTTGGCGGCAAAGATATTTTTTATAAATGGCCGATGAATGCATCCTCTGATTTAGATCTTTAAATTACTGCATAAAAGATTCCTGAATTGAATCATCGCTTACTGATATTAATTAGAACTTAATGCGAAGTCATTCCTTGATATTTGTGTATGTTGGACAAAAAATTAAAATTCAGACGGGAATTGCTGTCGAGTGTTGAGCGAGCGTCGACATTTACCCACTGGCGGGACCGTCCTAGCGCTCACTTACTGTTGGCTGCGGTTTTAACTTTCCAGTAGGCATCTGTAAGCACCTGGCTAGCATAAAACACGCACACACACACACACACACACTGAGACTTAATTTACATATAAAATAATTGTTTAAAAAACATAAAAACAGCCTTCAAAAAAAGGGCACCAAAAATTTTAAAATAACTTTATACCTTGCTTAGAAGAAAGTAAGTCTAAATGGACAATATTTTACATTACTGTTATTGATATTTTTACATTAATTAGCTATTTTTTTAGTCGGTGCCAGCTGTCAGATCGCGCAGATTGAATTACTGAACTTTATTTGGTGTTCGAGACGAACCGAGAGTAAGAATAAAAATTCCAAATATTTTACACCATGTAATGAGGTACATAGTTTTATTGCGGGAGACAGCTTAGGGAAACAAATTAACGGTATGTTATCTGTGGCTTGGCCTCGTTGGTCATCCAGGCATATCTCTGGCGCTATAGTGTCAGTTGGTAGGTAGGCTTCATCATGCAGTAAAATCTTTATTGTTAGTATAATATCGGTGTATCATCTATAGGTTTCAGTTTTGTTGAAAAATGTTTCTAGAATTAATTGTAGAAAAGTAGTAACATGATTTTTTATGTATTATTGTTCTTATCTTTTTGTTTTTCTTGTTTTGGCTGGCACCGACTCCAAAAATAAATAATTAATTTAAAAATTTCAATAAAAGTATTGTAAAATATTGTTCATTTAGATTTACTTTCTTCTAAGCAAGGTACAAAGTTATTTTAAAATTTTTGGTGCCCTTTTTTGAAGTCGGTTTTTATGTTTTTTAAACAATTATTTTATTTTTAAATTTGTAGTGGTATTACAGTTAATTTGTATTTAAGTATGCCGCAGCAGTTCTCATTTTGCGAACAACCTGGTAGCTCAGTGGTTAAAGCGAATGCTTTAAAAAAAAATTAAAAAAATCTGTCTTTACAACAACTTTCAGAATGGGGTGAATTGGATGCTGTGTTAAGGAATGACAGTTTACATTTTGGTCCAGGTTGTGTTGATTTAATCATAACGTCTATTAAAGCTGGTTTTCACAACGTAAAAGCTCAGGGTCCAAGTTGAAATCTGAAGTACATATTGAGACATTAGTACACATACATTTTATAAATATTCTGCAATGACTAAAAAATAGCTTAATTGATTTTGACGGTACTTAAAACTGTGGATTTTGTAAAGAACATTGGAAATTATAAACGATGGGGTAAAGGAGAAGAGGGATTGTGCTTTTGTATACCAAATGTAGACTGTCTTTTCTGATTGATTTAAAGTGTACATTTGTAAATTTCTATTGATATCATATAAAATTTTTAGGTATGTATAAAAAAATAATTAAGGGTTGTGGAGGTGAAGAGTAGTTAGGTTTTTGTTAAGGTAGTGTGGACAGCATTTTTCTCTTTGTTTTAAAGTATACATCTCCAAAGTTCCATCAAAACCAGATAAAAACTGTAGCTTTGTGTAAAGAACATTTACAAAAATTAAATGGGGTAAGGGAGTGAGCGGTTGGGTTTTGTAAACAGAATGTTTCTCTTTGTTCTTAAGTATACATTTGCAGTGTTCCATCGAAATCTGATAAAAACGGTAGGTATCTATAAAGAACATTGGAAATTAGGAGGGGTGGGGGTAGAAGGGAAGAGTGGTTGGGCTTCTGCAACCTAATTTAAACACAATTGTTATGTATTTTTTTAGAGTATACGGGTGCAAATTTTCTTTATAATCAGATAGAAACTGTGCTTTGTGTAGATTAAAGGGGTGGAAAGGGGAAGAGAAGTTTGGCTTCTCTAAACCAAATGCAGACAGTATTTTTCTGTTTATTTTGAAGTATACATATGCATACTTCCTTCAAAATCAGATAGAAACGGTAGCTTTATATAATGAATATCGACAGTAATTATAGGGATAGAAAGGGGAATAGGGTTTGTGTTTTTGTCAAAGTAATGTGAGTAGTATGTTTCTTTTTCTATTTGCTTTAAAGTATACACATGCGAAGTTCCACCGAAATCGGAGCAAAATGTGGGTTTGTACAAACATTAAGGGATGTAAAATGGGAGCTAGGGTAGTTTTTTTCTCAGAAATCTTCTTCATAAAAAAATACATATATGTGCCAACTTTCATAAAGATCGGTCAAATGGTGTCAACTGTAGCTTCTCAAAAAGAAAATTGACAAAAGTCAAGGGGCAGAAATGGGGAAAGGGGTTCAGTTTTTGCAAACCAAAAGCTGGCATTATTTTTCTCTTTGTTTTACATGAAAAGTTTGCTAAGTTCTATCTAAACTGGATAAAAACTGTTGGTTTGTATAAAAATTAAACGGTTTAATGGGGAGTGGGAATGTTTTTTTTTTGGTCCGAAACCTTCCTCGTGAAAAAATACATATAAGCGCCAACTTTCATGGTAATAGGTCAAACGGTGGTGACTGTAGCTTCTTATAAAAAAAAAAAAAACATTGACATCTGTTTGTTTGAAAGTATACATTGGCAAAGTTCAATCAAAATCAGAAAAGAAATATAGGCTTCTGTAAAATTAAGGGGTGTAAAAGGGGAGATAGGGTCGCTTTTTTTTATTTTTTGGTCAGAAACCTTCTCCATGAAATATTACATGTATGTGACAACTTTAATGGAGATCAGTTAAATGATGTCGACTATAGTTTTGTATAAAGAACATTGGCAAAAATTAAGGGGTGGATAGGGTGAGAGGGGTTCAGTTTTTTCAAACCAAATGTTGACAACATTTTTCTCTTTATTTTAGATTATACATGTCCAAAGTTCCATTGAAATCGGATAAAAAATGTGGGTTCGTATAAAAATTAAGGGGTATCAAGGGAGAGAGGGGTGTTTTTTTATTTTTTTTTGGGTCAGATACCTTTACCATGAAAAATTACATGTATATGCCAACTTTAATGGAGATCAGTTAAATGGTGTCGACTTTAGCTTTGCATAAAGAACATTGGCAAAAATTAAGGGGTGGATAGGGGGACAGGGGTTCGGTTTTTTCAAAACAAAAGTTGACAGTATTTTTCTGTTTATTTTTTACTATACATTTCCAAAGTTCCATCAAAATCGGATAAAAAGTGTGGGCTTGTATAAAAATTAAGGGGCGTAAAGGGGTAGATGGGGTGGTTTCCTAAAGAAATTCATATGGGACCACTTTGGAGGTATACTCTATCTACTATAAAAATTTCATTTAAATCGGTTCAAAATTGGCGAAAATATCGCTGAACATACATAAAAAAAAATCAAAAAAAATCAGACGAATTGAGAACCTCCTCCTTTTTTGAAGTCGGTTAAAAATCAGGACGTAGGTACACCTTGGAATGATCTCGAGAGTTGTGGCTACTTGATTTATTATAAAAAACTGTTGCATGGTAATCTTACATTGACAGATGCATAAATCGGAGTTATTCCGATTATGGAAATAGTGAATCATAGGATACAAAATAATGGCTGATGCTTTTTGAGCCAGCGGAGGGGAGAGTGATAGAAAAACGCCTAAAATGGCCATTTTGGCTTGTAATAGGTCTGGCCTATGAAATTTCACATCGCGAGCTGCCCAGATACGCTAGCGCCAAGAAGCGCTCCCAACCCTGAAAGTGGGAAATTCGCTTCTCCCATATCATGCCTTCTGGAAGTGTACTTCACGTGACAACTAGCTGGGTCCCTTGTAGACAGGAGGTGGCTGTCGAGTTCTTACAGTAAGGACTGCGAAGCCAGCGGCCTTGGGCGTTAATGTCATTTAGAGTTGTAGTCTCACACCATTGTGCTGGCTTGAAAACAAACTGCCTTTCATACCACTAAAATCTATACTACAAAATAACGTCCCTAACATTACATCTTAGTGCATGAGTGTAAATAAACCATATATGTATCTTCAATCTGCAGAATTGGAACTAAACCATTAATCACCGTTACGAAGTTATTTTATATTGAACAATTATTATTAATGGTTTTAAATTTTCTCGTTCTTGCTTATCATCAATGAGGACGCAGATTCGAATCCTCATCCGGCCATCGAGATTTGGGTTTTTCATGGTTTCCCAAAAACACTCCAGGTGAATGCTGTGATGGTTCCTTTAAATGGCCATGGCAGAATTCCTTCCCATTCTTGGGCCCCAGATCTTTGCCCCATCTACACTCTTTTTTTTTTTTTTTTTAATCATTCTGCACTGTTATATGGGGTGATCGAAAGTTTGTAAACAGGATACTAGTCGTTTATTGGCAATCGATGACTGCACTTATTTAGTTATCCACATCTTGGTGAGGTTGTAAGGGGGTACTGTAATGTTGATTGCTGTTCGCCATCAAGCGTTGGTGTTTTGACTGTGTAATATTTCAATGTACGGGTAGCTGAGACTTGTTTAAGATGTTTTTCCATACCCTTATGAGACCTTCAGATCTACTTAATGCCAGAGATGAGATGTTACAGCGGACTAGTGTGTTCGTGCTCCTAATGCATCCTTTACTTACCCGCACGTTTACCTTCTCCGTATGGGCACTATTGATCTAGGTCGGGTAGTATTATGCGGCAACAGAGTATGATAGAGTTAAGGCTGTGGATCTCAGACCGTGAGCACTGGTAGCCCATGAAGTACCAGAAAGTTGTTGAAGAATATTATCTCCCGTTTTTACTTTAGCAGCCATATTTGAGAGATATTGATTGAAAGTCAGAGTTCTGTTCAGTGTAATACCCTGCTATTTTGGGGTGCTGTAATATAGCAAGAGTCGGCATCTGAACTTGTCTTCTGGTTTATTATGTAATTGTCTGTTGCGTAAATGAAATAACAACATAACTGTTTTATTTTCTAAGGATTTTGATGGAAACGCTACTGCTTGAAGAATACGTATAATGTTTCCAGATCATTAGATAAAGTTCTTCCAGAATCAGAAAAGTTCTGGTTCATCAAACAGATGTCATTTGCATGAACACGTTTGCTTGAAGATGTTTCCGGTAAATCGTGTGATTGGGAATTGAAGAAGAGGGGAGCCGTAACAGATGCTCAAGGAGAGTCGTAATTTAGTTTAAAAAATTTAATTATGTGTCAGATTAGACCTCAAAGTGTTGTTAAGTTGTCCATAAGTTTTCGAATTGTGATATTACTAACGAATTTCAGAAGTCCTTCTCACCATACAGTGACACAGGCAACTGATTAATCCAAACAGGCAGCCACACTTACTGATTTATTCTCATACTGATTTTCGATATGAGAGATGAGAGGAAATGCCTGGTCGTCACAACTTCTTCGTGGTATCAGTCCTGCTTGTTCAATAGGACTGTGGTTATTGATTACTTCGGAAATTCGGTTGTGCATCAGAGCACAAGAAGCTTATAAGTGACACTCAAAAGTGCTTTTGGTAGGACAGCTTTCCACTTGTGTGGGGTCTTTATATGGTTTCAGTATGGCTATTACTTTCGTTTTCTTCAACTAGGGTGGAAGGTTTCCAGTTTTTAAGACATCTAAGAAGAAGTAGGTAACTGGTCCACAAGTGAGCCAAACGTTCAGGGTATATAGCCATCAAATCCAGCTGCTTTTCTAACCTTCATACGTTTTATTGGATCTTTCATTTCGTTTTCTCGGTATGGGATGGAGAATTCAGAATATTTTAGGGCTGCTTTTTCTTGTTGAGTAATTGAAATCTCGTATCCCTTCTGATTTGCTTATCTTTTGTGTTATTGAAAGCGATACTAAGTGTTTGACACAATGATTCAGATTGAAGACAGTTTTTGTTCTGTGGTCCCAGGGTTTGGTGGGTCTAATTTTCTAATGACAACCACGATTTTCTGCTAGAGTGGGTGTAATCTAGCGATTGTTCTGTGCGATGCGAGATATTTCTACGACTATCGTCCAGGCATCGGAGGAAATATGACACATTGTCAGAGCTTGGATGTTCCTCATATTTCAATTAGCAATTTCTCACTTTCTGTGCTGCAACCAGGGATGTAATCTTTGCGTTATTCTCTAGGAAATCGAGTACATCGTCTCACTACACCATTAATGTTCTCAACAAATCTACTATAATTGTTGTATATTGATTTAATCCATCCGATGTTGGAGTCTATTTGCTTTGCAGAATCAGTCCAGTTGGCTTTCTTGAAGTCCCATCTTGGTTTAGGGTGAGAAAGAATTACAGGTATAGACGTTCCTAGACCTCAGATAATAGGCCCGTTTTGATTTAACCAATGATAACGTACCTGACTGAGTGAATTCTGGTGCTATGTTGCAAAACATATTCTTTGAGTGTATCCTCGGTACCATCGAGCTGAATTAATAATAGGCAGTAACATGGGTTATTTGCTGAGCAACGCTTGGAAACCAGGCTTACTGTGCGGGCCACGTTCCCTGGTTGACGGCGATCCGGTGGAGTGTGGACAGACGAATGAGGGGGAAGGAATCGACCAATCAGGGCGTGGTCTCGACGACTTAGGCTCCGGCAGTTAAGCAACGCGGAGCGTGGTTAGCACTTGGATGGGTGACCGCCGCCCACCTCGTCGACGGGGACTTCCAGGAGCGACCGACCACAGCTAGGCTCCGGCAGTTAATCAATGCGAAGCGTGGTTAGAACTTGGATGGGCGACCGCCGCCTACGAACTATCACAGTGAAGCGAATCTGCGAGCGTCGTGAGGTTGCTAAGGAGACACCAGTAAACGCCTGGTATTCGTAACGGCAGGATCGCCGGTATATAATTGACCTGATGATGGCTGCTGAGCAAGTTGCCGAAAGCTTGTCGCTTTTAATAAAACCCGGCTGCAAACCCAAGATTTGTTGTCAAATAAAATTAGTGTTAGTGTTGATACCTGTTACTTCAAAAATTTTATGTTTGGATGACATATTTTAATCATTTAAAAGCTGACAGTATTTTCCTCAGAATGAATTGTACGTAATATTACTATTAAAACTCCGCCAAAGGATTCTTGTTTGTTTATGATTTCCATGCTCTGAATTTCAAAATTCTGCAATTATTAAGACAACATTCTGTTAGATTGAAATTTCAGGTAAATGAATGTAAATCAAGACTTGAAATTTATTCTGCTTTTAATTTTGTCTTTACAGTTAGTTCAGTATTCAATGAATTCAGTATAACAGTATATACTGATACAAGATATGAATTGTATCTTCGTTCTACAACTGATACTCAAACGAGTTTGATATTGTGTCGAAACATGGAATTTCGTTTATGAGTTGAAACACTGGTTTAGAAACTGTTTTATTTCTCCAGTGAAATCATTTTATGTTTGACAGTATTAGCATTAAAAATTTTGAGCTCCTCTTTAAATATGTTTATAAGTAATTTTGTAGGTGCAGATGGAAACCATATTCTTACAGGAATGATCAAGCATAGTAAGTGATTGTTAACGTTTAGCTACGCCATTAAGTAGCACCCAGTTTAAACTTAGTACCCGGTCAACCCTATAAAATTCCAGTGAATGGGGAATCCTTTTTAGAGACCATAGCCGATTTGCTTTTCTAGTGCAGTGCAAACGATACCAGATAAATTAAAGAGTCAATCTGTAAAACCACAATAATAAGTAATATGGATTAACGAATCTGTTCAACCAACTAATCTGTTATTTTAGTAGTTGAACTGTACCACATTCATTTAAATAATTTTTACCTCATTAACAACTATCATTAAACAAAAGTCCTCGGCACTACAAATAAATACAACAGTTATATCTCCATTCATTTTACAGTTACACTTGCAATGGCTAGCATATGAAAGTTACACTCGTACCGCCTAGCATATTAGGCAAAGTTCACATACATTAGCAATGAGAAAAATATAAACCATAAAAATGATGAGAAATGGACAGCTTATCTGTAAATTTCAGATGGTCATATTACAAGTATTTGCATTTAGCTGCTTCACCATTCCGAGCAGGAACTCAATCTAAAAGATTATCGCCTTCCATCAAGTGTGAATTTCTTCAGTGACCCAAGTTCCCGGAAGATTTACACATTTATCCAATTAGTATCTTCTCCGTCTGGTAATGCCAAAAGCTTACTCACCACACAGCTGTGTTATTCAAAACAGTAATAATAATAATAATAAAATGATCTTTATCACTATCTGTGGAAGGGCCACATCGAACATTTCAACCTGGTTCCTAATACTAAGTGTGACAGCATACGAATACAAAAGACCAGATTTCTGATCGATTTTATCTGTAATTTCTATAATTTATTGCTGAATTCTGGTAGAAATGAAGAAATTAGGAAAAAAGCTTTATATATAACAAATATCTTGCTCCATGAAAAATTTTGCTATTTCATTCAATCGTGGTGAGCCTGTGACAAAGCTGATATACTTCAGAATAACAATTACGGAAATGCTAGAACCTATACAACACTAATTCCCGAATTCATATTAGTGAATGATGTCATCCGTTTCTTAAATTTTATTCATGTTGGAGCCATTAGATGCTTCTGACAATTTGGACGAACAGTTCCTTTTTCAAGTAACCAAAGAAGGCCCGTTGTCGCATCATAACACTTATTTACTAAACGTTTCCTTGGCAACGGTGAAACTGGGTGGGACAGCATTAACTGCAGGTAACATATGGCCCTTTTAGAATCGTCAGCCACAACAACTAGCAAATCCTCGAACACAGCCTCCAATGGTATGCAGAATTTAACCAAGGTCATCATGGTGCTCAATGAGGGCGACAACTAGCGAGGCGCCACTCTGAAGCGAATACTCGAGAAGATCAACTAGCAAATGTACTACCACGAAAAAAAACAAAAAATTAAACAAAGAGTGGGTGAAGCTGGTGATGGAGAAAACGACAACTTCTTGTATGTTACCTACGGGTACCGTCTGAGCCCTGAAGGCACAGAGAAGGCGAGACGTCGGCAACCCGTAATACAAGGTATTGGCGCCCCGGAGAACTATAGGGTGTTTTGCACCGTCCACCAGCAGAAATTGTTTTATTTACAGAACTTTCAAGTGGAATAGAAGTTTCGAAATCTCTGTAAGATTATTAAAAGCGTGTACTTAATTCTGTTCGAAAACTAATAAACTGAGCTTTACTTTTTAAAAAAAAGGTCTATCAGTATAAGTCATAGAAATTTAAATATCGTTGTTGTTGCAGAGGACTATTTTGATGAATAAGGTTCTCAAAGTTCGCGAGAATACTGATTTCCTCACTAGTCTCTTAATGATGATAATTCTATTCTAGTGCAGGTCTTGACTTGGCCTATATTATCGAAATCTTCTCCATCCCACTTTGTTTTCCATCATTTTCTTTGTTGCAGGGTAGCTTTTGAGCATTTCAATGTAATCCACCATTCAAAATCTGCGATTTCTTCTTCCTTTTTCCATTTACGGTACGGTGTCTTAAAGTGTTTCAAAATGTGGATGACAAACACAGTCGGATTTGTTTTCTCAAGTAGTAGACTTGTAATAAGTCGGAAGAAGCGCTCATCCTCAGCTGTGAATTTTGGAACATGTTGTTTGATACCGCAATGTGTGTGAATGATTGAGTTTCATGTATTTGGTTTTTTACGTGAAGGACGGGAAAAGAAAAAGTTTGTGTAATTTATGTGTGAAAACGATGCCTCACATTCGATGGTGAGTTGACTCAGTATCCCCGTGACGCCCTCCAGGTCCAAGGACTTTTAGTTTCATCTAAACGAGTCTGGGAACGGCTTCGTAAGATACGTTGGTGAACGAAACCTAATTATATCTTCGCTATCTTCCCTTGTAACAATTTTTGTAGCTACGGTTCAATTCAATCTAGACCTTCATTTGAAATGATTCGCAAACGAGAATAATGGTAAGAGGCTACTGCAGGGGTGGGCAATTCTTTTGGCTCGGAGGCCAGAGGCCACTTTATAGAAGGATAGATTAGCGGAGGGCCGCACATTTTAACAAGATTGCTTTCATTGATTAACTATCCATTTCAGAAAAGGTATAAATTGTTCGATATAAATTAATGAATATAAATTAAATAAAACATTTCCAGTTTTTTACTAAGTTATTTTTTGCTCTAATTTCATGTGATTTATAGCTGGAAGAAAAATTAATTTTAGAATCGCATTTAATGATATAAATGTACTCTATCACACTGCTCTACAATTTTTAAAGTAAATTTAGGAGTGAGATTGCGTGATGAGATTCTAATCATAGCCTTCAAATAATGTCTGCCAAAGAGCATCCTGTTGATCTACAAGGAAGAAAAAGTTTGCTCACAAATAAAAGTAGGCGCAAATATAGAGAACATTTTCAGTGCAAATTCCTTGATACATGGAAATTTTCCAACAGACAAAAACTTAGAAAAGTTATCTAATGTCACAGCATTAAATACTTATTTTACGGTGTGATTCTTGTCAAGCTGAAGCTCCTCAGGTGCGGTGGCATTATCAGTAGTGATGGGATAAAGGACTAAATGAATTTAAGCTCAATTTTCTTAAAGTCCTGAATTCTGTTGATGATCTCTAATCCTATCAGTAACAATTTCAGGCACTTTATATTTTCCAAATAAGTCTCGGTTCAAGGAGGATTTTTGTGCCTCTGTAGTGACAGGTGGCGGCTCACAAAAAAAAAAAAAAAAAAAAAAAAAAAAAACAAGTCTTAGCAAGGCGCATGTTACCCGCGGCCTGCTGTTTGCCCACCCCTGGGCAAGTGAAAATGTCAATTTGAGCGCTGTTTGAGGATTTCGTAAAGTTTACAGCAGTCTGTATTCTTGCGAAATGTTTGTAACATTTTTAACTAAGGAACTAAAATCAATAGCAAATAATAAAGAAGTGTCACTTCCTATGATTTGTAAACACAAATATAAGAGTAGCGCCTTTCTTTTCGTTCTAATTTTAGCCAGTACATTAACATCGTGTTTATTTTGATATTCCTCTTCATTTTCCATTCTGCGAGAAGTTGGCAATCACTGTAATTATTCTATTCTTCATCACGAAATCTGAGGTTATCTCCACTGACCGGAAAAGTTCTCGTTTATGTGTTGATCCTTAAGGAAGAAACGCCAAGTGAATCGAAAATCATATCGTCATTTGGTGGGAATGATTATAGAACTAAATCTATATGGCCGGACGGGTTTTAATTCGGCGTCCTACCGAATGCCAGTCCCAAGTGTTACCTCTAACCCATCATGTTATACCCTCACGATCAGCGTTCTGTCTTACATTTTTTTTAATTTTTTTTTTAAATCCAAACTACATAACTTCATTGGAAATTTATAACTACAGAAGGATCCCAACTACGTTCTTGCTAGTTAATCACTAAGAAAAATTTTAACTTAATTTACTGGAAGGTTTCTCCATATTCTCAAACAACCGTATTTGCGATTGGACCTTGGTTCTTGGAGACCGCGTCAGTTTTGTAACATTCGATTTGTTTATAAAGCAACTTGGTATATATATATATAAAAACGTACAACCGATTCAATATTTTTAGTTTTTGACACTCTGCAAAGTCAGAGGTCATTCGGGGTATGATGTTTTTTTTTTTATAACTATGCAAAATCTTATCTTAATACATTTGACGTTTTTTCTGTGTCCTTAAACATCCGGTTTTTTACTTTTGTCCTTGTTTCTGGCAGAACGTGAAGTTTTTTTTATCATGCGAGTGCTTTATGAAGCAACTTGTGATATATTCAATGGGCCTTGCACCATGATTCGTGATGATCATCTTCATCTTTTACAAAAAAATTTCGATACAAATTAATTCAAAACTGTTAATTTTTATCTCTCTTCCAATGTCACAGATCATTGAGGATAAAAACGGCATGTACAAAGCTTGAGGAATAATGTGCTTGTTCATTGTACAAAATTTTAATCCGTTTGCCTGTTTAGATCTTTTGACCTTTAAGGATCCTAGTCAGAAGCTATGGAAAGTTGAAAACAAAACTAAACAAAGTTAAGTCTTCAACGTTAGGTTTGCAAGTGTTGATACAAGTTGAGAAAGTTTCCAATAGATGCTTCTTCACACTCGATGAACAGCATGATTTGAAAAAGTCGGAATTATGCCGAGATACCACTTACCTCCACTAAGGGTTTTTATTCAGAGGACATATTTTGACAAACAATGTTTCTTACTGCCAGAATGAGCTATCATCGTCAGTTCTGAGCATTATCACTATTTTTATGTCTGAAGTTGTTGTAGTATTACAACCGGAGGGAAAGCGCGGAGATTTTTATGCTCGTTAAAACACAAACTAGTTTGATAGTTAACGTGAAGTCTCCATCAGCTGTCGGAAATTATGTTTTATATGGGATCCACTTCAGTGTTTGAAATTTCTCCACAAAACTGAAAAATATATATATATATATTTGAGCTACAGCTTATTTTATAGGTAGCAGATAAAGTGAAATACATGTTAGAGCGCGTGATATACAATTTGAGTTAATTTTAAATTCATTCCACACTAACATATTCGTTATTGAATTGAAGTTTGGTCTCAGTATGTCTACTTACATTTCTATCAAGAGCCATAGTATTTTCTATGCATTGTTACAATGTTGCTAGTGGTTGTAACTTTTAAGGTGATTGCAATCTAAATAAACTATTAATTCTTTTTTCAAATGTAAACTTGTGCATGCTCGTTCGTTTCCAGTCAAGATGATCTCCACTGTAATACTTAAAGACTTGCAAGAGTAATAAACTTTGTATTTTTGAAATTTAATTCCTTTTATCTGTCTTATCTTCCTCCGATCCAACAACAATTCCGACCGTGTTAAAAATACTCGGACAACGTTCCAATTCGAAAGGTCCACTTTTTAGGCAGGATCGAACTATTCATAACATTCTCTTTTACGCCAACAATAACCCTCAAAAGATCCTCTATTTCTGAACAAATGAATCTAAGCGGATACTCTCTGTCTCATCGGCTACTCTTTGCAAATCTCTCGCTAATTCTGTTTTAAGGGCTTGTTACGTCCATCATCATATTTCATATACCTAGAAATATTTCAACGTTACTTGATGGGCGACATTAAGATTCATTCAACACATTTAAATGAAAAAGGCAGTTGCAATAGCTATTTAAATACGGGTTTGGATGGTAATGTCCATGGAAGCCTACGTTTATAAAATCGCAATCCCGTACCCTGATTAATTTTAATGGTCTATATTCATCTGTTTTTGTAAAAAAAAAAAAAAATGCAGAAACTTGATAGTCCAGCCTGTATGAACTGACATTCATTTTCATATAAGTTATCAATAGGAAGAGGAAATGTACTATAGGCTTCATGACAGATCGTAAATTAATATAGTTATGTCAAGTTTTATGATTCTCTGCTATTCATTAGACAAAAAAGTAAAGGACTGTGTTAATAATTGTTATCAGTGGTGGTGGTAATTTTTATTAGCTTCCAATCTTATTTACTGTAATTGGGATTTTATTGCTAATATATGAGCATTTTTTGTATGTAGGTTGCAGTAAAAACAGCATTGCCATAACAAAAAAAAATTCTAGTAGTCACTTAATTGTGGGCATTTTAAAGTACAACTGGAATTAAATAGCTACTATAACGTCGCTATTTACTTAAAATGCTCATTGTAATTCACCTTTGTTTATCACTATGTAATACAATTTTAACTGATACAAATTAATCTTTATCGAATTAACTTGCAGTAACTGTTCGGAGTAGCTGGTTCGCCATTTGGCTGCAGGATTATGAGAAAGAAAATGATCTAAATACACTGGTGGAAATTAAAAGTGCAACATCCAAGCGGAGTTGGGATAAATGAATCAAATCTGGTCCCACGTATCCCGATATGAAGAATATTAAATGATACAAAATTAAAATTTTATGGAACTATTTAATATGCAAAATTGTTATATTTTTTTAGAGTAAAAGTGGTGAACAGTATGTCGTAACATAACATTTTTTTTTGTACACGAGAGACGACGCCTCTACAACAAATGTCTAACTGTGAGACAGGTCGGAAATTAGCGTGTTTGAAATGGGTGCATCAAATCATCAAATCTCCTTAAGGATTGGCCGTAGGGCAATGTCAGTATACATATTTGTTACGCAGTAGCTGAAAGAAATCTCTAGTAGTCCTAGAGCAGGCACAGATTCATATAGGTGGACAACAACACGTGAAGACGACAAAATGTGTAGGTGGCTGCTGCTAGCAGACGGGTGACTGCAGGGCAGGGCCAAGCAGTGGTTACGAAGAGAGTCACCCACCTGACAACTGTAAACCAATGGCTGGAATCTGGGTTACACTCTCTGACCCCTATACAATGTGTACCATTGACCCGTGATTTATCTGTAAATTGACAACTTTCTACATCCCACAGAACCAGTCTCTTATGTTGAGATCAATGAAAAATGAATGTATTGTATTAACATGGTTTCATTAACACTTCGCCTTACGTGGTGGAATGCAAAACGCAAGTGGACACGTGAGTGGCGTACATTTTTCTTTAGAGACGACGCTAGATTTCTGTCAGTGACAAAGTGATAGTCGACAACATGTACGCAGGCGTAGTGGAGGAACGGCTTACCATAATGTGATTTCAGAACGTCACACAGGTCCTGCCACCGGTGTCATGGTTTGAGAGCCAATCAGTTTCGACAGCAGGACTGAGTTGGCTGCTGTTGAAGACATGATGACAACCCACCACTATGTGGACGGGGTGCTGCACCCTATCGTGATGCCTCTCGTGTCTACCATCCAAATAGCATCTTCTAAAAGGATGCTTGTCCTCATAATGCGACCATCGCCTTGCAAGTGATTACGATCACAATTTGGATCACACGGTCCCTAGATTGGTCCCCAAAAGAGCATGTCTGGGATGCAAGGAATAGTGACATTACGTTAAATGATCACCCAGTACAAACTGAGCAATAATTTACTGCACAAGACGTACAGGCGTAGAGAAACATACCTCAGAAAGACGTCCGAATACTTATTGATTCTGTGCAGGCAAGGATCCACGAATATAAGGTGGTCGCACTTCTTACTGACAACTGTATCTAAAGGTAACAAATTTAGCCTGATCCATTTCAATTTGTTATCAATTCTTCTGGGTACGAGCCTGGACATATCTACAAAGTTTCCTAAAATTCCATCATTCCTCTTTGGGTATAGCATTTTTAATTTCTGCCAGTATATGATACATACGTACGTTGATGGTTTGCAATGTTTTCAGCCTTGATTATATATTAAGTATTATTGGTTGTTCTATTGGTAAATAGGGAGGATAATCTAAGAAAATATTTTTGCCCAAAGTTCAGCATTTATCAGAGTGAGAACTTATCGTAGACTGAATTTGTAAATCTCTAATAAATATAGTGACTGTTGTATGAATGTATATTGATGGTGTAATAAGATCCCCGATATTGTTACAACAGATACCATTTGAGCCTCAGATAGGAAAATATAACCGAGCCAGATGGGTAGATGTATCGTTCGGTCTTGGTATTTGAGAGAAAGTGGTTTTGAGTCTTTGTCACGACATCTAGATATTGGTTTTTCATGGTTTCCGGCTGTTTCCTTCAATAGGCAATGCTCAAATTCCCTAAACAAAAAAGTAAAAATCACAATGAAATGAGTCACTTTCAAAAACAATCTTTGAAAATATTTTTTAATACATTTTAAACAATTATATTGTTAGGGCATAACTAATAAAACCTTCATTTGATTGAACCATAAATGTTTTGATCTAGTAGTTTCAAGATATTTTGAAGAATTTTTTTAGTAATGAACAAAAAATTTACTTATACTTTCGCTTTAATTTAAACGATTATACAACTGTACCTGACGAGTATGTAGTTACAAATGTACTAATACCTCAAAAGTCTAAAAATACGAAAATTATCAAAAGACGTTCAATCCACTAGCAGCTGCAGCTATTGTAAAATTCTTCTTCATCATCATCTTCTTCTTCCTGTCCAATACATGGTGGTCTTCTTATATCTCCTGCCTCTGCGATTGTATTTGAGGATTTTCGTGCTGTCCGGTCCGTCCTTATCCGTAGTACATGGTCTAGCCAAGATGTTTTCTAGTTATGCACAGTTTGGAAAACTGGTTTAATTTTGAGTTCATTAACGATTTCCACTGATGTTTATCTGTCCAGTAGTATTTAAGCAGGTGTTCTTCTTATGAATCGTATTCAGCATTCACTATGGTCCGTTCATCATCTTTATGGAGTATCCAGGCCCACTGCCATACAGTAGGGTAAGCTTAGCCAGGATGTTATTTAGCCTGATTCTTGTGTGCCGTTGAAGAGATGGTCTGAAGATGCGATTTATTATTCCTGCAAACTTTCCTGAAGTATGTGATTTTTTGTTGCATATCGTTTTCTAGGATGAAGCTGAGGTTGTATTAATTAAATTCTGATACTTGGTCTGTGAGTATGCTTTATAGTGAACTTTTTTTTTCTCTTGTGACCTTTTCTCAAGAAGACACAACTTAGGTTTTATGGAAGGAAATCTCCATGTTGCAGTCTTTTGCTCGCTTATGAAAGTTATTTAGCCATCTCTGCAGGTCATCTGCAGATTTTTGCTCCTGTGCAAACAGTAAGATGTAATGTGTCTAATGTAATTTATTTATTTAAAGGTTTATTTAGCCTGGCAAGATTAGGGCTGTCAATGTATCTATTTGTCATAAAATTAAAAACTATAATCATTCATCTCTTTACCCCGTCAAAATTTATTTTACCTCTGCTAACACCAGTCGTTATCACGCAAGAAGAAGCATTCCACTTGTGATAAGATCTTGCGAGGATATTATACCTTGTGGTAATGAATACAAGCAGAAACTCTCCCTTCCTTCCTTCCTTCCTTCCTTCTCGCAAGAGACACCTACAAGCCATTCCGCAAGCGTGGCGGGGCGGCAGCATTTCCCACGCGACTGCTCGTTACAGGGCTGCCGCCTGTAAAAAATTAACGAGGTCGACCCAACGCCTGCGGGGAATTAGAACCCTGCTTGCCCGCTGCAAGGCGGTGTCCGCTTGCATTATGCGATCCGCTGCGCTGCTGATCTGCTTCGAGAAATTCCTTTCGTGTGCTACAATCTTGGTCGCGACAGTGATTTTTTTTTAGTAAAGTAAACGCATGTGACATTATTGATCGGGAGATCCCGAAGGAATATTCAGCCGCTTGCGTGACAGATTTTCGATTATGTAGAGCATTCTGCCTCTTTAGTGGCTAGACATGCAGTTTAACGCTGAATCAGAAACACGAAACCCCTTGGCGGGACTCATGCGATCAAACACACTGTTGAAAAATCCTGGCCCCATCGGGATTTGAACCTCAGACCGGACCCCAAACTTTTAATTTTGCTTGATCAATGCTGCCTTCTTGGGATATAGATGACTTATTTTTAACACATCGAAACACATAAGTGAATGTAGGAATTGAATTATGAGAGATCCAAAGATTAAAAAAAAAATTAAAAAAAAAAAATGCAAAGCTGCGAGCTAAATCTTGTAACATTACTATGGGCATTTGAGTTATCTTATTTGCAAGGAGTATATTGGTGATGAGTAGAGACCGGATTATATGTAACATAAAAAACTAGAAATATGCATACAAATATGCATGAAAAATACTTAAAATATGCATGAAAAGTGTCAAAAAGTATTAAAATATGCAACATTATATATTTTAAAAATGGTAATTTTTAATTTCAAAATCAACATTCAGTTAGTAAGTAGTTGAATAACATATTTATAAATTCGATAACTGACGATTATTTAACATTTTTTCTACTTTTGTAAACGTAAGCAATAGGTACTGTTCCAAATATTCAATAGTAAGATTGTTTCTTCGATCTTTCAAAATATTTTTACAAGCAGAAATGAACCGTTCCACATTCACTGAGGTAACTGGACGGTATTTGGATTAGCAGTCATTGTTTTTGGAAAAAGTTAACTCCTGCCATTAATAAAACTATCAATTGACACGAAGGTTCAAAACCTGGTTTATTGTTCAAAATATTTTCAAACATAACTTTATGTTTACACAGGAATACCTCTGGCAATGCGAAGTTTATTTGGTGGAATTTATTCATTAACTGAATAGATTCAGTCAACACTAAACCTCGAGTTTTAAGCTTTTAAATTATGTGGGAAAAATGAGTGCTAATCACAGCTATGGCGTTAATACTAGAACTGCTAAATGCTTCCTTATATTGACAAAATGTAATAGCCTCTGTGCTATCAAAGTCGTTTACTATACCTTTAATGGCATTGAAATTACCATTGTAAAACAGTACAGCTTCAACTCACGTTACCCATCGAGTTATCACTGGTTCCGGTGGTAAAGGCATATGTAGAAACTTGTTTTTATCAGGCATTACTACGAGAACGTGCCTTAAGAGACATTTTCTTTATTGATGTAATCAGTTTATTTACATTGCCAAAAGTGGATCGTACTTCCTCAGCGAGTCGTCCTACTTCGTGAGCAAAGCACGTCACTTGAGTAAAATTGGTATTAATACTTGGAGGCTTTGGCTGCCTTGATCATATAGGGAGCAGCATCGAGAGAAACATAAACATTCAGCAGAAGAAATACTTTTTATAACCCTCATTCACATATCTGGCGAACGTAAAATAATCTGTCTTTTCAAGATCTTTGCAAGCCACCAAAAAGGAAGAAGGGTCGGAGTTTAAATGCACTGACAGTTAAGTTGCAATGCAATGACCACAACTATAGGTTGTTACGTCGGCCTGAAATCCAAATAATGCTATTCATGTTTCATTGCTTATTTCTTCAAGAAGATGTAATTTTTAAGATATGTTGCTTCACGAGTTTTATTTTGATTCCAGCAATATTTTTATAGAAAATCTTTGAAGTATGGATTTGTAAGTTTTTGAAGAGGAATATTACATTCAAACAATGTTTCACATAGATCCATGCTAAAATTATGTTTTAGTTTGCCTTAGCGGCTACAGCTACTTTGCCACTGTTAAAAGTTGTTGTCGTGGGCCTTTCTTATACAGGACCTGTCTCGCCATGGTGGTCTATTTGAAACTTTTTTGTGCACGAAATCTTTTTCTCGCAAACTCGACAGTATAAAACATTTCGTCGTATATAAATGTTCGAGGATAGTCACTAGCCACGAAAAGGCCACTTTCTTTCAGGAGCATGGTATATATTAATCCTTGTATAAATAAATAAAAATTAAACATGCAGTGACCCCGCGAACAATAGCATGCGTAATCTGTCTGGTAGGAAGAGTGCTGCAGTAGGACAGCGCGACGCAAAGCGGCATGATCCGTCTTTATCCTGTCGTGAGATGGTTTTACTTGGCCACATAACAATATTATATAACAAAACAATAGACGCACGACCGCTAAGAGCCGTGATGTTAGTAGTTTTGTCAGATACAATGTAAGATTTTATTTATTAACTAGGTACACTACCGAAAAATATTGTAAATATAGCGAAAATATGAATCATCACTAGTTTTAGGTAAAATATGCAATAACCGGTGAAAATGCTCTTAATATGCAAATGAATGCGCAAACATTCAAATACATATAATCCGGTCTCTAGTGATGAGGCATGGAAAGATATTGGTGTAAGACTGAAAAGTAATGCAAGGAATGGTAAAGATGACCGTGACCACAAGCTGGCACTCGATTTCAAGCACAAGGGTGTCGGAAGATTCTCTTTTTTAGGTAAGGGTGTCAGTGATTGGAATAAATTACCAAGAGAAGTGATGAATATATATAAAAAAATGTTGAAAAAATTTAAAGTTAAAATTTGTAGAGGGCAAATGTAGGTAGGTTCAGGAAAGGGGAACGATGGGAGTGTTGGAAAATTGCAATGGAGCGCGCGCTCCATCGCAGTTTTAATTAATTAAATAATTAAAAACCAGAAAGATTCATTAACCTTTTGTTGTGTATATGTATTGTGGGGGCTGCATTTTAGAAGCATTGAGGATGACTTTTGTCAAAACGGAAGTGTTAAGGCTTGTAACAGTTTTCGCTTGGAAAGTTAGTGGAAAGTTTCGCTTATTGGATAACGGGGGTGCAGTAGTATAACGCACACAGTGAGAAAGGAGTATTAAAATGGCGGTGGTCAAGCGCAGGAGGATCGTAGCGTGTTTTTGCAGATTTCGTTTTCACAAGTATCGTAATTTACGGGAGTATGGAGAAATCTGTTTTGTCCGAGGTGAAATCTACGGGTCCAACCTAAGATTAGGGTTAGGGAACGGGAAGGAGTTCGGCCATGTCCTTTTAATTGAACAATTACTGTATTCGCCTGAAGGGATTTCGCCAAACCATGGAAAACCGAAATCAGGATGGCCAGAGAAGATTTTAAATCCTCGTCCTTGTGAACGCCTGGCAGGTGCGAAATTACCAACTACCTGGTTCGGTCGAGAAATCTGTTTCAGCAGTGTCGCGATTCGCGACAATTTCGGAACTGGAGAAACCATAAGAACCATAGGAACCATAAAAAATTTAAGAGCACGGACAATAAAGATTTGCAACGATATACTGCCGGAGTCGAGTGTATCTTTGATATACAGTAATTTTATTTCCTCGTAGCGCTTATTCTTCAAACCATTTGTAAAAAAAAAAAAAAAAAAAAAAAAAAAAAACTCTGCATACCGCTTACGAGTATATTAACATTTTTATTGCTGACAACTGGTAAGATTCTGTGGAAAATAAAGCAACTTGTGAACAGTGTTTTAGTGTAACCAGGGGTGGGGCCTGTAGTTTGATTTTGATGGAGCGAACGTGCCTTTATCTACATGTCCATCCTATACCAGAGACCTGTACCAGTCTGGCAGCCGTTTATTTTAAGTGAATTGAAACATTTCCTCTGACTTGGGAATAATGAACGTGAGTAGATTTAAAAAATCATCGAACTGGATGGTTCACATAATAAGTATAAGGGTAGTTAAAAGTGACCAAGTTTTATTTAAACATAACAACAAAGGAATATTTAATAATATTCTCAGTTATGGATAACCAATACTGCAACTTAATCAATTTCTTAGAAACTCTATTTTCTGTAATTAACGTAAATATGGTATTATTGTAATGGTATACAGATACAAACGAATTTATTTTTCATCCTGAACAGAATGGAATAAAAAATTAAATTATCAGTCAAATATGAGTATTAATATAACACAATTAATGTTCTGAAGGCGATTTGACCCTGTGTCTTACCGAATGCAGATCCGAGCGTTAACTCTCACCCACCGGGGTTGGTAAAAGACAGAGTTGTTTCTACAACTGAAAAAGTGAACCGAAAAATTCTATGGAATTTTATTCCTATGTCAAACATTCCACAAAATTCCGGTATTTTTACTCATCATATAAACATTCAATTTAAATTTTTCTAAACTTTAATTCTTCCTGAAATATAATTATCGCAGAAACAAATTGCAATGCGAAAAAAAAACCCTTAAATTTTTCCTGAGATTTAATTATTTTACGTGAAAGTTATGTAGGTTAGGTGCAGAGAATTTTCACTCACTGGATTTCATGTGGCTTTCGCGTGTTGCGCGGATTATAATCTCCAGGCCAAGTGTTTAGTGTGACGATGAAATACGGTGGACTGTAAACATGATTACACGGTACACAAACACGGGCTGCCATTGGCTGGCTGGCTGCTGGATGACACAGCTCTCTCGTAAGTTTCTCATTCGCCAACAGTATTAAATTGTACCAACATTACAGTGCAAAGTAATAAAGCGGTTAATATACAACAAAAAGAGTTGATATTATTATGTTACATCTCATAGGGAACGTTTAATTATTACCAAACTACTACAACTGTAGTTTGTAACATTGCGATCTTCATCCTAACCTAATAAGCTTCACGCTTCCAGTTGAATCACTAAGATGTTAAAAAAAATTGTAGCACAATAAAACCAGTGCAGTTGTCAGTAAAGTATCGGGCAGCTATGTTTGCGTAATTTGATTACATGATGACATATCTCACATTTGGCCGATCAAACGGCGTTCACTTAGTTAAAAAATCTATGAATGATTACTTTCATGTTAGATAGTCGACTAAGCTCCAAGGCTCTCCAATATCGCACCATGTTTCCACTTGTACTACAGTCAGTTAACACATAAACATTTAGAGAAATGCTTTGCGTAATATAAAGCAAAGCAGTAGCCACGTTTCTTTCCTCTTTCTTAGATATCTTCCTTTTCTTCTAAATTTAGGTTGTATGCAAATGTTTTGAACACGTCTGGCGCACCACCCCATGAAACTCAAATTGATCAGAAAGATTTTGTTGTCGAGTGTGACCCACAAGCACGTTTAGTATTGTTCTCTGCCTTGCGCGAGTAGGAACAGATTCCTGTATTTAATGGATATTAACGCATAGACTCTATTACTAAATGATTGAATTAGCAGGCACTTTATAAATTCAAAGCGTGTTGTTACATCCAAACAAAACGTAAGGTGTCAATAACGTGACATAGGCTGTCACCATATATAGTTTCGTTGAAATGGTAGGTTATTGCTTGATCCATGCACACACATACAAAAATTCTAAATTTTAACATTTTGGCTTGTGTATCACCATCATCCTCAACAGTTTCCAGCCACTGGCCGGACCTGCTTCATGCGCAAGCCTCTCCATTTCCTTATTTCTTCCCACCACCTCTCTGTCACCACCTTGTTCCAGTCCTCTCGTCTCTTCGGTACACACTCCTCCACTCCTATCAGCCATCCTTCTCTTGGTCTACCTCTGGGTCATTTACCATGCAGACGAAATATGTTAGTAACAAGCCTTCGCTATGTGCAGTTAAACTGAAATCCAATCATTAGTTTTGTGTGATGTGTGCGTATACAGGCAAAGATTAAAAAACTAGCCTTACTGCGTTACTGATCTACATTAAAGAATCTTACGTGTTAATTTAACACAAAGTTATAGCTATGTCAAGTTTCGTTCGAATGCGTGCATTGGTTTTGCGAAGTGCGCGTACACATAGTAAAAATTACTAAATTAACGATTATTTCCTAGCTATATAACTAATCCATATAAAACGTATCCTGAAAGTTACCTGGCTACTCAAGCTGCCCCTATATGTAATTTAGTTAAAATCCATTAACTAAGTTTTGCGTGCTGTGTAGACAGAAGCAAAAATATCTAAATATACTGGTCTGCACCGTTTTGGCATCTCTATAACCGGGAAGTATGTTACTAATCTAGATAAAAGGTATTCTATATCCTAACCAGTAATAGAGGCTATCATTATGTGGTGCTTCGTTAAAATCCATCCATTAGTTTTTACGTGATGCGCGAACATAAAGCCAGACAGCTTACGTGTAAAATCTTTGGACTGTTTTTGCCTTTGTATCATCTGGAATACGTTACTCAGGATAAAAATAAATTCATAAGAAAGCGGTTTCTCTCGGTATTGAGGTTAAATTAATGTTCTCAGATGACTATCCTAGTTAGTGAGGTTTTTATAAACGACTAGCTCGTACCCGCGACTTCGTACGCGTGGATTAAGAATTTTTTTGCAGAATGAAATATATAAAGTTGTTGGTAACGAAGGATTGGTCCCAAACAATATAGAGTCTGAATAATATGACAGAAAGCTATCACTATATCACTGTACGTCGAACCTGTCTCTTGAAAAGAATCAATTTCCAACATATTTCTGTCACCATTCGATAAGGTCTCAAAATTTCGTGACTACAACTGTTAATCATACCGGAAAAAATATCCTGCGCCCTTCATACAGATTTCCTTATAAAATTCCATCACAACGATATAGCCATTTAGTTGTTAAAACGT
>JARYHS010013630.1:79247103-79313656 GCA_031002005.1 Vandiemenella viatica
ATCGAAAATCATATCGTCATTTGGTGGGAATGATTATAGAACTAAATCTATATGGCCGGACGGGTTTTAATTCGGCGTCCCTACCGAATGCCAGTCCCAAGTGTTACCTCTAACCCATCATGTTACCCTCACGATCAGCGTTCTGTCTTACATTTTTTTTAAATCCAAACTACATAATTTGATTGGAAATTTACAACTACAGAAGGATCCCAACTACGTTCTTGCTAGTTAATCACTAAGAAAAATTTTAACTTAATTTACTGGAAGGTTTCTCCATATTCTGAAACATCCGTATTTGCGATTGGACCTTGGTTCTGGGAGACCGCGACAGTTTTGTAACATTCGATTGTTTATAAAGCAACTTGGTATATATTCACTAAATTTACATCGTATTTTGAAATGTTCCTTTCACAGTTTAAAAAAAAAAAAAAAAAAAAAAGAGTACAACCGATTCAATATTGTTAGTTTTTGACACTCTGCAAAGTCAGAGGTCATTCGGGGTATGAGTTTTTTTTTTAACTATGCAAAATCTTATCTTAATACATTTGACGTTTTTTCTGTATCCTTAAACATCCGGTTTTTCACTTTTGTCCTTGTTTCTGGCAGAACGTGAAGTTTTTTTTATCATGCGAGTGCTTTATGAAGCAACTTGTGATATATTCAATGGACCTTGCACCATGTTTCGTGATGATCATCTTCATCTTTTACACAAAATTTCGATACAAATTAATTCAAAACTGTTCATTTTTATCTCTCTTCCAATGTCACAGATCATTGAGGATAAAAACAGCATGTACAAAACTTGAGGAATAATGTGCTTATTCATTGTACAAAATTTTAATCCGTTTGCCTGTTTAGATCTTTTGACCTTTAAGGATCCTAGTCAGAAGCTATAGAAAGTTGAAAACTAAACTAAACAAAGTTAAGTCTTCAACGTTAGGTTTGCAAGTGTTGATACAAGTGGAGAAAGTGTCCAATAGATGCTTCTTCACACTCGATGAACAGCATGATTTGAAAAAGTCGGAATTATGCCGAGATACCACTTACCTCCACTAAGGGTTTTTATTCAGAGGACATATTTTGACAAACAATGTTTCTTAGTGCCAGAATGAGCTATCATCGTCAGTTCTGAGCATTATCACTATTTTTATGTCTGAAGTTGTTGTAGTATTACAACCGGAGGGAAAGCGCGGAGATTTTTATGCTCGTTAAAACACAAACTAGTTTGATAGTTAACGTGAAGTCTCCATCAGCTGTCGGAAATTAGGTTTTATATGGGATCCACTTCAGTGTTTGAAATTTCTCCACAAAACTGAAAAAAAAGTTATATTTGAGCTACAGCTTATTTTATAGGTAGCAGATAAAGTGAAATACATGTTAGAGCGCGTGATATACAATTTGAGTTAATGTTAAATTCGTTCCACACTAACATATTCGTTATTGAATTGAAGTTTGGTCTCAGTATGTCTACTTACATTTCTATCAAGAGCCATATTATTTTCTATGCATTGTTACAATGTTGCTAGTGGTTGTAACTTTTAAGGTGATTGCAATCTAAATAAACTATTAATTCTTTTTCAAATGTAGACTTGTGCATGCTCGTTCGTTTCCAGTCAAAATGATCTCCACTGTAATACTTAAAGACTTGCAAGAGTAATAAACTTTGTATTTTTAAAAATTTAATTCCTTTTATGTCTTATCTTCCTCCGATCCAACAACAATTCTGACCGTGTTAAAAATACTCAGACAACGTTCCAATTCGAAAGGTCCACTTTTTAGGCAGGATCGAACTATTCATAACATTCTCTTTTACGCCAACAATGACCCTCAAAAGATCCTCTATTTCTGAACAAATGAATCTAAGCGGATACTCTCTGTCTCATCTGCTACTCTTTGCAAATCTCTCGCTAATTCTGTTTTAAGGGCTTGTTACGTCCATCATCATATTTCATATACCTAGAAATATTTCAACGTTACTTGATGGGCGACATTAAGATTCATTCAACACATTTAAATGAAAAAGGAAGTTGCAATAGCTATTTAAATACGGGTTTGGATCGTAATGTCCATGGAAGCCTACGTTTATAAAATCGCAATCCCGTACCCTGATTAATTTTAATGGTCTATATTCATCTGTTTTTGTAAAAAAAAATGCAGAAACTGGATAGTCCAGCCTGTATGAACTGACATTCATTTTCATATAAGTTATCAATAGGAAAGTAAATATACTATAGGCTTCATGACAGATCGGAAATTAATATAGTTATGTCAAGTTTTATGATTCTCTGCTATTCATTAGACAAAAAAGTAAAGGACTGTGTTAATAATTGTTATCAGTGGTATTGGTAATTTTTATTAGCTTCCAATCTTATTTGCTGTAATTGGGATTTTATTGCTAATATATGAGCATTTTTTGTATGTAGGTTGCAGTAAAAACAGCATTGCCATAACACAAAAAAATTCTAGTAGTCACTTAATTGTGCGCATTTTAAAGTACAACTGGAATTAAATAGCTACTATAAAGTCGCTATTTACTTAAAATGCTCATTGTAATTCACCTTTGTTTATCACTATGTAATACAATTTTAACTGATACAAATTAATCTTTATCGAATTAACTTGCAGTAACTGTTCGGAGTAGCTGGTTCGCCATTTTGCTGCAGGATTATGAGAAACAAAATGATCTAAATACACTGGTGGAAAGTAAAAGTGCAACATCCAAGCGGAGTTGGGATAAATGAATCAAATCTGGTATTAAATGATACAAAATTAAAATTTTTATGGAACTATTTATTATGCAAAATTGTTATATTTTTTTAGAGTTTAAGTGGTGAACAGTATGTTGTAACATAACTTAGCGTGTTTGAAATGGGTGCATCAAATCATCAAATCTCCTTAAGGATTGGCCGTAGGGCAATGTCAGTATACATATTTGTTACGCAGTAGCTGAAAGAAATCTCTAGTAGTCCTAGAGCAGGCACAGATTCATATAGGTGGACAACAACACGTGAAGACGACAAAATGTGTAGGTGGCTGCTGCTAGCAGACGGGTGACTGCAGGGCAGGGCCAAGCAGTGGTTACGAAGAGAGTCACCCACCTGACAACTGTAAACCAATGGCTGGAATCTGGGTTACACTCTCTGACCCCTATACAATGTGTACCATTGACCCGTGATTTATCTGTAAATTGACAACTTTCTACATCCCACAGAACCAGTCTCTTATGTTGAGATCAATGAAAAATGAATGTATTGTATTAACATGGTTTCATTAACACTTCGCCTTACGTGGTGGAATGCAAAACGCAAGTGGACACGTGAGTGGCGTACATTTTTCTTTAGAGACGACGCTAGATTTCTGTCAGTGAGAAAGTGATAGTCGACAACATGTACGCAGGCGTAGTGGAGGAACGGCTTACCATAATGTGATTTCAGAACGTCACAAAGGTCCTGCCACCGGTGTCATGGTTTGAGAGCCAATCAGTTTCGACAGCAGGACTGAGTTGGCTGCTGTTGAAGACATGATGACAACCCACCACTATGTGGACGGGGTGCTGCACCCTATCGTGATGCCTCTCGTGTCTACCATCCAAATAGCATCTTCTAAAAGGATGCTTGTCCTCATAATGCGACCATCGCCTTGCAAGTGATTACGATCACAATTTGGATCACACGGTCCCTAGATTGGTCCCCAAAAGAGCATGTCTGGGATGCAAGGAATAGTGACATTACGTTAAATGATCACCCAGTACAAACTGAGCAATAATTTACTGCACAAGACGTACAGGCGTAGAGAAACATACCTCAGAAAGACGTCCGAATACTTATTGATTCTGTGCAGGCAAGGATCCACGAATATAAGGTGGTCGCACTTCTTACTGACAACTGTATCTAAAGGTAACAAATTTAGCCTGATCCATTTCAATTTGTTATCAATTCTTCTGGGTACGAGCCTGGACATATCTACAAAGTTTCCTAAAATTCCATCATTCCTCTTTGGGTATAGCATTTTTAATTTCTGCCAGTATATGATACATACGTACGTTGATGGTTTGCAATGTTTTCAGCCTTGATTATATATTAAGTATTATTGGTTGTTCTATTGGTAAATAGGGGGGATAATCTAAGAAAATATTTTTGCCCAAAGTTCAGCGTTTATCAGAGTGAGAACTTATCGTAGACTGAATTTGTAAATCTCTAATAAATATAGTGACTGTTGTATGAATGTATATTGATGGTGTAATAAGATCCCCGATATTGTTACAACAGATACCATTTGAGCCTCAGATAGGAAAATATAAACGAGCCAGGTGGGTAGATGTATCGTTCGGTCTTGGTATTTGAGAGAAAGTGGTTTTGAGTCTTTGTCCCGACATCTAGATATTGGTTTTTCATGGTTTCCGGCTGTTTCCTTCAATAGGCTATGCTCAAATTCCCTAAACAAAAAAGTAAAAATCACCATGAAATGAGTCACTTTCAAAAACAATCTTTGAAAATATTTTTTAATACATTTTAAACAATTATATTGTTAGGGCATAACTACTAAAAACCTTCATTTTATTGAACCATAAATTTTTTGATCTACTAGTTTCAAGATATTTTGAAGATTTTTTTTAGTAATGAACAAAAAATTTACTTATACTTTCGCTTTAATTAAAACGATTATACAACTGTAGCTGACGAGTACGTAGTTACAAATGTATTAATGCCTCAAAAGTCTAAAAATACGAAAATTATCAAAAGACATTCAATCCACTAGCAGCTGCAGCTATTGTAAAATTCTTCTTCATCATCATCTTCTTCTTCCTGTCCAATACATGGTGGTCTTCTTATATCTCCTGCCTCTGCGATTGTATTTGAGGATTTTTCGTGCTGTCCGGTCCGTCCTTATCCGTAGTACATGGTCTAGCCAAGATGTTTTGTAGTTATGCACAGTTTGGAAAACTGGTTTAATTTTGAGTTGATTAACGATTTCCACTGATGTTTATCTGTGCAGTAGTATGTAAGCAGGTGTTCTTCTTATGAATCGTATTCAGCATTCATTATGGTCCGTTCATCATCTTTATGGAGTGTCCAGGCCCACTGCCATACAGTAGGGTAAGCTTAGCCAGGATGTTATTTAGCCTGATTCATGTGTGCCGTTGAAGAGATGGTCTGAAGATATGATTTATTATTACTGCAACTTTCCTGAAGTATGTGATTTTTGTTGCATATCGTTTTCTAGCATGAAGCTGAGGTTGTATTAATTAAATTCTGATACTTGGTCTGTGAGTATGCTTTATAGTGAACTTTTTTTTTCTCTTGTGACCTTTTCTCAAGAAGACACAACTTAGGTTTTATTGAAGGAAATCACCATGTTGCAGTCTTTTGCTTGCTTATGAAAGTTATTTAGCCATCTCTTCAGGTCATCTGCAGATTTTTGCTCCTGTGCAAACAGTAAGATGTAATGTGTCTAATGTAATGTATCTATTTGTCATAAAATTAAAAACTATAATCATTCATCTCTTTACCCCGTTAAAATTTATTTTACCTCTGCTAACACCAGTCGTTATCACGCAAGAAGAAGCATTCCACTTGTGATAAGATCTTGCGAGGATATTACACTTTGTGGTAATGAATACAAGCAGAAACTCTCCCTTCCTTCCTTCCTTCCTTTTCGCAAGAGACACCTACAAGCCATTCCGCAAGCGTTGCGGGGCGGCAGCATTTCCCACGCGACTGCTCGTTACAGGGCTGCCGCCTGTAAAAAATTAACGAGGTCGACCCAACGCCTGCGGGGAATTAGAACCCTGCTTGCCCGCTGCAAGGCGGTGTCCGCTTGCACTATGCGATCCGCTGCACTGCTGATCTGCTTCGAGAAATTCCTTTCGTGTGCTACAATCTTGGTCGCGACAGTGATTTTTTTTTAGTAAAGTAAACGCATGTGACATTATTGATCGGGAGATCCCGAAGGAATAGTCAGCCGCCTGCGTGACAGAGTTTCGATTATGTAGAGCATTCTGCGTCTTTAGTGGCTAGACATGCAGTTTAACGCTGAATCAGAAACACGAAACCCCTTGGCGGGACTCATGCGATCAAACACACTGTTGAAAAATCCTGGCCCCATCGGGATTTGAACCTCAGACCGGACCCCAAACTTTTAATTTTGCTTGATCAGTGCTGCCTTCTTGGGATATAGATGACTTATTTTTAACACATCGAAATACATAAGTGAATGTAGGAATTGAATTATGAGAGATCCAAAGATTAAAAAAAAATGCAAAGCTGCGAGCTAAATCTTGTAACATTACTATGGGCATTTGAGTTATCTTATTTGCAAGGAGTATATTGGTGATGAGTAGAGACCGGATTATATGTAACATAAAAAACTAGAAATATGCATTCAAATATGCATGAAAAATGCTTAAAATATGCATGAGAAGTGTCAAAAAGTATTAAAATATGCAACATTATATATTTTAAAAATGGTAATTTTTAAATTTTTAATTTCAAAATCAACATTCAGTTAGTAAGTAGTTGAATAACATATTTATAAATTCGATAACTGACGATTATTTAACATTTTTTCTACTTTTGTAAACGTAAGCAATAGGGTACTGTTCCAAATATTCAATAGTAAGATTGTTTCTTCGATCTTTCTAAATATTTTTACAAGCGGAAATGAACCGTTCCACATTCACTGAGGTAAATGGGCGGTATTTGGATTTTGGTGCTGTATTAGCAGTCATTGTTTTTGGAAAAAGTTAACTCCTGCCATTAATAAAACTATCAATTGATACGAAGGTTCAAAACCTGATCTATTGTTCAAAATATTTTCAAACATCACTTTATGTTTACACAGGAATACCTCTGGCAATGCGAAGTTTATTTGGTGGAATTTATTCATTAACTGAATAGATTCAATCAACACTAAACCTCAAGTTTTAAGCTTTTAAATTATGTGGGAAAAATGAGTGCTAATCACAGCTATGGCGTTAATACTAGAACTGCTAAATGCTTCCTTATATTGACAAAATGTCATAGCCTCTGTGCTATCAAAGTCGTTTACTATACCTTTAATGGCATTGAAATTACCATTGTAAAACAGTACAGCTTAAACTCACGTTACCCATCGAGTTATCACTGGTTCCGGTGGTAAAGGCATATGTAGAAACTTGTTTTTATCACGCATTACTACGAGAACGTGCCTTAAGAGACATTTTCTTTGTTAATTAATCAGTTTATTTACATTGCCCAAAAGTGGATCGTACTTCCTCAGCGAGTCGTCCTACTTCGTGAGCAAAGCACGTCACTTGAGTAAAATTGGTATTAAATACTTGAGGGCTTTGGCATGCCTTGATCATATAGGAAGCAGCATCGAGAGAAACATAAACATTTCAGCAGAAGAAATACCTTTTTATAACCCTCATTCACATATCTGGCGAACGTAAAATAATCTGTCTTTTCAAGATCTTTGCAAGCCACCAAAAAGGAAGAAGGTCGGAGTTTAAATGCACTGACAGTTAAGTTGCAATGCAATGACCACAACTATAGGTTGTTACGTCGGCTGAAATCCAAATAATGCTATTCATGTTTCATTGCTTATTTCTTCAAGAAGATGTAATTTTTAAGATATGTTGCTTCACGAGTTTTATTTTGATTCCAGCAATATTTTTATAGAAAATCTTTGAAGTATGGATTTGTAAGTTTTTGAAGAGGAATATTACATTCAAACAATGTTTCACATAGATCCATGCTAAAATTATGTTTTAGTTTGCCTTAGCGGCTACAGCTACTTTGTCACTGTTAAAAGTTGTTGTCGTGGGCCTTTCTTATACAGGACCTGTCTCGCCATGGTGGTCTATTTGAAACTTTTTTGTGCACGAAATCTTTTTCTCGCAAACTCGACAGTATAAAACATTTTCCGTCGTATATAAATGTTCGAGGATAGTCACTAGCCACGAAAAGGCCACTTTCTTTCAGGAGCATGGTATATATTAATCCTTGTATAAATAAATAAAAATTAAACATGCAGTGACCCCGCGAACAATAGCATGCGTAATCTGTCTGGTAGGAAGAGTGCTGCAGTAGGACAGCGCGACGCAAAGCGGCATGATCCGTCTTTATCCTGTCGTGAGATGGTTTTACTTGGCCACATAACAATATTATATAACAAAACAATAGACGCACGACCGCTAAGAGCCGTGATGTTAGTAGGTTTTGTCAGATACAATGTAAGATTTTATTTATTAACTAGGTACACTACCGAAAAATATTGTAAATATAGCGAAAATATGAATCATCACTAGGTTTTAGGTAAAATATGCAATAACCGGTGAAAATGCTCTTAATATGCAAATGCACATGCAAACATTCAAATACATATAATCCGGTCTCTAGTGATGAGGCATGGAAAGATATTGGTGTAAGACTGAAAAGTAATGCAAGGAATGGTAAAGATGACCGTGACCACAAGCTGGCACTCGATTTCAAGCACAAGGGTGTCGGAAGATTCTCTTTTTTAGGTAAGGGTGTCAGTGATTGGAATAAATTACCAAGAGAAGTGATGAATAATATATAAAAAAATGTTGAAAAAATTTAAAGTTAAAATTTGTAGAGGGCAAATGTAGGTAGGTTCAGGAAAGGGGAACGATGGGTAGTGTTGGAAAATTGCAATGGAGCGCGCGCTCCATCGCAGTTTTAATTAATTAAATAATTAAAAACCAGAAAGATTCATTAACCTTTTGTTGTGTATATGTATTGTGGGGGCTGCATTTTAGAAGCATTGAGGATGACTTTTGTCAAAACGGAAGTGTTAAGGCTTGTAACAGTTTTCGCTTGGAAAGTTAGTGGAAAGTTTCGCTTATTGGATAACGGGGGTGCAGTAGTATAACGCACACAGTGAGAAAGGAGTATTAAAATGGCGGTGGTCAAGCGCAGGAGGATCGTAGCGTGTTTTTGCAGATTTCGTTTTCACAAGTATCGTAATTTACGGGAGTATGGAGAAATCTGTTTTGTCCGAGGTGAAATCTACGGGTCCAACCTAAGATTAGGGGTTAGGGAACGGGAAGGAGTTCGGCCATGTCCTTTTAATTGAACAATTACTGTATTCGCCTGAAGGGATTTCGCCAAACCATGGAAAACCGAAATCAGGATGGCCAGAGAAGATTTTAAATCCTCGTCCTTGTGAACGCCTGGCAGGTGCGAAATTACCAACTACCTGGTTCGGTCGAGAAATCTGTTTCAGCAGTGTCGCGATTCGCGACAATTTCGGAACTGGAGAACCATAAGAACCATAGGAACCATAAAAAAATTTAAGAGCACGGACAATAAAGATTTGCAACGATATACTGCCGGAGTCGAGTGTATCTTTGATATACAGTAATTTTATTTCCTCGTAGCGCTTATTCTTCAAACCATTTGTAAAAAAAAAAAAAAAAAAAAAAAAAAAAAAAAAAAAAAAAAAAAAAAACCTGCATACCGCTTACGAGTATATTAACATTTTTATTGCTGACAACTGGTAAGATTCTGTGGAAAATAAAGCAACTTGTGAACAGTGTTTTAGTGTAACCAGGGGTGGGGCCTGTAGTTTGATTTTGATGGAGCGAACGTGCCTTTATCTACATGTCCATCCTATACCAGAGACCTGTACCAGTCTGGCAGCCGTTTATTTTAAGTGAATTGAAACATTTCCTCTGACTTGGGAATAATGAACGTGAGTAGATTTAAAAAATCATCGAACTGGATGGTTCACATAATAAGTATAAGGGTAGTTAAAAGTGACCAAGTTTTATTTAAACATAACAACAAAGGAATATTTAATAATATTCTCAGTTATGGATAACCAATACTGCAACTTAATCAATTTCTTAGAAACTCTATTTTCTGTAATTAACGTAAATATGGTATTATTGTAATGGTATACAGATACAAAACGAATTTATTTTTCATCCTGAACAGAATGGAATAAAAAATTAAATTATCAGTCAAATATGAGTATTAATATAACACAATTAATGTTCTGAAGGCGATTTGACCCTGTGTCTTACCGAATGCAGATCCGAGCGTTAACTCTCACCCACCGGGGTTGGTAAAAGACAGAGTTGTTTCTACAACTGAAAAAGTGAACCGAAAAATTCTATGGAATTTTATTCCTATGTCAAACATTCCACAAAATTCCGGTATTTTTACTCATCATATAAACATTCAATTTAAATTTTTCTAAACTTTAATTCTTCCTGAAATATAATTATCGCAGAAACAAATTGCAATGCGAAAAAAGAAACCCTTAAATTTTTCCTGAGATTTAATTATTTTACGTGAAAGTTATGTAGGTTAGGTGCAGAGAATTTTCACTCACTGGATTTCATGTGGCTTTCGCGTGTTGCGCGGATTATAATCTCCAGGCCAAGTGTTTAGTGTGACGATGAAATTACGGTGGACTGTAAACATGATTACACGGTACACAAACACGGGCTGCCATTGGCTGGCTGGCTGCTGGATGACACAGCTCTCTCGTAAGTTTCTCATTCGCCAACAGTATTAAATTGTACCAACATTACAGTGCAAAGTAATAAAGCGGTTAATATACAACAAAAAGAGTTGATATTATTATGTTACATCTCATAGGGAACGTTTAATTATTACCAAACTACTACAACTGTAGTTTGTAACATTGCGATCTTCATCCTAACCTAATAAGCTTCACGCTTCCAGTTGAATCACTAAGATGTTAAAAAAAATTGTAGCACAATAAAACCAGTGCAGTTGTCAGTAAAGTATCGGGCAGCTATGTTTGCGTAATTTGATTACATGATGACATATCTCACATTTGGCCGATCAAACGGCGTTCACTTAGTTAAAAAATCTATGAATGATTACTTTCATGTTAGATAGTCGACTAAGCTCCAAGGCTCTCCAATATCGCACCATGTTTCCACTTGTACTACAGTCAGTTAACACATAAACATTTAGAGAAATGCTTTGCGTAATATAAAGCAAAGCAGTAGCCACGTTTCTTTCCTCTTTCTTAGATATCTTCCTTTTCTTCTAAATTTAGGTTGTATGCAAATGTTTTGAACACGTCTGGCGCACCACCCCATGAAACTCAAATTGATCAGAAAGATTTTGTTGTCGAGTGTGACCCACAAGCACGTTTAGTATTGTTCTCTGCCTTGCGCGAGTAGGAACAGATTCCTGTATTTAATGGATATTAACGCATAGACTCTATTACTAAATGATTGAATTAGCAGGCACTTTATAAATTCAAAGCGTGTTGTTACATCCAAACAAAACGTAAGGTGTCAATAACGTGACATAGGCTGTCACCATATATAGTTTCGTTGAAATGGTAGGTTATTGCTTGATCCATGCACACACATACAAAAATTCTAAATTTTAACATTTTGGCTTGTGTATCACCATCATCCTCAACAGTTTCCAGCCACTGGCCGGACCTGCTTCATGCGCAAGCCTCTCCATTTCCTTATTTCTTCCCACCACCTCTCTGTCACCACCTTGTTCCAGTCCTCTCGTCTCTTCGGTACACACTCCTCCACTCCTATCAGCCATCCTTCTCTTGGTCTACCTCTGGGTCATTTACCATGCAGACGAAATATGTTAGTAACAAGCCTTCGCTATGTGCAGTTAAACTGAAATCCAATCATTAGTTTTGTGTGATGTGTGCGTATACAGGCAAAGATTAAAAAACTAGCCTTACTGCGTTACTGATCTACATTAAAGAATCTTACGTGTTAATTTAACACAAAGTTATAGCTATGTCAAGTTTCGTTCGAATGCGTGCATTGGTTTTGCGAAGTGCGCGTACACATAGTAAAAATTTACTAAATTAACGATTATTTCCTAGCTATATAACTAATCCATATAAAACGTATCCTGAAAGTTACCTGGCTACTCAAGCTGCCCCTATATGTAATTTAGTTAAAATCCATTAACTAAGTTTTGCGTGCTGTGTAGACAGAAGCAAAAATATCTAAATATACTGGTCTGCACCGTTTTGGCATCTCTATAACCGGGAAGTATGTTACTAATCTAGATAAAAGGTATTCTATATCCTAACCAGTAATAGAGGCTATCATTATGTGGTGCTTCGTTAAAATCCATCCATTAGTTTTTACGTGATGCGCGAACATAAAGCCAGACAGCTTACGTGTAAAATCTTTGGACTGTTTTTGCCTTTGTATCATCTGGAATACGTTACTACTCAGGATAAAAATAAATTCATAAGAAAGCGGTTTCTCTCGGTATTGAGGTTAAATTTAATGTTCTCAGATGACTATCCTAGTTAGTGAGGTTTTTATAAACGACTAGCTCGTACCCGCGACTTCGTACGCGTGGATTAAGAATTTTTTTGCCAGAATGAAATATATAAAGTTGTTGGTAACGAAGGATTGGTCCCAAACAATATAGAGTCTGAATAATATGACAAGAAAGCTATCACTATATCACTGTACCGTCGAACCTGTCTCTTGAAAAGAATCAATTTCCAACATATTTCTGTCACCATTCGATAAGGTCTCAAAATTTCGTGACTACAACTGTTAATCATACCGGAAAAAATATCCTGCGCCCTTCATACAGATTTCCTTATAAAATTCCATCACAACGATATAGCCATTTAGTTGTTAAAACGTAACAAAAAGACAGAGACCTACTTCCGTATTTATAATAATATTACTGTGGTTCACACTCACACACTGACTGCGAACAACACCTGAGGGATCATTATAACGTAAAAAAGTGTACACCTACGATTTGCCTCGCATTGCACCACTAACTTTCTAATATCTACAGTTTAACATTCAATCCGAATAACCTACGCTCCAGCCCTGACTCTTACGATGAAAAACAGTTTTTAAAAATCTTAGACTCCACGGAGATTTGAACCGGAGACCACGACGTTCGTAACCAAGCGCTTTAACCACTGAGCTGCCAGTCCACTACACGGAAACACGGTAAGGAGACGTCCATATCCAACGTGTCTGTCTATCGCCGTATTTCGAAGTTATGAGACAACATGTGTTATTTATACAGATAATTTTTCAACCAAATATAGACAGTATTTTTTTTCTTGTTTCAAAAGATAAGTGTGCAAAGTTTCATCGAGATCGGATGAAAACTGTGGATTTGTATGAAGAACACACAAACTAACAAACAAACAAACATACATTCATCTTTATAAATAAAGATATTTTGGCGATCAAAGTCACTGTGGTCATCTTCTGATGAAGAAAATGGTGGCGGTGAATTTGATTGCCGAAATATCATGTGCAAACACCTAGATAACTCGGCTAGTCACCCGAGAACATTATATTACAATAAAAAGTATTCAACTCCACTGTTTGTGAATAGTACAACAGCAGGAAGTGGACACGTCATAATAACGAAACTTATTTCACAAATTAGAGACATGTACATGCACAATAATTAGCATTACAGAACTGTACATGTTATTTGACAGCGAAAATTCACTACGGAGGCTGTCACCTGCTACAATGAGAGATTTTAGCCGCGGCATGAAATCGAAGATAACCTGCTGGTGAACACAAAGCGATACGTTTTGTAGGCGCGTCCACAAAGAATCGACAGTGGTTTCAGGAGAACAAGAATGAACACGTTTCCAACCGACCATATGGTCGAAATGTCAGGAAAACGTGCAGGTAAGTAAAGGAGTGGTACCCGTCGTTCTAGGAATACGGCTTGCACGTTGCCCGCCGCATGTGCCACGGCATTATCCGACAGAAATATGCCATGTGTGTGGAGCTACCTGTAGGAGGGCAGTGCCTCGGGCTCTTATACCTCCCTGTTGAGATTGACCTAAATACATGGAAGGAGATACCGCATGTTATAGGCAATGATATCCGAAACCGTCAAACTTGGCGTTTGACCGCTATGCCGCTCACAGTGGAGTGCCTGGTTGCGTTCACCGTGGTACAGTCTAGCACAGTAGCACGTACGCGGTCATCACAGTAGGACGTTCAAGTAGAAGAGGTATTCGTCCGAAAACACAACATTTTTCCACTCATGATTCCAGTGACCGCGTTCACTTGCTGATTACAGTCTGAGGCGTTGGTGGCTTCTGGAAGCCGACGTAATGGAATGCGTGCCACAAGCTCAACCCTCAGCAGATGCCGTCGGAACGTCGACGCAGACATGACCACACCTGTTGCAATGCTCCAACGTCGAGTCAACACTGCGGTAAAATCTGTTCTGTCAGTTACGGCCATTCATACAACATGGTGATCATCCTGCGCTATGGTCAGATTGTGCGATCAAGTTCTCACTCATCACTGAGTACGATCCTCTTCTATCCACTGGTTCCACACACGCATCAATGTCTTAGCCGCGTGCTCTGTACGAGCCGAAATATAACGGTATGACAAACCGGTTCCCCAAAGATCAATCATTCTGCCACGTTCGAAATCACTCACATACTGATATTGCGTCCTTAAGAGTTGACTCTGACGTGGCATATCCGCACTTCATGCCAATTTTTCCCTTCCGTAACGGCTCTGCATTGCCCTTTCTGGTTACACAAAACAGGGCGATTCTGGGCATATGGACACGCCAAACACCTGCAATCTTAATCACTTATTACGATTCCACTGTTCTACACATTGTCCGTTTTTGTATTGATTCAGACTATTCGTATGGGTGTAGCAATCGTCACAAACAGTATTATATATCCAAAACAGAGACATAAGCTAACACTATGTGTAGTTTCGTTAAAATCCATTCATTAATATTCGTGTGTTACGGCGGCGGAGAGACAAAAAGTTTAAAATTTAAGTTTTTGAACTGATTTACTTCTGTATCTTCGGGTAGTATATCACCAATCCAAACCAATCCAAGTATGCTACTAACCAGTGGAATATCACTACGTGCACCCTTCTTAGAATCTATCCTTTTTTTTGCGTGATGCGCGAATGTACAGTCTCTGTTATGACAACGGCTCCTCTGTGAGCAACTCCACAAGAGGGATTTTTTCCTCGCAAGCAGTTTCTGTAGAATCCGTTTAAAAATTTATGTACAGATATTATAGTTATATTGATTAATTACTGTTATTACAGATAATAGATATTGGCAATGACTCAAAGAGCATGTGTACTATTAGTGGATTCACGCTTGATTCGTATTGTGACGTGGAATTTTGATGTGTGTGTGTGTGTGTGTTTGTAATGTTGAATGTGTGAAATTAATTGTAGTGATTGACTATTTACGAGTTCGTGACGTCGAATTTCGCGTATCAGTCATTCATTTCGTAGATAAATAACTGGCCTGCGAATGAATTCGAGTGCTTTCTATCGTGTTTTTACGAAGAAGTCAGAAAACGCATCGTGCTGCACGGTCAGCACCACCGGGCCGCGTCCGCCATCGTGTTTTCAATCGTCATATTCCGTGACGCGCTGTTCCGTGCCGTTCATGTCCGCGAAATCGGTAACGAAAATGACGCCTAGGCGTGCTGCGGTCGTCACTGTTACTCGAGTGCGTGGTGACAGTTACAACGTGGAAATAGAAGCAACTCACGCCCCACCAGAGGATCAGCTAAATCAACTTCCTGTGACAACAAAGGGCGAGCAGAACACTCCCATGTCATCATCAGTGGCGCCTATGGTGACTCTACCGGCACTACGGCTTTGGTGGAGACTGCACACTTGGACTCAACGCCTACTTCGGAATGCGTAGTGGATTACAGTGATGGAACGCGAGCAAGAGTCCTCTGTTTCACTTAAGCGTGGGCTGCGGAAAACACTTCAAACGATAAAGATTACAAACAGTCCAAGTGGGCTGTAAAAATTTCTGTGAAGACCAAAACAAGAATGCCGACTCCTCCGCTAAAATCATACCGGAGAAGAGCAACCGAAGAAGCAGACAAGTGGCGTAAGCCGCTTCAACTTGCTCCTGCCGCTCAGCCGAGCTCCAATGCTGCCTATGCTCCAGCACAAGCAACTCATTCTTCCATCTCCCCATTGAAGGCGAGCAAATTATGGAAACAGTGGAAGCTGAACAGACAAAGCCTGTTATGAAGCCGAAGCCGGCATCCCTGATCGTATCCTTAAAAGAAGATTATAGAAACCTCGAAATGACACTAAAGAAGATTTGTAAGCACCAGTACCGAGTCAACCCTGCGGTACGCGTGTTATACAAGCTCTTCCTCAAAACTAAGGCAGACTATCAAGCCGTCTCAGGTTGTGCGTCACAAAACAGCAAAGTTTTATACATTTTCCCGACTGAAGCTGACAAAAACCTGAAAGTCGTGTTGCGAGGACTCCCATTCAATTTATCCCCAGGGTACATCAAAGAAGAACTGGAAGAGCGCAGCATTGTGGCGAGGACAGTCGCTCGTCTGCATTCGCCAAAAACGAGATAGGAAGTACCTCTGTTCCAGGTAGTCCTCTCGGATACCACCGAGAATAGAGCAATTTACAAAATAACGTCTCTATGCTCAGTGATGATCACCACCGAAAAATTACGTAGCACTCGAGGCCCCCCTCAGTGTTACAATTGTCAGGGTGTAGGACAGGTATCCCGGCACTGTGTTATGCCGTCCAAGTGCGTCAAGTGTGCGGGCCAACACTCAACGCGTCAATGCGCTCTCTAAATGAAGAAACCCCGCCCAAATGTGTCAACTGAGGCGGTGACCATTTGGCAAGCTATCGGAAATGCACCGGTTTCAGTATATTTAATGAAAAACAGAAGGAAAATAATGCCTCCTACGTTTCCATTCTTAAGAAGAGGCAACAACAGAAAAGAAGAAGGAGGAGGAAGAGGCAGCAGCCTCCAACAAAGGCCTATCCAACCCTGAGCTGTGACCAGGTACATCCTACGCAGAAGCGTCAGCTAGTGCTCATGACAATGGGAGGGATCACCAGAAAGATTCCTCCTCCCAGGAAAAACCTCCAAGGAGGATGAAGAAAACTGAAGAATTGAAGAACCGCCCACTGGATGAGACCACCCAGACGGATGACGGCTCGATCCTCTTAAACATGGTGCAGTCACTATTGCAGATGGTGACTGCATTAATCCAAGACCTGCCGTGCTACAACGTAACCAAGAACGTCATGGCTAATGCCATTGAAGACTTAACCATTTGCATCTGGAACGCTAATGGCCTCTGGCGCCAGAAGAGCGAATTTAAGGAATTCCTTAAGGACGAAGGCATTGATGTGTGCCTCGAGAATGAGACTCATCTTAAGCAGGGGATCAAAGCTGCTGCCCCAACTATTCCTGCTATACGTCTAACCGGCCAACCGCGGGAGGTGGTACAGCGGTCTTAGTTAGGAACGCCATAAAGCACTACTAAATAGTAATACCCCCATGGAGACCATAGAAGCAACCGGTGTCGCCGTCGAGACGTCTAGGGGGAGACTTGTGTTTGTTGCTGTATACCGACCACCAGGACGCCTACATCAAGGGGACATTTCTGCGCTCCTCAGTCTGCGTTGCAATCTGTTTATTGCTGGTGACCTGAACGCCAAGCACGTCGCCTGGAATTAACGGCTCTCCAACAATTAAGGAAACTCCTACGAGTGGTCGAGAGCCAACATGCGGTAGTTTGGGGACCCACCGAACCTACTATCTACGGACATGGCCTCCTTGAAGTTCTTGACATCGCCATAATCAAGGGCCTAAGACACAATATAACCGTCACCACCAAGACGGCCTTGTCATCCGATCATATTCCTGTGCTTTTTTCCATAGCGGCGGATGAAGCATCACGCCGGAACAGAATAGCCAGAAACCTACGTGACATTAACTGGGAAGTCTTCAAAAACCTCCTCACCCGGAGGATTGAATCTGCAGCGCCACCTTCAGCTATTGGCCCCTCTGCGGCTGTTGCAAAATGGCAGACTGGATTAACGAGGCAGCAGATGCGGCTACCCGGCCGCGCCGTAAGCAGCCTCCATGATCTAGGGAATAACTATCAAAAACCATCTAACAAGGGAGTTGCATTTCACTAGAGATCCGGCTACAAAGAAAGTGGTAAACCCCATGCATATAGAGATAAAAGTGGAGGTAGAGCAGCACAGAATATCTGACTGGTCTAATTTTATATCCACCTTGGATATTGAAGACGGGTCAGTATGGCGATCCACGAAGGCCCAACTCCGGCAAAGGATAAAGATCCCACCTTTGGTTGTTGGAAACAATCAGAAGGAAAGGCTGCAGCTCTTGCTGAGACCTTCGGGGCAAACTTTAAACCGACTGATCAGCCTGCTGCCTACACTCTCCATAGTGTTTGAGAGGAAATATCTTAAGAGACTGCGTAGGATTATAGACACTAAGAGGCCACTACCGGATGAACAGTTCGGCTTCCGACAGGGGCACTGTACACCTCAGCAGCTGCTTCGTCTTGCTGAAGAAGCATTCCCGTCTTCGAAAGTCGAAAGTACTTTGGTGCAGTACTGATGGATGTCAGCCGAGCCTTCTACTCAGTGTGGCACCAAGGTTTCTTATATAAACTTCTCACGCAAGGAGTACCTCTTTCCCACGTTGATTACTCAGAAGCTACCTGGACGGACGGACCTTTCGAGTAGTCATGGACGGGGCCACCTCATCGATCAAGAACATCACAGGTGTCCACAAGGCTCGGTCTTAGGTCCGCTGCTCTACAGCCTCTACAATGCTGATACACCTATAACAGCATGTGTTAAGAAAGTCCTGTACGCAGATGACACAGCCATGTATGCCAAGAGCCTAAACACCAACAATCTGCGACGATGACTACAACAAGCCTGCGACAATATTCAGGAATGGGCAAGGAAATGGCGGCTAGTCTTTAATGCGCCAAAGAGCCAAGTAATTATATTGACTAGAAAAAAGGTTCCACAATACCTGACTCCTCTGATCCTCTTCGGTGATGATATCAACTGGATGAGCACTGCCACCTACCTAGGTGTAAAAATGGATATTAGAATGACGTGGAAGCCCCACGTCGCCAACGTCCGTGGTAAGGCAACGGGGAGAATGAGAATTCTCTACTCGATTTTCAACCATTCTTCAGTGGAGCTGGGCATATGCCTCTATGTTGCACTAGTCATACCAATAACGGAGTACGCAGCAGTCGTCTGGGTAACTGCTGCCTCCCACCTACAGAAACTGCAAGTTGTAAAGAACAGGGCAATAAGAAAGGCTTATCATCTACCGCGTGAGACTAGGACGGACGTCCTGCACAAAATAAGTGGCCTACCCAAGCTTCGCGAGAGGTTTGAGCAACTGGTAACCAAGTTTTACGCCAACGACCAAAAATTTACTAACCCTTGATAATCGCCCTAGGAGCGGAACAAACATATGACAACACTCTCAGGTTGCCAAAGAAGCTGCTGGACCACTAATAATGAACAAAAATATCATGAAAATCGCAAAAGCACCGGATACGACAAATCCAGATAGAGACGAACCGTTTGATAATGACAACCAAAAACATAAACTGGAAGGAGATGCGCTATAGCGCAAAGACTTCCTATCCCTCAGGACTTAGATTTTCCCAGTAAGGAATGTCACTGCTGATGCTGATAGTTATGTCTGCATTGTACGATACAATGGTATAGCAAGTACTGAGCTCCAACCTCATTATACGATACTTAACCGGGCCTACTACATCTATGATATGGCGTTTACTGCTCCTTGATTAGGCCGCTAATTGAGTATGCCTGTGCTGTTTAGGGGTACACTGCTAATTGCCTCTTGAGAAAGTTGCAAGTGCTGCAGAACAGATCACTGAAGTGGGCACTACATCTGCCCGATAGTTCCCCACTGATGCAGTCACCTAAGCATCAGATAAAGCGACGCTCATTGAAAGATTCTGGCATCATGCCTATGAACTCTGCAGTAGGGATATTCACTAAACATTGATGCATCGTATCCATTCGATGATTACCATGCGATACATCGGACTGATTCGATCTTTCGATAAAGAATTTTTCTATTCGATGCATCGATTTTTTATATATATATAAAAACATGGAATAAATGACAAAAATAATAGATATAAATATTAGCATTACTATATATATTCAAGATTAAAATAAATAATTTCAATTTAAAATACCTGTCATTAAAAGGTGAGCCATTAGCGGGAAATAACAACGGTGAAGATGAATTTCTCTTGCGGTTGGCTATCCTGTCAGTATGAGTGAATGAATAAAATCAATTTCTTCGATTCACTCCTACTATTTGCCGGTGTTTGTGTGAATCGAAATAAGATATTATTGCTCTAAAATAACTAAGTGTTACCTGATACTACTCAATATTTAGATATAACCCGGGTTGGGGAAACATCTGATTGACTATTGTCGGTACTTTTCTTCCATCCAAACGTTTATTTTCGAAGGCTGCTCAATTAGTCAGCATAAGGAACAGAATGAAAGGAAAAAGATTGAGTAAACTTTTATTTCTGCAAAGTTTGCCTAAACAGCATTGATGCTAAGTGGTTATATACTTAAAATTAATATTTCTAGGCAGATTTAGACGTTAGTATTTATTGCCTGTTTTTTTTTTTTTTTTATTGAAATGGTCTGGTATCGTAATAAAACATTTCTGTTAATTTGTAGTCTCCGTTTCACTCACAAAGCTATACCTCAATCATACAACACCACTTAACCAACACACAATATCATAAAATTAATTTTTTAATGTTGGGAGAAAGGTAACGCTGTAGCCTCGCATTCTGGTGGACGCGGGTTCGATTGTTCGGGCATCAAGATTTGGATTTCCCATCACTTCCCCAAACGACTCCAGGTGAATGCTTCCAAAGGGCTCGGCGAATTCCTTCCCGATCCTTGCCCCCAGTCCTTTACTGCCTCTAATGATTCGGAAATCGACGATGCGTAAAACCATAAACAAAAAAAGTCTAAAATTAAACACATCATAACAGCTACAACACTACACTGCAGGTATAGTGTTACTCTGTGTTCACACGGACCAAACGAAAAACAACGAACTGTCTGCGTTCAACTGGAAGTGGTGAATATCAAACTATTGTCACACATTCTCTTGGCGATTTGCCGACGAATATTGTTGGTTTGTATTCGTTGAATTAAGAAAAATATAAAAGTATTCGATGATGAAAAAACATCAATGTTTTTAAGCGACGCATCGAAAAACATCGATGCAGGATTCCGATGTTTTACATGGAATGAAAACATCGATGTGCTATCTAAGTAGACATCCCTACTCTACAGTTCCAATTCCCTTCTCAGTTGTCTCGGCGAATTTGACACTGCCGCTGACAAACACAACAGACTACTATTGCTGACGGAGCGAAAAGAATAATCAATAATACGCCAACAAGACGACCAGCTAAAAGTCAAGAGACGCCTGATCAAAAGAAGATCGAGGGAGAAAATGTCTCAGGACAAGAACCAGCTTTAAAGCCGAGATTGGAGAAGATGGATGTTTTGTTGTACTATCACCTAGAATTAATTGTAGCGATTAATAGTTGCATTGGTTTGTATATGAAGATTTTTGGTATATTAGGATTGTGACGTGGTATTTCGATGTCCTCGTATTGTCGATTGTTCCAAATCAATCGTAGTGAGTGTGTATTTACGACTGCGTGATATCGCTTTTCGCGTATCGGTCACTCGATTAAATTGCTAAATAAATGATCTGTGAATGCAATCGAGTGCTTTCTATCGTGTTTTTATGAGGAAGACGAAAAACGCGTCGCGTGGCACAGACAGCACCGTCGAGCCGCGTACGCTGTCGGTTTTGTGATCGACAGTTTCCATGCCACGCCGTCCGTGTCAACGACCTCGGCAACGAAAATGATGTCTAAGCCTGCAGCAGTTATCACTGCCACTCTAGTGCGTGTCGACAATTACAAAGTGCAAGTGGAAGCAACTCATGCCCAACCGTTGCCAGCAGAGGATCAGCCAAATCAACTTCTCCGAGCCGAAGGAGACCTTACGATTACCTAGCCAGGCTGGCGAGACCTGGAAATGGAAACAAAGGTGACAACTAGATATGTATTGATTCACCTTCGGGTTGGTGAGCAGCGTGATGAGCTGAGTTAGCAAACCAACGATTACAGGTGAGTCAAGGCTCCTTTGTACTTCTGCGTCTGTTGCAACAATGCAGGAAACAGCAGTTGTTGGAGGTTTGGTGGTGGAGCTTTGACGTTGTTTTGGTGTTGCTGCTTTCTGCTGACGGGACGCGTTTTGATGCTAGGTGGCTGAGCTGGTCTCGAAGTTTGGTGGGTCACACCTGCTACCGCGATGTGCTCCGTGGTCTGACGACGATTGCTTGACTGAGAGCTGCCTGTCGAGTCCTCTCGACGGCTGTGTGGTGTGCGGTGACCTGGAGAGGAGCACAGTTGTTATCTTGGTTTGCTGCAGGTGTCTTATGTCTCGTTGTGGCTTCTTCGTTGCTGCTTCCATGCGGCAAAACACCTGTAAGAAGCAGCACGTGGCGTCTCGACGTTGTTGGACGCAGTCAACAACTTTGTGGTGACTCAATGTTTCGGAGCATTCATCAGCATAGAACCAAAAATTCTGACAGCATAAGCATTGTATTGGTTTGAGTGTTCTCCTTTCTGTGATATTCCGTGTTAAGGCTGCAGGAGTCTTCGTGTTGCGATGTGATAGCGAGGTCTCGTAGTGGATGCCTTCCTCAAGGACAGTGCTAACAACTCAAAAATTGTCGTATACAAAATCTACATTTAGAAAATGCCAAAATCATGCTAAAGTTTTCGGAAAATTCTGAGAAAAAATGCCAACAATGGCAAATTAACATGCCTACCAGAAAAATCTCTACAAAAAAAAAAAAAAAAAAAAAAAAAAAATAAATAAATAAAAAAACTCTACAATTAACATGTCTGTCATTAACACTTCTAGCAAAATGAAATCCTACCAAAAAATAATTCTATGAAATGTTATTTCTACCTAGTAACATTTCTATCACTTACGAACCATACAGCGTGAAAACTCTGCCATAAACATTTTCAGCGAATCTCTACCACACGCATAAATATCTTTATTACTTTTACTGTCTGCCAGTCACAAGTCTACAATTAATATGTCAACCAAATCGTAAACCTGCAAAAATAAAACTTTACTGGAATAATTCTACACCCCCAAACATATTTACCAAGAAAAACCCTACCTTAAGGTAACTTCGCCATTTTGTAACGTTACCTAAAAACAATTCTACCGGAATTTAACCCTACCAGAAAAACTAACATATCTATGTATCATAGAATGATTTGTGCAGAAAATATTAATTAGCTTGCGTTGGTAAGACATGTATTTTATCTTGAAAAATATCTGAAACAGTACTTTAATATATACTTTAGTTAGAAATAAGAATAAACAATACATCTTTAATGTTTTATAACAACTGAGTTATCAAATATATGTTAAATTGGGCATCCTTCCGCAGTTGCTTGTTACACAATTGTAAATGAAAACACCGTCTATCAGCGACTGGTTTTATTCATATATGCTCAGACGGCGTTTCGCTCTTGTGGAATATAACATCGTCAGTGACTGTGAATGTATATACATGTTGGTGTTAGCAAAATTACAATATTAATATACGTAAGTTACTAATAATAAACTACATTCTACTTACGACTTATGGTTGAGGCAGTTACATGGTGGTCAGGAATAGCTTCATTTGCACATTTTTGTTGTTCCACGTAAGAGTACTATTCTCACCCTTTTTTATAGGTAACTATACCACTGTTTCACAAATCTATTGAAATTTACCCTTTTTGTCTGACTAACTGCAAAACCTACTTGTTTACATTCGTTTACAGTGATGTCAACCTAGTGTTTCTGCTTGCATCATAACGTCTGTGTCTATGTATTATTAAAATATATTCTGTTTGTGCAATGGAGTCAGCGTTGTAATTTACTTTTATGTGTATTATATTCCTGCGTCTTGGTTATTCTTCAATGTTTTAAACAGTGCCTAATTTGTTAAATGAGTTAATTCATTACCATAAGTCGTAAGTGGAATGTATTTTATTATTAGTTAGTTATGTATATTAATATTGTAATTTTGTTAACACCAACATGTACAGTACATTGACAGTCACTGACGATGCCCCATTCCAGAAGGGCGAAACGCGTCTGAGCATGTATGAATAAAATCAGTTTCTAGTAGACAGTGTTTTCATTTACAATTGAGTTATTTAAATTTGTGTACATTTTTGTTTTGTTAAATCGCTTTATTGATGCTGCTTTACACTTTGTTTCAAACAATCAACTTAAAATCAACAATAATTAAAAGCAATTCGTTGTGATAGATTATTCTAATAAATAAATTAACAATACAAAAATTTTATCACTCCATAAAAATTGTTGGCTTAACAGGAAAAATACAAAAAAAAAAATGATATATGCTAAATTGAATTTTTTCATGGTAATTGCTTGAAAATAAGCTAAATTTAGCCATAAAAATGCTAAATTGGGAGCTCTGGTCGTGCAGTGCCTAGTGCTACCGGGAAGTCCGATGGGCAGGACAGGTTGATCTGCAGTCCGTCTTGGCCCGGTCAGCTGTGTCAGAAGACTGCCGCAATTGCCGGAGTATTGTGCGACAATAGGAGGTACAGGGCCCTCCTCTGTGTCAGATGTTGAGGCTCTTCTGGTCTTGGTTGTGCCGGTGGATTGGGAGGCGTTGGCATTCTCAGCAGAGTTTTCGATGAGGAAGGGGAGAGTAGCGCGTCTAGGATCTCTGCCGATGTGAGGGGGCGAGGTTGCATAGCTGCTCCTTGATGCTTGGTGGAGTCTGATGGCTTTTGGTGTACAAAGTGACGACAGATTGCTTTTGTAGAGGTCTTCCTGGACGATTTGAATAAGCACTGGCTAACTAGCCCAGGGCTTTTTATAGTATTTCACCATCCTTAATGGCGTAAGTACTTTAACAAACAAAATCTATCAAATCACTGAATAAATATTAGCATTATTCCAAACTAACATAGAATTGATTACTTCAACTCTCCAGACTTAAACAACTTTTTCATAATATAACCTAATCCATTAATCATTTATTTTATTCTCTCACACTGATCTGCTCCATTAAAACTAGTCCGTGGGCTTCCTGCCCGTGTAACGTTGAGCGAGTATACTTCAAACTAACAAGACGACTACACTCCATGCATCATCCTTCGAAACCCTTAGGAATATTACTAATCACTTTTAAAACTCCCAGGGAACTATTAAATTCGTCAAACCTACTGATTTAATCCTCCAATATTTTAATTTAAACAAAAAATGATAAATCTTCAAATATATTGTACTGCCATAACTTATGTTTTAACTATGCAGTAAAATAGTTAATATCACAGACAGTATTTCTTTCCATCTATTGACCTCTTTTTTTGCTTTGAACACAAAGAGATTTGGAACGCTTTACTCAAATAAGTTAAACTGCTGTGTAGTATTGAGAGACTAGTCTGAACAAAGCAGACCGTATTTGCCTTTCATTGAATAGATTGATAAAGCGTTCTAAGCTTTCAAGGGGTAAGTCCTGGCTTGTTGAGAGTAATTTGATGTTTAATTTAATTTAATTTAATTTAATTTAATTGCAATGGAGCACAGGCTCCGGTGGCAATTTCCCTACACAGCTATCTTCCCCCTATCCTGCACCCACCTACAGTTGCCCTCTACAAATTTTTTCTTTAAATTCCTTCAAAGTTTTCGGTAAATTATTCATCGTTTCTCTTGGTAACTCATTCCAATCCCTGACACCCTTACCTAAAAAAGAGAATCTTCCTACACCCTTGTGCCTGAAATCGAGTGCCAGCTTGTGGTCATGGTCATCTTTTCCCTTCCATGCACTACTTTTCATACCTACTGCAATATCTTTCCATGCCTCATCACCAGTATATGCCCTGTACACTCCCATGACCCTCCTCATCCTCCTCCTGTCTTGCAATGAATCCCATTCCAGCTCCTTTATCATATCCGTCACTGATTGCATTCTGCGATAATTTCCAGAAACAAATCTAGCAGCCCTTCTTTGCACCCTCTCCAACTCCTGTATTTGATACGTAAAATGAGGGTCCCATACTACACTACCATATTCGAGCAATGGTCTGACCAAAGTTTTGTAACCCAATTCCTTGACTTCTCTCGTACATCCCCTCATAACTCTCCGTGTAATTACAAAATGTTTTTTCTTACCTTTATAAAATTCGTTATCAAAACATGAGAACACCGGCTCCTTTTATCTTGGCTCCAATCTATTACTAACATCATTTTGATGAAACACATTTTATGCATAAACAGAAAATTATAGACCTAACTGTTTTTCTCTTCTCAATAAACTGTTTGTGGAGTAAATCATTTTTTAAATTATGTAAGATGACTTTTCTTAGGTTCCGAAAATCACTTATGCAATTGTTAAGAATTTGTAGTCGCCGTTCCATGCGAAGGTATTGTGTCGTTAATTTCTAGTCTTGATAATCCCATCTGCTCTCTGTAGGCAAATTATAAACATTTTCCGGCTGGGCAATGATATGTTGAGAGAAGTACCTCCCAGAGTTATTGTTTGAGCGATTAAATTATCAACTAACAATGTGGTCTGTGAGTATTAGCTATAGCGTAAAACAACTGCTGGGAAGTATGCGAAACTTTGTCAAACGTCTTTATAGCTCAACAGAATAGAACATGAGCACTCTCAGATGGAGAAGACGAAAGTGAAATTTGTCAAAAATAAGTTATTATTCTTCTCGCACGGAATAGTAAGAGAGCTGTAAAAAAATTTGGGTAGGTATTTGAGGCACTGTGAAAATATGTATAACACTTCTTTTGTCTGAGAACAAAATGGAATACCTGGCTGAAGGGTAGCTGGAAAAAAAACTTGAGGCATTTTGAAATTTTAATACCCACAAATTTTGTATTTAATGAAATAAAAAAACCAAATAATCCAGATCATTTAATCGGGTTTAAAATGTCGCCTAGTGGATTCAAAATTGTATTTAAAAAACATCGAAATAATATCTATTTGAGGCAACCTGGGGTTTGGACTGAATAATATTTACACCTAGAGAAAAATGTTCTATAAAAGACAGTCCATTTTGGTGGGACTTTTTACCTGTCAACTAATCGGGAATGTTATACGTGAAAGCGAGTGAGTAGTAAATCTGCGGCCGACCGAGTTGAAACGGGCTGCGGTGGGATTGGCTCTCACGCGATTCACAGCAGAAACTTTTAACCTACGGTTTTTTTTTCTTCAGAATATCCAAAACTTCACGACTTTTTTCTAAAGTTTCTTTCACTAAAAAATATTATTCTTCCGTCACTTATGTGCAAATAACACAAACTAAAAGTTCACCTTCCATAACAATCGTATGTATTAATACATTATTTCCATAACACTATATATACAAACAAAACATAATTTTTATAACTATACACGTTTCACTAATAATCAAATTTTTTTACCGCTCAAAAAAAATTTCTGCTTGCTCGCTGTGAGTCACGCAAAGGCCAAACCCACCGCAACCTGTTTCATCTCGGCTGGCCACTATTCACTCACTCGCACTAGTGAATAGCATTCCCCATCAGTTGGCAGGTGAAATGACCCAACAAGATGGCCTGCAGTTTCAAAAATATTTTATTGTAGGTGTAAATTCAGACCAAACCTCAGGTTGCCTCAAATATATTTTTGGATATTAATAAAATACAATTTTAAAACCACCTAGCAACAAACCTTACTAAATAAACTGGTTTATTTATTTTTTATCTTATAAAATACAAAATTTAAAGTTATTAAAATTTCAAAATGCCTCAACGGTTTTTTTATTTTTTTTCTTTTTCCCAAATAAAATTCAGAGTTTTGCTACTCTTTAGCCAGGTTCTCCATTTTGTACTCAAATAATACAAAATAAGTGTTATACCAATTTTCACGGTTACTCAGATACTTACCCAATAATGTTTAACAGCTCTCGTACTAAAGCCATTATTACAAATTCAAAGCAAAATTAAGTGTGTAGAATACTTCAGTAACATGTTGGAGTGGCAGTGGAGAAAAAGCACATTTACGGTGTTGTCAAATTCAATCTCCTGAAATCCACTCGTCATGAAGAAAGCCTTTGCTTTTAAGTTACCTTCTTTACCTTTAGCAATTGCTTTTTATAGGAAATACTCCCTGCATAAATGCAACAGAATCTATTATATCTCAGTTTTGCGAGAATCGTCTCGTCTTAAGTAAGGAAGGGTCAAAGGAAGAATAATTTCTCTGACTTACTGAACGGCCACGTCTCTTTACGCTCTCGTAAAACATATCAATTCTGTTTGTCTGAGCGAATTACTAAGGAGACGAATTTTACTGCTATATGTTAAGCATGAACTGAAGCCTACAATAAAACAGCAATCTTGGAATTTGAGCAGAGTTAGTATAGATTTGGCCACATAGCTAACCGGAATATGCATCTGAAGTGAAGTGTTGTTTTGAGGTAAGGACTGTGGTAGCAGCTACGAGAAGCAATTAGAAGGTATTTGTGTAAGCTGTAAAATTGGATGCCAGTGAGGGGGAGTTGATCACGTCACAGGAAGGTATTACAGCTTGCTTTTCTTCATGTCGTAATTGGGATCCAGGGACAAGTTACGAAATTAATTAACAACTATTTTTAACAAAAAGCTACCCAATTTTCTGTTGTGTTATAGTAAAATTGGAATTTTGCTTCCGTTGTTAAGTTTATTCACTTATCTATGGATGTCTACTCTTTTGTGCTGTGTGACTGTACTTTGTAAAATGCTGGTAAAAATTGTTACTGTTTAAATTCAGCATAATGAAGTCAAACACATTAATGTAGCAAATATAGATGTACGATTTAGTTTTTGTATTGCAGAGCAGTAGTAACACAAAATATGTAAGTTACCAAACAAGTAAATATTGATTTCTGTTATAGCTTGATCAACGGATTTGTCTCTCTTTAAGGGAATTCTTTTGGATTCAGAACTTTACACCATTTAAGTAACTCTAGATTTTTTAATGCACCACAGCCAGTTATTACTTCGCATATAGCTGTGCATTAAAAATACAACATTAGAAGACCACTAAATTTATTTTCCGCAAATAATCCGGTAGGAACTTCCTCGTGATATTAATTTATATCTTTATGAAAAAATGTTGTGTCATTTCAGTATCAGCGGAAACGTGCTGCAGACTTGTTTTAGAACAATGGAACGAAACGATATAGGAGCTGTTTTCTATTGTCAGAAGAATGTGGCAGTGACGCTGTATAACAAGTTAAGGCAAGGTTATATACTTGCATGATTCGTGGTTGTTTAATAAATTACGGATTGTTATTCTGACACGTAAACTAATTACAGAGATATTTATTACAAACGTATTGATAATGGTCTATTGCGATGCCCTGCTCATAATTTCACAGATCAGACGCAATGACAGGCTGAACGAAATCAGGTAATTAACATGAACAGATCCATAATGAGATAAGAACAGAAAGTGTGGTTACCTTCATCCACGAGATAGTTCTGATTTATAGAAGGAAAATATATGATCTTCTAACAATTTTATTAAAAAATCTCATTTGGAGATTTTGCAGGCTACCTGTGCATACACGCGTATTAACACGAGAGAAGGACCATACTCTGTGACAACGGAGAGAATTATCTCTCCTCTAGAAATCCAGCATGAGTAATTTTCCATTGCATTCATTGATGTGAAGTAATTGTTAGTGTTATTGTTTTGTGGTGGTGACTATGATGTGTGTGCGGTATGGATGAGAGATAAAAGAAGGGAATGGGCGAAACCCGATGTCATTACTTTCATTTCCATACATGCGAAAAAACTTTGGGACCTTGTAGTTTAACATTTCCATCATATGGACGAATTACGAACAGGAGTTCACTTCGTACGCACTGTGCAGTGATTTGGAATTAAATCCAGGACTTGGGACGCAACCTAGATGTTATGAACCGCGCACCAATACAATGTTGCCTGTTGATCAAGTCCGAAATGGTTACAGTTTCTTCCATCACGAAAACCTGAAGCCATTAAACACTTGGTGGTTGCCGGATACCATAATAGCGCAGTAACGACCTAGTCCATACTGCAGTACTAGTTGTCACATGACATGAGTAATATTATTACATTTAATTATGTCAAATTAGAAATTGCAGTTAGTGTCAGGCAACTGTAATTATTATATAAGTAATTTTTTTATCTCGTTAAGAGATTAGTAAATTGTAATCGAATTATTTAAATTTGAATACCCGGTCTTCTCCATAATTCCGTTGGTAGATTGTAGTCGAGATCAGCTATTTCAGAGATGTTAAGCACTGAGTACCCTCCTCAACAAGAAACCACGCGAAGTGGGAGGAGAGACTACCGAGCGTGGTGGTGTAACGGCTAGCGTTCTGGTCTCGCATTCGAATCCCCGTCCGGGCATCCAGATTTGGGTTTTCCATGGTTTCCCAAATCACTCCAGGCAAATGCCGGGATGCTTCCTTCAAAAGGCCATGGCCAAATTCCTTCCCATTCCTTGCCCCCCGTCCTTTCCCGTCTCTAAAGACCTCGCTGTTAGAGAGACGTTAAGCAGATAAAAAAAAAAAAAATAGAGACGTGACAGGTGAAAGGTTGACGCCGCGACGGGTATCATCCATAAGAGGGGCGAGGATGATATTTTCGGCTGGAACGATGAACTCTGTAGAATTCGATTGGGCAACGGAATTTCAAATCGAAACATTTTGCCATTCAGTGTAGGTCAATAATGCCCAACCAGTGTTGGAAATGGGCCACAATTTTATTCTAAGTTAATCTGCGGACCACATAACACTTGCCTATAGTTACAATAGATATTTAAATATAATAAAATTTATTAGTAATACAGTTTAATTAAAATCAAAAAGTAAAATCCTTAAATGAGACCTTTGCAGCGTTTTTTTTATAATTATAATCAAAATGCAGATGTTTTTGAGCTCGCATATTCTAGACCGCTGCTGTTGGTGCCAAATTCAAATGTGCTGGCGGGAACCTTCGTTGCCTGTGGGCTTGGGTTAGAGCAGCCTTGTTGTAGACGTTTTGAGCAACGCAAGTTTTAAGCAAACACCACAGGAGTAACAAAGGATACAATCCTTTTCAAAAGTCTTCTAGTGTTTGCAATGATCAAGCAAAAACCAACCATTTCATTGAAACTGTACATAGTAATAATTTACGTAACATCCATGGTAGTTTATTTTATGTTTCCATGTCATCTGCACTCTGAAATATAACAAAAATTATCTCAAATTTATTTGTTCAGTAATAGAATCTACCCATTTAATATTGTCTGTTGTAAGTATTCTCGCAGTCGAAATATTTACACTATTAGCGCTCTGTACGTGGTGATTGTGTGTTTAAATCGTACAAACTGTAAAACATCGAATTTGTGATTCAGTTGCGGATTTTATATCATAGCTTACATTCCTACAAATAAAACAATCGGTTCGTACAGTATACACGTCAGCACTTCAAATATGGCTATCATAGAAGCTATGTGGAAACACAGAAGTGTACCTGTTGTTCATCCACAACCATAAAATTTCCAAAGTAGTGGCCGTTTCAAGGGGCGATAGAAAGAAATGATGGGCACAAACATGTAAAATGTAGAAGGAGAAAAGGAGATACAAGAAAGAGGAATACATAGTGTTGTTCCTCTCCAATTCTAGCAAATCTCAAGCCATACAGCCATCTTGTTCCGGCACCGTACCGTCTCTATCACACTAGAGCTTTAAATGTGCAACCTAATTCCCTCTCCTAACCAAACCATAACATTCTCCTGAGAACGTGCGAGCGAAATCTCTCTTCTGCCCCTCTCCAAGTCGTAACTTATTTTACCGATTAATTGCCAATTTACTGATAGTATTATCAATAGGCTCCGCGTGACGAGAAAATCCTGACGATATTTGTTCCACTGCCGTTCCCATACTAGCGAGATGACAAAACCACTCCCAACCTGGGGAGTAACACCTCCCGGAAGACATACTAGGAGGTGAGGGAGGCGTACGAGGTAGCTTCGCCTCCCATATGGACAATACCATAGCTTTATATCGTCAGAAGGACTGTGTCTGTTTCACTGGCTCTTAGAGTTAAAACCTATATGCTAACATCCCATACTTATGAGTTTCCTCTGAAGTCATTGTCAGAACTGAGAAATAGCTTTCGCCTTTTTGGTAATAAAATTGTGACTGGGGGGGGGGGGATTAATTTAATTGGGCGTGGTAAGAAAAAAATTGGGAACCACTGCAGCTTGGTCCATGCCGGACAGCCGTCAGTTTTTTCTGTTTATCAACGAGGCCAGTTGGAATTACAAGCCGGAAGTGCCAACGGCACAAGTTTTGATTGGTTAGTTGTCAGTCATCAGCATTGTACAGCTAATTACATTTTGTTGAAAAGAATTTCAAAACGTAACACACATTCAGTTAATCGCAAAAGTTGGTTATAAAAAGAGGAAGCAAAAGTTTAAAGGAAATGAGACAGATGATTATAAAAATTATTCTTATGTAAATGGGAGAATTAAGAAATTATTAAATCTATCTAAACTTCTATAGTAGATGCGTAGCACAGTATATTTCTGCATACTGAATCAGCAATGATGTTAAGAAATAGAATAACATTTATTAAAAAATATATTGTATAAATATTATCAGTGTACCAATATTATTAAATTACTAATTGATATTGTTCTCCTAGTTCCATATTTTCAGTGCTTTCTTCAGATATTTCTTCAACACTAGTAAATTACGACAAAAATGGTTTATATCTTCCTCTCCTTTTTAATTAATTTTTTTTTTATTTTCACTTTGCGATAACTATGACGCTTACCCTTAACATTGTTTTTAAGAAAAGTTACGTTTGCAATCGGAAATCCGGGTAAAACCAACATATTAATTGCAGTTATGCTTCATTCTCTAAGTTTTTTCAAACAATACCTACTTTTATTTTCCATCAACATAATTTTATAAAACAGTTAACATATCTTTCCCAACCAGTCGAGTGACCAATTTAGCATTAAACTCGTCAGTCCTAGATGGTCTGTAAACTGTTTGATGGTGGTAAGGATGGTATCCAACCTGTCCCAACCTTAGATGTAAGGACCGTGGCAGCTAAAGCGTGGTGTGTGATTCCCCTTTAACCGGAAGTATTCACGACGACCAGGTCCAGCCGCATCTTCAGTTGTCCCGCCAGTGTATGGACCTCAATTGATTCTGCTTACTTTTTCCAAATACTTCTAAGGCCTCGCATTCGGGAGGACGCGGGTTCAAACCCCTTTCGGCCAACTTGATTTTGAGTTATCATGATTTCTTGAAAGCACTTCAGGTGATTTTTGGCTGATTTTTTCCCCGTTCCTAGTCTCCAGTTCTTGATGTCGATGGAACGTGAACCCTAAAGGAAAAAAATAAATAAAAATTTAGTAATTTACTGTGGAATGCAGTCACAAAGACAGATATCAGCGAAACGATATCTTTAATCTCTGTATTATAAAAAACCTGTCGTTTCTCTTGCAGTTACGACACGACAATAATAACCTTAACGCATTAGACCATGTGGCAAGTACACGAGTGTTTGCTATACACATGACGTGTGTGTGTGTGTTGTTGGTATAAAACAGGGAACAATTTTTTATGAAATCCGGCGGTTAGTTATCTTGCAAAAAAAACTTCTCGGGTTTCAAACAGCGTCAAAGTTGAATCGTCTGGCGACGTTTCGGAAGCCTGCACCGCTTCCACTGTGAAGTGCCACTTAGTATCACTGAAGTCTGTTGCATGGCAGTCTACTATATAGGGCTACCAGCCGGGAGAAGAGGGGAATGCGCGTGAAGGGCGTTATAGTTGGGCCCAGCTAACTTGGTGACGTCATGATCGGGTTGCTTCTATGCCCTAATACTATGCTTGCAATAATCCGGATTTCATGTTTGGATTAAATTTAGGCCCTGATCACGATTAATAACATTATTACTCATCCTAATCTCAATCGCCTGCTACACAACACTGTCCCAGAAGTTATCTGCATAACAAAGGCGTGTTGTTTTGTCGAAGCATGGCTCGTGCCAGTAGTAAATGACAAGTTTGGTTACATCATATTTTTCTTTTTGTCCTAGTTTTAAAATATCTGATGTGTTCTTTGCGTCTTTCATCGATCGTCCTTAAGGTTTGTCCTGTATAAGAAGTACCGCATTCAAAGGGAATTTTGTAGGCTCCAGGAGCCCGAAGACTGAGACCATCCTTGGGAGTTCGAAACAGCTGTCCAGTTTTTGCTGGAGGCCAAAAAATCGAACGGATGCCTTGTTTGTTGAGCAGCCTAGCTATTTCTGATGTTACTTGCACGTCGAATTTCCTGGTTGTCATACTCATTGGCTCGAAACGCGCGTTCCAGGTTTTACAGTTCCTCCTGTAAATGTTTCTTGTCGAACACCACCATTGCCCTATGGACAACAGTATTCAGCACTCCCAGTTTCTGAGAAGGATGGTGGACACTTAGAGCATTAAGGTAGCGATCGGTATGAGTATGTTTTCTGTAAACGTTGTGTCCCAAACTTCCATTTGGCTTCTGACGCATTAGTATACCTTTAAACGGAGGAGTTCCATCCCCTTCGATTTCTACCGTGAATTTGATTTTGGGATGATTCCCATTAATACGGTTCACAAATTCATCTAAGGCCGCCGCGAAAATGTACACAGTTTAGTTATCTTATTTGTATTATTTAAATACCATCTTTGGTTGCATCTTACCTCCTATAACTTCGCAAAATTCTCAAAAGTTTCTTATATGATAGACAGAATTTCCATCTTGTATCTTCATTTCAAACGCTTTACATCTTTTGATGAAGCCGGTTGTAAGGAAATGGTCAGTATCCACTTCATAAGGAGGTTTTAGAGCCCGAGGCATTGTCCCTCCTGCAGGCAGTTCAACATCTCATATTTCAACAGGAAAATGCGACGAGAAACGCGCACGCCTTCTTCGAAGAACGATGAGCGCCACTGCTTCTGTGACCTGCACGTTCACCAGACATATCGTCCATTGGACATGTCTGGGATATGGTCAGACGACTTGTTCATTCTGGTCCTCCTGCAATCATCGTTGATGTTTTGTGGTAGCGGCTACAAGCCGCATATCAGTGATTTCCCCAGCAGCATATCCATAATCTCTTTGATTCAATGCCAAGACGTCTAGAGACTCCGAAGCCAACCGTACTGAATTCTAACGGTCAATTGATATGTACAGTTCTGAAATTCAATCATTTGTGTCCCTAACATGCGGGATGAATTTCATTGTAATCATGTGTCTCCTTCTTTCTGTTGCAATTTCCACAAACAGCAATGTATTAAAATAGTTTAACGGTGACCAATTACTGAATTTGAAGCTAGCTAACATGAACCAGAGGTCAGCATGAACATTTTGACAACAGGATTGAAAGCGAGACTGCAATCATTATAAAAAAAAACCTCACGGCATTGCAGAGCAAAGTCTGGATTTCGGTGGTGCTCCCGCAGCAGACTACTACTTGTGAATGTCTGATTGTATTCCCTACGAGTAGACAAAGAATGCTGCTTACGATATGATGTGCCTCCAATACGGCTGTTCTGTGTTGCGGAAACGACTACATACACTATACCCATCACCGTTGGCGCAGTGACTAAGAACAAGAACGATGCCGGACTGTACGGCTGCCCATAAGGAGCCAAACTGAAGTACCCAGTGTCTAGACAGCCCGTGGCTGCCGAAGTGAAACTCCCTCCCAACAGCACTGCAGTGACTCTCAGCTGCACCGTCTGGAACATAAGGCGACCTCAGCTGGGGCTCCTAGCGACTGTAGTTTACCACCACAACTGGAATTCTCATCGTCCAGGTGTCCCACATATCGGAAACTTCAGTGCCCTCCACCACGACTTCCTCAGAGGAAAATTCTACGTACGCTGTCCAACGTCTGGTATTTAAAACACAAACTTGGTGCTTTGTGAAGATGTAATGATTTAAATTAGTCCTATATAAATGAGGAATATGTTTGGGGTTGCTGTATTTTTTTATGTGTGCGAATAGTTACGTAAACATGATTTGTTAACTTTAGTGTCGAGTAACATGGATCGTTTTTTACACGCTCAAGCAGAAAATACTTGAATGATTATTTAGACAGCAAAGTGTGTTGTAACATTACCACAACCCCTCAATTATTTATTACTATTTATAATACATAAAGTGAATGATATTAAATTAACAGATATCTGTACATACCGTGAAATGCTCTGTCTACTCTCGTCTCTTAATGAGCTCTTTTTAATGAGAATATTTTGATTTTTGAGTTTAACTTATTTAATTAATTACTATGAAAATTATTCCAAGGGCGCCATTTCAAAAAAGGGAAAATTAAGGGAACAGAGTTCTGCCTTACATTTTAATGTTAGAATGAAGAATTTATTTAAAACCATCGAATTTTATTCTAGCATAAACAATTGAAACATATTTAAATATGAAGTTTTATAAAATTGACACACATGATATTTAAGGATGGATTCCGGAGTTCTGTACCAGAAGGACTAACATTCGTTTATCAATAATTCATCAAGTTGCACGGCTAGCTCACTGAAGTCAAATATATGTTGGGTGATGCAATTATCAATTTTCACTGCCCTCAGAGTCGTACTGGGCATTTAAATCACTATGGCAGCGAAATTTCAACACTTTTCAGTCAGAAGGGATGGTACATTACCATGTGAAGTCCTCACTGGTGCTGCAGCATCCACACATACAAAAATTAGACTTTTCGCAGCAAACAGCACTGCACGGCACCTGCCACGTTCTGCCAATGTCCACTCTAGCTGTCTTCTCCCCTCCACCAGCTGTGGCCCCCTGTGTCACCCTGAGCATTCCAAGGCCGCACTATTGTCTGTCTCGGGCCAGCCGACTATGCGGCGCCAAACTGGAATCCCTTCGTCACCGAATTCGACTGGTGTAGGCATGGTCATCCAATGCAAATCTTTGCATTTCAATCGTCCCTTCTAATAAAACATGTGGTGACGTTTTGAGATCACCACAACCGTAATAAGATATGCACCATCTCTAACAAGAATGGTTATTTTAAAAAAAAATAATAATAATTAAATGGCGCTTACTTTTATCAAAGCATTATAAAACTAAAAGTACTAAGTCCATCAATAGCTCTGAGGGTTTTTATTCGTAGGGAAATCTGATACAGAAGCTGATAATATGGGAATGTATTGGTATACTTGTTCCTCCATACTGACAAGGTGACAAAAGATGAACATTTCTTTTAGTGTGCATAATAATACATTTGGCTTTAGGACGGACTGTCTGTCCCTCATCGCTGATTGTCTTCGTCAAAGAAAGGGCGAGCAACCAGTGTCATCACGCACTAGGATCAAATCTCACGGCTTGTGAATTTCACTCACTTCTGATTAAAGTAGGATTATTTCGGTATTAACTCTTAAATTAAGTTTAGAATTGTTCACGAACATACAAAGATGTTTCACAATAGAACTTCAATCCCCGAACCACCTTTCTTCATAGAATGTTTAAGCATCGATCCATCCAAATTGCCAATGTCAAAGGCATGAGAATATCAGAAATTTGAAAAATACTTTCATTAATAGTAGTTTAGCAATATAAAGAACTAGTTTAGATGGTTACGATCTACTTTAATTAAAGCAAGTGTTGAAACATTGATTACGGTAATGCGGTTGCCATTTCACCCTTATTTGCAACGTCATCGTTTACTTTTCCTTGATGTTACCGAATTTATTGACAGTACAACAAATCATTCTTATGCTTCTAATGTTTAAAACGTTCTATGAACGGTTACTGCCAACCAATAAAGTGTTGGAATGAAATCTGGAAAGCTATAGTAAAGATTCACTTACACAAAAGTATTGAGCCAATTGCCGGCTAGACTTGAAAAATATTTCCAAAGTTGATGTTGATAAGGATGAAGAAGAATTAAATTAGAAAATTATATCTCCACTTCTTTACGTCTGAAGTAAATTCGTATCATACTGCAGAGCCCGAACTGCGTGTCGAGAAAATATGAGCGGGAAATGAAATAAGAGTTTCAGATGGAGAACGTGTAGGCTTACTCAGCCCATTACTGACTAACGGCAGTACGCTCTACTATCTTTAAAATAGAATGCATTGTCTTTATGAAGTAGAATTCATTCTGAAAATTAGTTTTTAAGACAAGATTTTCACCAAGCAGGCTAGGTTTTCATGGACTGATTTACTGTGTACCTAGTAATGATTCTTACTTTTCTTTTACCAAGCCAGTGGCATGAGCGGCAATGTTCTAGGCTGACATTCGAATACAGAGGTGGACTCTCTAAATCGCTCGAGGAGCATGCTGGGGTCGTTCCTTCATAAACGCTGTGTGTAATTGTTTCCCTGATTATCGTTCATTATTCTCTCCCGGATTTATAAAGAACCGGTTGCAGGAGAGGCAGAAAAAACCGATAAAAAGAAAAGAAATGTTGCTTTAGAAGCCGAAATAATGCCCTCTTTTTTAACAGTAATAACTGATTTTAAATTGTCTATTTAATTGTTAATTATTAATTGTATTAACTTTTATTTGCGGAAATTGATCTAATATATTCTATCGTGCTATTAGATATTGTAATTTTTTCGTCAAATATCAATACTTGAAAAATTATCGTTTCCTGTTAGATTTTGAAACAAAAGTTTTGCTAATTCTGCTGGGAATAAATATTAGAGCTGTAAAAGTAACGATGTATTCGTTACTGAGTAACGGGTTCGTCGTCTGACTCGAAGTACCAACTAATTCATTTCGTTACTCGCATGTTTCGTTACTCGCTTTTGTCGTATAGATATTGTAGGCTAACTGTCTCTATGACGGCTAGCTGTTGAATAATGATTTTAAATTATTCAGTCCCTTATAGAACACATACATGCTCATTAATTAAATAAAGGTTCTTTTGCCGCGGTCGCCATAGTTTAGGTGTTATTCTATCGCCGGGTTAATGAAATGAAAATAGTTCCACAGTTTATGAGCAATTTCTACACACAAAACTTTATTCTAGTCATTCAATTCTGCTACTACAACCCGACGGAAAATACCACCACCAAACTTAATAATTAAGATAAGGAATCGAACTTCTCCGAAGATCACAAGTTCGTGGGATACAAGAGTTTCCAATACCAAAAAAATCCTCCACACTCATTAACGTTCTTTTAACACCATGCAGTCACTTAAAAAAAACATTCTATTTCAAATCATAAGTTCCCCTTGTTACACGTCTACATAATACACTTTTCCAAGTCCGCCACACTTTCAACTGTTAGACCGAAAACGTTACTCCGTGCGACCTTCTCTGACGGAGGTCAAAGACAGACTCCCTGCTACTCAAAGATGATATATTATTAACAGATGGCGTCTGCTATAGATATTACATGGCGCAGACGCTTGTTATGTTACAATATGAAAACGTTCCAGCTCCCGCAGGCAACTAATTTTGCCAACGTAAAGACTAATTTTGTAGTTTTATTTTGTTTAACATTAAAATTTACAGTGCAAAATTTGTAAACAGAAAATTTGTATGGATAATTTGAGATAGTTACTGTTTTTTCATTGATAGTTCATTAGTGAGGTTTATTGATTTCAAACATTTGTGAAATTTGTTTATTTTAAGAATTGATACCTTCTTTTTTATTTTATAGTGTAATTTACAATATAAAAGAGTTGTCATAGTTTTTGATATACAACTCTGCACTTGTTATGTTCTAATAATATTTAATAAAATTGCAATGGAGCGTACGCTCCGGTGGAAATTTCCCTTCACACTCATCTTCTCCCCTTTCCTGCATTCACCTACATATGCCATCTACAAATTTTAACTTTAAATTCTTTCAACTTTTTTGGTAAACTATTCATAATTTCTCTTGGTAACTTACTCCAATCCCTGGCAGCCTTATCTAAAAAGAGAATCTTCCTAAACCCTTGTGCCTGAAACCGAATGCAAGATTGTGGTCATGGTCATCTTTTCCCTTCCAAGCATTACTTTTAATTCTTACACCAATATTTTTCCATGCCTCACCATCAATATACGCCTTGTACACTTCCATGACCCTCCTCACTCTCCTCCTGTCTTCCAATGAATCCAATTCCAGCTATTTTATCATATCTGTTACTGATTGCGTTCTGCAATAATTTCCAGAAACAAATCTAGCAGTCCTTTTTTGCAGTTACAGTATTCCATAAACAAAGAACAAGGTGCAACGACTTTATTCCTTTTGCCTGGTGTTAATTATTGTATTATTACCGCAGGATCCATGTGATCAATCATGAATGCGGTTCTGGCTTTGATGTTGAATGTTACTTGTAACCGCGATGCAACAACAATTAATCTAATCACATGTTTGCCCTGTACCTTTGTTATTGATTTAAAAGTTCTGAATATTGATATTTTTAAAATGAAACAATTACAGCGGGAGCCAATAGCACTCTGCCTGCAGAACCGATTTGATGGTATGTCCACGTTTATTTTAACAAAGCTATCACAAAAACATGAAGGATTTACAAAAATAAAAATAAAACAGTAAAGGAAGACTGGTAAAACCTACTATTTAAAAACGAAAAACTTTAATGAGATTATAATATTTGTTAAATACATGTCCCATTATCACATCAGGCTTCTATGCCGGGTTTTGAGCAGGCTACTTTAAAAAATAACTGTCATTAGATGTTGTCACTAGATTTGTCACAGTCAGGTGAAAGGTCAGGTATTTTTTTATGCAAACAGGTGTTTGTTTTGAAATTAGATTTTTCTTTCGTATATAATATTCATTACAGTTAATCAAGTGTACATTTAGAGGTTGTTCGTAAGATCCATGTGCTAATTACTTTAAGTTTTATCCAAATGAACAACTTACCTTAACTTATTTTACTAAATAAACAGTTTACTAAAACTTTATCAAGTATAAACCAAGTCGCCCCGTATGCGATGCTAGAGTTCGATTGTATCGAAAGTACCGAGTAACGAAACGATACGATAGTAACGAAGTTATCCCGTACGCGGCGCATCTCGATCAATGCTTCATGCTATTGTTCGATTGTACCGAAAGTAACGAGTAACGATTCGAAAGTAACGGGTACTGATTGGTTTAATAACGAATACATACGGGTAAAGAATTTCTCGTTACTTTTACAGCTCTAATAAATATTACCACTATCGTTTCACACTTATGTAGCTAAAGGCTCTTTTGTAGTTGAAACAATATATTAAATTATTGGTAGACTACAATTGTTAAAAAAAAGTATTTTAAACAAGGTAGTGTATACCAAATGGAGGAAATGTATAGTAAATAACATTTCTTTATTTTGTAAAATGCAGAGTACACCAATGAAATTGTATTTTTGCTGTTGTGTCACTGTTTTATTTGCTGACGATGGATTGTGAACCTAAAACACGTTATTGTTATTACTAAACTGAGATCGAACTTATATCCCGGTGGTAATTTCACTTCATGTTTACTTGTGTTTTATTTGCTTTTTCACCTGGAATTATTTTACTGCTTGAAGTGTGTTGTTCAGACCTCCGCACGGTGACTTTATCCACACATAAAAATTATCATACTTTCTTGTGCCTGTCATAGTATTTAGCCATGCTTATCGCCAACGTATGCTTGCTCCTATATACGTAAGCAATCCTTAACCGCCTTCTGTCTTACAATGACTCCCGAATCAACTCATTTATCATACCAGTTATTGCCAGTGTTTGAAATGAGATACCTGCCTTCTGTGATTTATTCGAAGCAGGAATTTTAGCTGACGATTAGTGTTCTGTGGTTAGTATTATGCATTTTCAGATTTCAAATTTTGATTATATGATGTATAAAAAAATCCATTAGAAACAAAGTTTAGGCTAAATTAACTGAGAACATTCCGCCAAATTTTTTTTAAGGCTGTTGAAACAAATGAATCTAAATTAAGCCAAACGAAAAATGCTACTGAGAATTTTAAAAATAATTGTTTGTTGAGTTCACTGTAATTTTTATAAGTAGCTAAAAATAACATCACTGAGGTAAGAACAGATATTTGCCGAAGCTGAAGATAACATCGCTGCGGTAAGAACACAGATCTGCCGTTATATTGCTGCAATGAAATCTTCACGAGTGCACCACCAGATAGTTTCGTAATAACTTGACTGCGACGCGACACTCGCGAAGATTTCATTACAAGATTGCTCAAGTTTAAATCCATTAAAAATTTGTGCAGTATCGTTGTTTGTTTGAAAAGCACATTAAACCATAGGTAGAAGAAATTTATTGCAGCAAAACTTTTTATCGTGTTGCTTTCTGTATGCGTGTAAGTAAAAAGGTGACACTATTTAACTATGAATATACAATTAATGGCACTGTCCTTAGAACGGTAGATTCCGCTAATTACCTAGGGGTAACAATTCGTAATAATTTGTCGTGGAATGAGCATATAGAGAATGTAATGGGAAAAGCAAATCGTATGCTCCGATTTCTAATTTAAATCAATGCACTCAGGAAGTTAAATCGATTGTATACAAGTCACTAGTACGTCCTCACTTAGAGTATTGTTGTTCTGTATGGGGTCCCTATCAAAAGGGGTTAATGGAGGCTTTAGAGAAGGTCCAAAGAAGAGCCGCCCGATTCGTGACAGGTATATATAGTTGGAGGGAACGCGTAAGTGCGATGTTGAAGGAGTTAGGTTGGGAAGACCTGGAACACCGAAGGCGTTGCTCTCGACGGAAGCTAATTGAAAAATTCACGACAGACGTATTTCGGAACGACAGCCAGCAAATATTGCTTCCAGCAACATACATATCTCGAAATGACCACGAAAATAAGATAAGAGAAATCAGGGCCAGAACCGATTCATTTCTGTACTCATTTTTCCCACGAACGATTAGGGAATGGAATAGAAAGGATTTACCGGGCGAGTAAACTTAAAATCCGACAGGAGTAGCTTTCGATAAAGCACTCCAGCCATCCTGATCTGGGTTTCATACGGTTTTCCCAGTTTACTCCACGCGAATGCGGGAATGGTTCCTCACAATAGCCCATGAGTGCCTCCTGCCATATCCCTTATAACCCTTCCAAACCATAACCCTTTTCGATAGGTGCAATGCACCCTCCGCCACACACTTTTAGGGAATCGCGGAGTAATAATAATAATAATAGAGATGATTTATTCTTAAATGTTGGATAAAATCATGAATACTTTAAGCATTTTCATTGCTGATACTAAAGACGCTGTTAGTGACCAAAGATCGAATTAAAGGTTAAACATGATGTTCTTTGGAGCCGTGAAGAGTTATCAGCTCTGAATTCTTTTACTGGATTTACCGTCGCTGAGCTTAGAAATGCCTACGATCTCACGTGAAGACGGTAGAATTAATTCAGGAGAAGTTACGAACGATTGCCGCAATTATTTTACGACATTAGCACGATTCTTTACTGATTGGAAAAGTCGTCTAGATTGGATTACTAATTATTCTTTTAAATAAACTCTATTCCTTTCTTCTAAGCTGATAGATCCTTATTAAGTAGCACAGAATTAATAAAATCAATCCTTAAGCTTATGGCCATTGCACAAAAATAATAGTTGGGAAATGTAACGATTATAGATAAACATAAGACATTTTGCTCTGGGAACCATTAAGACAAAATGCTGAGCTGAATTTGGGGCTGGAGTAAAATGAGTTTGGCGATATTCCATGAAAATTTGCGCGTTAGCAGCAGCGAACAAAAGAATATAATAGGTAGGACTCAGAAGCATACGCATTATTTTAAATGAATTTCTAGCAGCTTGCACAATACGCGCCTTTGATAAATTGCTCATGGCCGAACAAAAACTTACTGTTAGTCGTATTTTTCCAGAAAAACAAAAGTTAGACACTGAAAAAATAAGTCTTTTAATAAATAAGCGTTCTATTATTCCAAATTTAGAGACGGTTTTAACTGTTGTCTGAACTGTCGGTGGTGCAGTCAGAGATATCTGACTTGGAGTCGTGCCCATCTTCACCAGCAATCATCGCAGGTGCAAAATACGATTTGGCCCGAGCCACGCCTATCTACGATTTACAAAATCGTCTAATAAACTGATACGTCATTATTTCACTAGCCCTTGGCAGTATTAGTATTAGTGTTTTACTGATACGGACGTAGAGTTTTTTTTTAATGTTTTATGAGTGTCCGAGTTGAAGAATTCAGGTGAAAGTTGGAATATTTCAAGGCTTTAACCTTACCTTTACTTTTGGTGACTCTTGCTTTGTTTATGGAAGCATGCTGGAATCGCTCAGTGTTTCAGTTATACATATGTTAAATTGTAGGTCCTGTATGAAATGAACTGCACCTCCAATGTGTGACGCATTGTCTTAGCATGTCTCCTTCATGAAGATCTAACCAACCAACAGATAGCGGAGTTAGCTGAGTTGTAAGGAGCAGAGGATAACGATTGTTTGACTGCCCTATAAAATATTACAGAAAAAATACACTATATTTGTGAAAAATTTCATTGCTTCTTCACAATTCGTGCTGCAGTGAAGCTTAGTTGACTATTTTTGTTGTTACGTCTGATCGAAATACAACTTTCTAACACAAACATTCGAGTTATTGTGTTTTGCAATTCAGATTTGCAAATATATGTCAACAGTCCGTATTTTGCTTTATAATTCGCAGATTTAAGACCGTTAATTTATACTGTATTTTACCATTGGTTTTAGAATTAAGTACAGCATCTTTCATATTGTACTCTAAGAAGAATTTTTTTTATCTGCTCCTACAAATTATCTCTAACTGCTGTTATCCACTTTTTTCCAACTGGTAAACTTAACTATTTAGAAGCGCTATTAAAATATTCTGACTGCTATGACTAAGCAGTTTGTAACTATTTAAAATTATTATTTTCCTTGTCTGTATCATGTATTCTTAAATGTCGACGAAGAAATTAACTACCAGACATTTGGTAGATCCGAAGATTGCAGGTTCATTTATTTTGAAAGGTAGGAAAATTGTTATTAATTACATTACATTCAATAAAGATTAACACTTAAGAAATTACGTCCAAAGCTGATCAACATTTCACTACAATCCACACGCCATGCATCATCAGCGATAATCCTACAATGCCTCAACTTCAGAGAGCTTATATTATCGACTGATCGATACCTTAATTTCTGTGAAATTAAATAAAATTACACTAAAGGCATTATGCCTGTTCTATTACAAGTTGTCACACGCAAGATTGCGGTTGAAGTGAGAATTTGTCTTCGAAAAGTAGATTCAAGCATGCTCGAATGTGGTCAACAGTTACTTCTAAAAAGTTTTAGAATGGGGATCTGAAGTCGTAGTTTCTTGAGTAGTCATTCGGATTGTGATCTTAGTGGAAAAGTTTCCTGCTTCAAGTTACATTGTTGTTCTACTTCGGGACGCTGCGGGGGAAAAAAAAAGAGATTAATATATGGGAATTGTTAAAAAGTAAGAGGCAATACCCAATGACTGGAAAGGCTTTACTGCTATACGCGAAATATAAATTCAATTATTAATTACTACGACGAGTGACACATAGCAATATTGTATAGAATCGAGACGAAAACTAGAAAATCGCTAACGCTGCCTCTCATGATAAAGAGTTTTAGTGGGGTCTTGGGAAAGACCGAGTATTATTTGTTTTCATAAGTCAAGATTTTATTTGAAACATCTACGTAGTAATATGAGATGATAGTGGCGTTGACCATAATTTATTGTATAAATTATCTTAGTTTTAATAAATTATTGGGTGAGCGGTAACGGGTACAACGCGGGTTCAAATCCCCGTCCGACCGTCCTGATTTTGGTTTTCAATGGTTCCCTGAAATCACTGCAGGCGAATGTCTGGATAGCTCCTTCAAAAGGTCATCGTCGAATTCCTTCCCACTCCTCGTCCTCCCATCCTCTCCTGGCCCTATTTATATTGGTGTCGACGAGTCGTAAAGCCAAAACAAGGAAAAAATCTCGTTATTGTTTTTTTTTTTTAGACAGGTATAATCATGAAATCAACATCAATGTTTTACAGTTAATGATCTTGTAACAACCCGACCCAGTTTTCTACTGATTGCAGTTCTTCAAATTAAGTACAATTACATTCTTGCCTGAAGCAGATAGGTGTTAATTGAATATAAATTTGTATATTTTGCTATGAATGAGTATTCGTTTGATGAATGGAAATTGTTTAAATGAACTGTAATTTGATTAAAAACAGTAGAGTGTCTGAAATTTTAATTAAAAGGCTGTAATTATTGTATATGCTAAAATGTTTGGAATAAGATTTTGAATTTAGAATTGTTTAATTTTGTCAGATTGATGTTTAAATGCTTGTCAATACTTTACATTTTTGTTTTAAATATTTTCTTATGAGTCTAAGTAACATTCAAATAGATTTAATTGTTTTAAATGATTTCTATTGCTGGAATGATTGTCAACGATCCGTAAGTGTCTGGCGGCTCTTAATGCTCTCTCCAGTATTCCACGATGCTATTTGAGCTCCCGATATCACGACCGGATAACCTCGCCCGGAACTTTGCAATCGTGACGCTACGCCATTTGTTTATCTTGATGTGCTTTTAAATCTTCGAAAAAAAGTCTGGTGTCTTTTTCATGTATGTTTTTCTGAGTGCTTCGACTCAATTAAAGTAAAAAAGTTTAACGTCGGTTTTGTTATTCAAGAAACCACCTGTCACTGAAGAGCGTAAGGAAATCAGTTACATACATTGGTGGATTTTTAAATTTCCTGGTGTAATAATCTCTTTTGGTGGGGGTGGCTCTAACTTTTAGACACCCTGTATGGCGTTAGCAATTGAAACTTTTCTTAATCAACAAGTTAATATTAAGCCTCGCACATGACACGTCTCGGGGGTTACAAGACCATAAAGAAAATGGGTTCACAAAAGACATGACTTTATGGACCAAACTAAAGACACAAATCTGACATGTGAAGTTTTACGGAGGGTTAGCTCAGTTGAATATTTTAAATAAGTATCCCGCTAATCAGGGTAGCTTCTCAGGGGTATTTTCCGGGCTCTTGATATGTTGCAATAAGTCTCACTATTATAGGCACTTTACCGTGTCCTCGCACTGTTCACTGCCGGGGACGGGAAATGAACCTCAGGCCCACAGAGGATGGCGGTGGTCTCGCAGTCCCTCCTCTCACCTCGACATACAGTCCAGAAGTGTCTCGTCTCCACTCCCCCTCCGAGCAGCATTCCATGTTAACAGGATACAAGAATATCCGAGTGGCGGGTCACTATTGTCTGTAGGTTGGCTGTCCCTGCTGTTATTGTCAACAGCGCAGCGGGTGGCTTGACGACCGGCTCGCGACTTCCGCTCGCCGAAATAGCCCTCGCTTTATCTGTGCACACTGCGTCGCTTTGGAAACGCGACTTATTACACTGGCGAATTGACAAATTACCAGTATATATTCGAAAATCAATTTAAAAGCACTATTTCCCGAGTGGTTCAACAATCTGCTTGAGCAGTCGAGGCCTACAATTTTTCAGACCTCTCTCTAATTAACAGCAGGCTTGTTAAGAATTGAGTATGTGTGGTTACTGACAGGTGTAAAAAAGTTAATGATTTGTTGTTGTGTGCCCCTGGTTGAAAGGAGCGATTGTAAAAACGAGTTTATCGCCGCAATCAGAGAGCGAGTGTGCGGCGGAGCAGGACTGTTGCGCCTTCCCTGGGCCAGGTAATCATTAGGAGGCGGCATCCAGAGCGCACAGGCAATAATTAGCAATTTAACTCAGCGGCGCCGAACTTTGACAGAGGGCGAGCAGACGCCAGCCAGGCAATTGCGTGGACGTTTCAAGCGTGTAAATCGCTACCACTCGCCGTAGCCCTTTGACTGCACAAACGGTCGCCAGCGTTGAGAATACGGCCCCCGGCCGTACGAAATGCTGCGGTGGAGCACTAAATGAAAATTACACTTTGCTTTTTTATACAATAAAAAATATAGTTGGCGATAGTCATGTGCTTTTACACACTTTTCGATATATATTGGTAGCTTATTATCAGATTCTTATTGACTTATTCATGTTATATATCTAACTAAATGATTTCCTTTGTTATTATTTTTTCTATTGTTATGTAACTCAACAAGTTCGGTTTTCCAAGGTTTGCTGAAATCAATCAAGAATGGCGGGATGGCTCCTTCAAAAGACCTTGACCAAGTTACTTACCGTTCCTTGCCCCACATCCACTCGTAGCTCTAGTGACCACGACGTTAACGAAGCGTAAAGCCCGCAACAAAATATATATATATATATATAAACTATAGTTACATCTTTTATTTATTATAAGTCTACTATTTTGGAAAACCTTAAGTATTTTAAAAGCTGTATAATACACTTCTCCGGCGAATGATGTTATCTCCGATCATCTAACGGGTGAAATTAATTGCTGGATACTATGACGATAGGGTGTAAAACGCCATTTGCTACAAGGTGGCGCTTATCTAGTTTTGCCATTTGTATCTCGAAATACCAATCCGAAAACGATTGAAGCAATTTCGGGGATTAAAAAAAAAAAAATGCCAGTCATTGGATACTGCCGATAGAAGTGAAAACTTAAAACTATGAATATCATATGCGTCAGATTTATAGCTATAGATAGATTAAATAATAATAATTCCGTGTGATTTTAATGACCTGGTGACAGGTTTCTACTAACTGCGCATTCCGGCCTTCTCTGAGCTGCTTTAACCTGACCCGACAGTGTTACCAGATACAGGGGACTTACAGTTTAAAGTGGAATCCGAACCACGGAAGCGTTCTGGCATACTTCACATTACACAGAATGCTGTGCCAGAGGCGAAGGTTGGGTTTAGGCTCTATGAAAATTCCTGCTGATACAGGGATTCGAAACGGGGACCTTTTGTTCCCCAGTCAGTCACCACGCCGCAACAGATATTCTGTTAACATTAGCATGTCGGTGACACAAACTCATAAAATTTAACCCACCCAAAAATCGCCCAGTAGTAAGATATGATTCGTATAAGCACGAGGTCACCGCTAATGAGTCCTTAATGATCCCGGATGTTTACTTCACATGACGTCATCAACATGTATCCGGGGAAAATACCCAATTCGGCTACCAATAATGACGTCATCAGGTGCCGGACGGGGAAAATAGCCAATTCGGCTATCAATAATGACGTCATCAAGTTCCGGGTACACCAAGTGACTGAAAATTTCCGTGACGTCACAAATAAGTCTTCAAATGTATCCAATTCGACGAACTATAATGACGTCACAAGTACGTGAACTTCCGGGTGTGAAATTCCCATGACGTAATTCTAAGGCCTTCCCGGACCTCCTCGTTCCGTGGCATCACAATTCGACGAACTATAATGACGTCACAAGTACGTCCATAATTCTAAAGACCTCCTTGGGCTTCCTCACACAAACACACAAATCGAATTAGTGAATTGAGCAAGTCAAATTAATTCTCGGACTTACCAAAATTTCATCAGCACGATTCAAAAATGTAATCCCCAGACCTCTACGTATTGTCAACAAATTTCAGTGACAAAATTCCGTAAACAGTAAAATACTCTGTGCATTGTCCGTAAACAATACGTTAAAAAAACCTAATAATTTAAAATTCACAAACTGGGGGTCGAACTAGAGGGGTTAAATGAAAAACCTAAAAATATAAAAAAAATCACACCGGGATTCTAAACCCTGAGCTAAAATAAAAAAAATAATTTAACACTATGAAATTAAAAGCACATGTGAGGCAAGCATGTGAACGTTCATAATTCTAAAGACCTCCCTGGAGTTCCTCGTACAAACGCACAAATCGAATTAGTGAATTGAGCAAGTCAAATTAATTCTCGGACTTACCAAAATTTCATCAGCACGAGTCAAAAATGTCTGTCATAAATGTTAGTTATACCAAGCCACACACTATCGGACTTGTAACGAAACAGAAATTTCAAGTGGTCTACTCGAAAAAGTTACACAATATAATCGTGCTTATGCATGAAGAATGGAAAGTGCTGCTCCAGGCAGTGAATAGTTTCCGGATTATTTAACAGTGAGCTTTTAAAACGGTTTCACTTGGGGACAATTCTGTCTCTTCACGAGCAGTGTTTGAGGGCGAAAATGACATAGGTTTTTAACGGCACTGTTCTTGGCATTGGTATTTCTTGACAATTCAGCGTAAAAAAATCTGATACACACTCAGCCTGAAGGGATCAGCACAATCAACGCTAAGAAGTCGTGGCGTCTTCAGATTTATAAAGAAAGCATTATAATGGGTTTGGTTTTTAAAATTTTTCTGTGGTACAATATCGTTTAAAGTGTGTGTGCGTCTTTCTTTGTCTTGAAAGTCTTAAAACTCCACGTTATGTCAAATTCTGCGCACAATACAAAGTTTCTAAATCAATCGAAATATTGTTTAGCATTTAGTCTTATAGGTCATGCGACCAGTCTTAATTTTAGAACTAACAGTTTAAAAAGGAGTAAAAATTCGGAGGACGTGAACATGTTATGAATTTAAGACGTCACGTAAGAAATAATGAACAATCTCGTGTTTTATCATGCGTTAAAATATAAGGGCAAGCTGTCAACGAGAAACGCCCAAGACCAATTCGGTTTAAACGCCTATGAAAAAGTTAATGTAGTAGAAACAGCTTTTTGAATTGCACGTGATGTTAACATTCCGCTTATAATACCACAATATAATTAAAATTGCTATTTTAATTTGAATCGTTAGTTTCTTTTATTTTCAATGTGGTACCAACTAAATGACATCGATATTGAAGATTCAGAATAATTATTTTAAAACTTACAGCATGAGGGAAATCGCACATTTCAGGGTTTTTTAAAATTCCTTTCTGGGATTTGTGCTGCGTCAGTGTTGCTACTGCCAACGTTTTCGGCGTACAACCCGGGTCTTCCGCAGGGCTATTTCGCGCTGATGCATCAGCTGCTGACGGCTGGTTACTCCACCTCGTTTGCTGCTCCAGAGATGTTGATGTTAGACTGCTTTGGTCCGCGGGTGCACACTTTTACATTTGACTTAAATCTTAGCCGCCGTGATTATTGAAGTTCCTCGAGTGTTTGAAAATTTCTAGATTCCATATTTTTTCGTTCTAAAAAGCACTTCGATATTGCAATAATTTTTTTCTTCCATATAATTCTATGCCCTTCCAGGCGGTGATCTTCCACTGTAGATTTGGTTGTATGATCGAGTCTTGCGTGACAATGTTCTTCCGGTATAAACAGCATTGAAACGACGATGAATCGCAGTAGGAATCACTTTGTCAGCAGTTAAAAATTCGATAACAGCACGATGTTTAACTCGCGTTGACACAACACTAGAACACTTCTCCATAATTCCGGACAACAAATCCTTACTTCTCAGTACTTTCAAATAAAATGTAATGTCGCTTGGTATGTATGTCTGGCGTCGGAGTTTTCAGTCGTAACAGCCTTACCTAAGGACATGACTGAACACGTTTACCTCCACCACCACGGACTAGACCTGATTACTACCCAAATGGACTGCTAGTGCCAGTGTACAGAGATGGCCAGCCCGGTACTGTTATTTTCGTCTGTGTATCAGCTCAATGCTGGTGATTCTAAGCGTTTGACGATAGGTTTATCGTCCAAACACGACGTCAAAATCGTTGCTCTCCTTCAAAAGGCGATGGTCGAATACCTTCCCGTTCCTTGTCTCCAGTCACATCCCGCCTCTAATTACCTCGACTTCAACGAGGCGTAAAACCATAAGTAAAAGGAAAAAAAAAAATTCTTAAGCCCAGTACGTTTTCATTTACTTTAGAATTACCGTTAATATTTTCTATTGCAGAGACTAAATGCTGATCAGTGCAGAAATGATTACATTCGTCCACGTTTCAGACGATGCAGGTTTAATTTTTGAGACTGGTTGGCGAATTTTTAATGTTCTGCAGTGTCATACAGGTGATTCCATGTTCTTTCTTCAATGCATTCCACTCGTCTTCTTTCAGAGTTATTGCTTGTATGCCGGTCTGAATATCTACCCTGATGTGTGAGTTTTTAAAGCAAAGTAATGAATCAGCAGTTGTTGGAGATGTAGGTTATATTGAATGCGTAGAGACGACTGGCTTATCACAACATCAGCAAAGTCAGTTCTGAACAAGGGAAGTTAGAGTAATATCTCCTCCACAAACCAGTCTAAAAACGTTACGAGACAAAGTTTTATATTCGTGCTGTAGTATCCCCCAAGATTACTAAGAAAGATTTTACACAATTTCTAACAGTCTGAACGTAGCTATATAACAGTGACGATGTTATTATTATTATCATCGAAAACGTGCATTGGATGTCGAAAGTCAAGAGGATCATAGAATACCGAGCCTGGTGGGTGAGCAGTAACGTTCGGATATATCGTTCGTGAGGATATGCTGCACCGTTGTAGAGTCAGATTTTCTTTCGTTTCCCAAAAATCACTCGAGGCTAGTGTCGGGAATCGCCCCCGTGCAGTACTCCCTTTCAGATTTTTTTTTTTTTTTATATGCCGATTATAACTACCGTGCCTGGTAGGTGAGTGTTTTTTTTTTAGGATTGGGACTGTAATGTGGAGGTGGAGAGTTCAATTCCCGATCCGGCTGTTCATTAGAATCTGTTGTAGTACCACTTTAGACGCATATAGCCGTTTATCGCCTATAGTAGCCTGCGACAGCGAAAAACACGGCTAGTGGTGTTTTTTGTCCGTAGGAAGGGATGTTTTTTTTTATTCCTAGCCATTTAAGGCAATTTTTTCTTGTATTTTTTGACCGAGAGTCCTCGATAAGTTATGGACATTCAAAAGTAACAGAGTTTCGACTTGCCGCGCACTCTGCCTTATGTCGCGGCCTAACAAGTCTATGGTATTGCGTTTCGACGTGGGCAACGGCCAAGGCGCCGGTCACTGCGAGTTTTCACGGGATGAGGTTTCCCTCTAAAATGCAATCACCGTGGGTTGTTAGGCTCAGTATTTTGGGTAAAAGATACTATTTTTAACCCCAGCAACCGTTCGGCAGGCGACTGTGTGTTGTCGCGTGGAACTATGATCTGGGGCATGCGGTGTGAATTAAGTCGGACACAACGTCCAAACTTGGATTAGCACGTTTCATTCTTTCATAAGTCAGTGAACTCTGGTGATGTGTCCTACTTTTTTGAGTACCACAACCCGGTTCAAAATCATGCTTAGACTGTTAACTCTATCGAAATTGTTATATGCAAGGGGCGGGATGCTTCATTCAAAAGGCCATGGAAAAGGACTGTAAATTGTATGAATTACATGTTTGCTCACGCTTTATTTTCATGACAATAACATGCAGAGTCTAAACACACATACGTTACCATCATTATAGGACACGTCAGAGGAAGTGCACAGGGTGATAACTATACATACTAGCTAGTGTTGTACCAAACGAGGTGAAAACAAACGTACATGCATGCAGAAACTGACTTAAACGCAGTTACACGGAAGGCAGTCTGCGTTTAAAAGGACATTGGCGTCTCGCTCGTCTCTCACAAATACACGCATAACGTTACCATCATATAGACACGTCAGAGGAAGTGCACAGTCGGAAAAAAGATCATTGAAAACAGGTAAAACATCACCACAATTATGATCACTTCACTATACGAAACATGTCATCGGTTTACATGGTTAGAAGGTGTCCATCATGCCATACGATGTGTATGGAGTGCATCCACCAAAATAGAAAAAAAAAAACGTGCGACATGATGCGCTGTTCCATCATAAATATGAAAACTCATTCTGTTCACGGGCCCGATATGACATCGGACAACTTGAGTAGTACATCAGATATACCTGTCGAAAGTCACACTAAAGTACTGAAGTTGAACTAAACAGAGCATGCAGAAGATGAGAACATCACAAGTTTCATTAAACAACACGACCCTCCACAAGGCCGAAACTTAATGGGCCTCAATTACCAGATGAAACATAAATTATGTTAGATATCCAGTTAGTATGTGCCACTTTCGATGAATTTCATTTAAAAAGTGCAAAAATAGATAAAAATTCGCGAATACTGGTCAAATATAGGAAAATATTGTTTAAAAAATTATGGCACTTTCTGAGACAGAACTTATGTTGAAGTCTGGTTAATACAGAATGTTAAAGTGTTTGTTATAGTTGGTTAGAGTAAATTCAGGTTAGGTTATTTCAACTCACCTTCTCATGGTGCCACTGATACATGGAAATCCAAAAGTGTTTGCTGAGGTGGCTTGGGCCCCACAGTAAGCAGCTGCTGCGTAGAAAAATACAAACGCGTTGTAGCCGGATAACCGTCGCGCAATATCGGTCTTTTTAGGCCGCGCAAAATACCGGTCTTCTTAGGCCGCGGTGGGGCCCAAGCCGCCTCAGCAAACACTTTTGGATTTCCATGTATCAGTGGCACCATGAGAAGGTGAGTTGAAATAACCTAACCTGAATTTACTCTAACCAACTATAACAAACACTTTAACATTCTGTATTAACCAGACTTCAGCATAAGTTCACTGTCCTGTCAGACTAGATGCAATTAAGGTTCTCCTAAACCAATATTTTCCTCTATACTTTGACCAGTATTCGACGAATTTTTTCTTATTTTTGCACTTTTTAAATGGAAATTCATCTCCGAATCAGTGTCACATACTAAACTGATAATCTAACATAAGTTATTGTTTCATCTGGTATTGAGCCCCATTAATGTTTCGGTCCTTGTGGAGGGTCGATGTTAGGTTTAATGAAACTTGTGCCTGTTCTCATCTTCTGCTACTGCTCTGTTCTAGTTCAACCTTCAGTACTTTCGTTGTGACTGTTCGACACGGTATATCTGATGTAACTACTCAATTTGTCCGCTGATCATATCGGGCCGTTGACCAGAATGAGGTTTCATTTATGATGGAACACTAGCGTATCATGTTCGCACTTTTTTTTCTCTTTTGGTGGATGCACTCAATTACACATCGTATGGCCATTGATGGACCACCTTCTAACCATGTATAAACCGATGACATCTTTCGTATAGTGAACGTGACATAATTGTGGTGATGTTTAACCTGTTTTCAAGGATCTTTTTCCGACTGTGCACTTCCTCTGACTTGTCTATAATGATGGTAACGTTATGCGTGTATGTGTAGAGAGAGCGAGACCAATGTCTTTAAACGCAGACTGCCTTCCGTGTACCTGCGTTAAGTCAGTTTTCTGCATGCAATAATACGTTGTTTCACCTCGTTTGGTACAAACACTAGGCTAGTATGTATAGTTATCACCCTGTGCACTTCCTCTGATCGTGTCCTATACATGATGGTAACGTATGTTAGACTCCTGCATGTTATTGTCATGAAAATAAAGCGTGGACAAACTATGTAATTCAATACAATTTTACGTCTTTCCACTGGCCTTTTGAATGAAGCATCCCGCCCCATTGACGATTAATAACAATTTCGATAGAGTTAAAACGTCTAAAGCATGATTTTGAACCGGTTGTGTGTACTCAAAAAGTAGGACACAGTCACAGAGTTACACTGACTTATGAGAATGAAAACGTGCTAATCCAAGTTTTGGACGTTGTGTCCGACTTATTCAACACCGAATGCCCCAGATCGTAGTTCCACGCGACAAACACACACAGTCGCCTGCCGAACGGTTGCTGGGGTTAAATAGTATCTTTTTACCCAAATACTGAGCCTAACAACCAACGGTGATTCATTTTAGAGGAACATCATCAGCAGTGAAACTCGCAGTGACCGGCGCCTTGGCCGTTGCCCACGTCGAAACGCAATACATAGACTTGTTAGCCGCGACATAGGGCAGAGTGCGCGGCAAGTCCGAAACTCTGTTAACTTTTGAATGTCAATAACTTATCGAGGACTCTCGGTCAAAAATACAAGAAAAATTGCCTTAAATGGCTAGGAATAAAAAAAACATCCCTTCCTACGGACAAAAACACCACTAGCCGTGTTTTTCGCTGTCGCAGCTACTATAGGCGATAAACGGCTATATGCGTCTAAAGTGGTACTACAACAGATTCTAATGAACAGCCGGATCGGGAATTGAACTCTCCACCTCCACATGACAGTCCCAATCCTAAAAAACTCACCTACCGGGCACGGTAGTTATATCGGCATATAAAAAATTAATCTGAAAGGAGTACTGCACGGGGGCGATCCCGACACTAGCCTCGAGTGATTTTTTGGGAAACGAAAGAAAATCTGACTCTAAAAAACGGTGCTGCATATCCTCAGCGAACGATATATCCGAACGTTACTGCTCACCCACCAGGCTCGGTATTCTATGATCCTCTTGACTTTCGACATCCGATGCACGTTTTCGATGATAATAATAATAACATCGTCACTGTTATATAGCTAACGTTCAGACTGTTAGAAATTGTGTAAAATCTTTCGTAGTAATCTTGGGGGATACTACAGCACGAATATAAAACTTTGTCTCGTAACGTTTTTAGACTGGTTTGTGGAGGAGATATTACTCTAACTTCCCTTGTTCAGAACTGACTTTGCTGATGTTGTGATAAGCCAGTCGTCTCTACGCATTCAATATAACCTACATCTCCAACAACTGCTGATTCATTACTTTGCTTTAAAAACTCACACATCAGGGTAGATATTCAGACCGGCATACAAGCAATAACTCTGAAAAGAAGACGAGTGGAATGCATTGAAGAAAGAACATGAAATCACCTGTATGACACTGCAGAACATTAAAATTCGCCAACCAGTCTCAAAAATTAAACCTGAAACGTGGACGAATGTAATCATTTCTGCACTGATCTGCAATAGAAAATATTAACGGTAATTCTAAAGTAAATGAAAACGTACTGGCTTAAGATTTTTTTTTCTTTTTACTTATGGTTTTACGCCTCGTAGAAGTCGAGGTAATTAGAGGCGGGATGTGACTGGAGACAAGGAACGGGAAGGTATTCGCCATCGCCTTTTTGAAGGAAGCAACGATTTTGACGTCGTGTTTGGACGATAAACCTATCGTCAAACGCTTAGAATCACCCAGCATTGAGCTGATACACAGACGACAAATAACAGTAAGCCTGGTCTGGCCATTCTCTGTAGCACTGGCACTAGCATCCATTTGGATAGTAATCATGGGAATGCTAGTCCGTGGTGGGTGGAGGTAAACGTGTTCAGGTCATGTCCTAGAGGTAAGGCTGTTACGACTGAAAAACTCTGACGCCAGACCATACATACCAAGCGACATTACATTTTATTTGAAAGTACTGAGAAGTAAGGATTTGTTGTCCGGAATTATGGAGAAGTGTTCTAGTGTTGTGTCAACGCGAGTTAAACATCTGTCTGTTATCGAATTTTTAACTGCTGACAAAGTGATTCCTACTGCGATTCATCGTCGTTTCAATGCTGTTTATACCGGAAGAACATTGGTCACGCAAGACTCGATCATACAACCAAATCTAAAGTGGAAGATCACCGCCTGGAAGGGCATAGAATTATATGGAAGAAAAAAAAATTATTGCAATATAGAAGTGCTTTTTAGAACGAAAAAATATGGAATCTAGAAATTTTCTAACACTCGAGGAAACTTCAATAATCACGGCGGCTAAGATTTAAGTCAAATGTAAAAGTGTGCACCCGCGGACAAAAGCAGTCTAACATCAACATCTCTGGAGCAGCAAACGAGGTGGGGTAACCAGCCGTCAGCAGATGATGCATCAGCCGAAATAGCCCTGCGGAAGGACCCGGGTATGTACGCCGAAAACGTTGGCAGTAGCAACACTGACGCAGCACTAATCCAGAAAGGAATTTAAAAAACCCTGAAATGTGCGATTTCCCTCATGCTGTAAGTTTTAAAATAATTATTCTGAATTCTTCAATATCGATGTCATTTAGTTGGTACCACATTGAAAATTAAAAGAAACTAACGATTCAAATTAAAATAGCAATTTTAATTATATTGTGGTATTATAAGCGGAAATTGTTAATATCACGTGCAATTCAAAAAGCTGTTTCTACTACATTAACTTTTTCATAGGCGTTTAAACCGAATTGGTCTTGAGCGTTTCTCGTTGACAGCTTGGTCCTTATATTTTAACGCATGATAAAACACGAGATTGTTCATTATTTCTTACGTGACGTCTTAAATTCATAACATGTTCACGTCCTCCGAATTTTTACTCCTTTTTAAACTGTTAGTTCTAAAATTAAGACTGGTCGCATGACCTATAAGACTAAATGCTAAACAATATTTCGATTGATTTAGAAACTTTGTATTGTGCGCAGAATTTGACATAACGTGGAGTTTTAAGACTTTCAAGACAAAGAAAGACGCACACACACTTTAAACGATATTGTACCACAGAAAAGTTTTAAAAACCAAACCCATTATAATGCTTTCTTTATAAATCTGAAGACGCCACGACTTCTTAGCGTTGATTGTGCTGATCCCTTCAGGCTGAGTGTGTATCAGATTTTTTTACGTTGAATTGTCAAGAAATACCAATGCCAAGAACAGTGCCGTTAAAAACCTATGTCATTTTCGCCCTCAAACACTGCTCGGGAAGAGACAGAATTGTCCCCAAGTGAAACCGTTTTAAAAGCTCACTGTTAAATAATCCGGAAACTATTCACTGCCTGGAGCAGCACTTTCCATTCTTCATGCATAAGCACGATTATATTGTGTAACTTTTTCGAGTAGACCACTTGAAATTTCTGTTTCGTTACAAGTCCGATAGTGAGCGGCTTGGTATAACTAACATTTATGACAGAAAACAGAAGCACTTCAGAGTCATTACAGCAGGTTGAACTAGGCAGCTGGCGAATATGACCGTTGTATATAGGCAACAGGTGGATGTGGTGGCACAGGGATACCATTTTGAAGTATTCAGTACCACCACGACTATTGACTTACTCACCACAGTATGATACATCACCGAAAGTCGCGCAATTTTTGTATGGCTACATATTTCCCATGCAGCGCGCCTATCCCCTGACCACCGTTTTGTGACGTCCCATTTGACGGTTGGCAGCTTCCTAATAATAAAAGATTAAGAGTTCGTGGCCGCGTGACATCTAACAGTTTGCAAAATTTAAACAAACTGGCCTACATATTTCTTGTCGCATCTCGTAAAGTTGGAGTGAGATGGTGCCCTGTAAACTATACATTTATGAACACGTTCTAGACTTCAGAATTACGTTTGGTGCAATGCTTTGGAAGGCACTTTTGCTGCAAATGGTACAAGCATTCTTAGCCATAATGAAATATTTGTGTTGAATGTAGTCAGAAGCCGAGGGTAATGTCAAATTAAGCCTGTTGGAAACTTCCCAAATTGAAACTGCATAGAAAGCAAGAGCGCGTAGAGACGATGCAAATTTAACGAAACAGTCCGCCACGCATACGACGAAGCCCCGACACATTGCCTCCGCGCGTTTTGTACTAAAATAATTTTCAATGGAGCTCACGTTACAAGCGTTCGTCCTCATTAGAATTTTTACTAGAAATTCTTTCACCGTTTGAAATAAATTGTTCACATCACGACAAGTTTTTCCCTTCCTCGACTCCCTTACGTATAAAAACTTTTCACTTTGTACCTGAAACATTGCTTTTTTTTTATTGCTTTACGCCTCGTCGACGGCTAAGGTCATTAGAGGCGAGATGGGACTGGGGACAAGGAAACCATGGAAAACCCAAATCTGGATGCCCGGACGGGGATTCCAACCCGCGTCCTCCCGAATGCGAGGCGAGAACGTTAACCTTTAACCCACCACGCTCGGTGAAACATTGTTCTCATTTCTTCTCCCAGCATCAGTCCAGGTCACATCGATGTATACCTTACATATACCACGACTCTTTATCCACATTCCTGTCTTCCAAAGACAACTCAGCTCCTTTATTCATACACATTGTTTTGGTCTAAGTTGACAGCCGCAAACAAATCTAGCTGTTCTACTTTAACCCTCTAACTACTTTATCTGATACACATGATGAGGGTCCCACATAATGTAGCAAAGGCCTTACAAAGGTTCTGTAGTATGTGCAGAAAGCAAACATTTATTAAATACTCCCCTGCAGCTGCGAGGGGAGCGATAATTCGGGTGTGGCGCAGCTGTGCGCATTCAATTACGAACCCGCATCCTGCAGCTGCGAGGGGAGCGATAATTAGGGTGTGGCGGAGCTGTGCTCATTCAATTACGAACCCGCATCCTGCAGCTGCGAGGGGAGCGATAATTAGGGTGTGGCGCAGCTGTGCTCATTCAATTACGAACCCGCATTCAATTAGTTACCGGCACGTGCGGGGCGGGGAGGGGGAAAAAGTGGGCTCACACATACGTCCATAAGAAATACATGGGGAAAAAAGTGGGCTCACACATACGTCCATAAGGGAAAAAGTGGGCTCACACATACGTCCATAAGGAAATAATAAGATCAATCTGAGGTTACAGATGTGAGATTGCAGCGGACCCCCTCCCCGCAATTCAATTAACATTAATTAAAATCAATTAAGGCTCCCCGCAATTCAATTAAAATCAATTAAAATCAATTAAATTCAATTAAAATCAATTAAAATCAATTAAAATCAATTAGCATTAATTAAAATCAATTAACATTAATTAAAATCAATTAAGACCCCCACGCAATTCAATTAAAATCAATTAAGGACCCCACGCAATTCAATTAAAATCAATTAACATCAATTAAAAAAGTGGGCTCACACCCGCCTTTTATCACTACTATTAAACATCATTAATGAATTGGGAGTTGACCCAGGACTACAGGCTCTATTTATATCCACCATGACAAACACAAAATCAAAATTTTTGGATACCTGTCTGATTTTTTTGAGGTCACATCTGGCGTCAGGCATGGTGGCGGTCTGTCTCCACTACTAAAAACTGCGTTCTCGAAAATATCATTCGGAACTGGCTAGCGAAATTAAAGGAGAATGGAAACTACATCTAAGGGGATCACAATAGACACTCTACCTTTTGCTAACAACATCGCCATCCTATCAAATTACTTAAGAATAGCTAAGATACAAATTGATTTGCTGAAAGAAATTGCCTATAAACCGGTTTACATGTTTAAAAAGACGGAAGTAATTACTAACATCAAAGATGCACCACCAAAACTTCAAATCAAATACGGTGACATTAATCGAATGGAAAATTTTAAGTACATGGGTGAGATCATCATGAAAAACCGTAACTTTGTACCCGTATGCCGATAAAGGACCCTTGGGAGAACTGGAAAAAACAGCGAATAATTATTGGAGGTTCCAACTTCAAGAATGGCATCCATCAAAAGATATAAAACAAATAAGTCTACAGCAAAATAGAGAACATCACCGAAACAATCTGCAAAAGACGGGTCCGATTCTGTGGCAACATCAAGCGAATGGAAGAAAATAGGTTAACTAAAAAAATCTTGAATTTATTTGATACCAAATCCAAAACTTTAAAGTTCTGGTTTGTAAATATTAAAGAAGACCTTCATCTGATGGTATTTTTACTCGATGGGACATACCGAGACGAAATCTGCGAAAGAAGACGGGTACCACTTGGAAAGAAGATTTCAAAACGAATGAAGGACTCCTGGATCCAAAAAATATAAAACTCGCTGCCAATTGCAATAATCTTTAACGTGAAAGCAGTTGGCCTTTACGAATATTTACATAGCAACCTTCATCTTGTTTGGTCGTATTTCCCTATCCTTCCCTAGTTTTATATATATATATATATATATATATATATATATATACTCCTATAAAATCAATTCGAAGCGAAGATCTAATGTTTTTATTTCATGATCAGTTCTCATTGATAATTTTTTCTATCACAATTTACTGACTTTTGTTTTGCTGGGTAGCATTAATAACCAGTTAGAAATCTGGAAAGTAGCCACAATTACTCTATATCACGGAACAAACAGAAGTAAATAACGATGTAAATTTGTGTCTGTGTGAAACAAATTTTTGTAAGTTTACTGATATGTCTTCTGGTCATTTTTTTGTTTATGGCGTTACACCTCGTCGACATCATTAGAGGTGTCTAAGTAGTGGGGACTAGGAACGGGAAGGAATTCGGCCATGGCCTTTGGAAGGAAGCATCCCTACTTTCGCTAGGAGTGATTTTGGGAACCCATGTAAAACGTAAAATCTTGAACCCACGTCCTTCCAAATCCGTTGCCAGAGCGCTACCGTTCTCCTACCACGCTTCATATGTCTAATGGAAACTGTAGTTCTCTTAGAAACTTAGCTATCAAGATTTTGTTTCACAGATATCATGCATGATATCAATCGGATTACAATGTAAAGATTCAGTAAATATGTTAGTTCTAGTTTATCATTGTCATAACCATAGTTCGTTAGTTCATCGACCTTGCTGAAGTGTTATGTGATATCTAAATCGAAACTCTTCACTCGTAACCGCTACCATAATACTTCATGCCGGCCTCGGTAGCGTAGGGGCTAGAGTGTTAGCTCCGCGTGCCGAAGGTCGCCGGTTCGAGTCCGGCCGCGGGCATGGGTGTTTAATGTTGTGTCTGTGAATGTCATGTCCGTCCTGTGGTGTGTCTAATTATCTGGAAAAATTCATCAGGCTGGCTGTGTGGCCTAAGATGCCGAAAGCCAATAATAATAATAAAAAAATAATAATAATAATAATATACTTCATACACAGGTTCGCTAGGACTCTGCCACGAATTACCCGCTATTGTGGATGAAATACATCCACAATTTTAGTAGTGCTTATGAGGAATGGTGCACTTCGCCACCTTTTAAAGGTGCTCACGCGAAGCGCCACGTACCAGCACGATGACCATCCTAGAAGCTGGCCGTATAGGGTAACGTCGATTAAATATGTGAGCTGTAATAAACTTGCGGAGTCCGGAAAATCTCATTAAACAGAGGTGGTCAGTAAAAATACACGTCAACGTTTTATGTAAGTTATCTCCTCTTATTTGACAGAAAAATTGTAGTACATAGATGTCATCAGTATTAATGCTTAGTTTTAGTGGCATGAAGCAAAATACAGGAACATAACAAATAAATTACATAATTTAAAAAATTAAAATTATATATAAATATCAAGCGAAAAAATGGGGAGGGTCCACACCAAGTCTTACTAACTCTCATCAAGGGAAGGGAGCTCCAAATTTAAGAAAATGGTTTCACGTAATGAATGGCTATCTACTAGCAAAGTGTCTCTGCTAGCCACGATTACACCCGGCCACACCAAAGGCATCACTCGGGAGCCAACGAGTGCCCACGTGCACGGGCCAGGCGTACATTATCACCCCCACTCCTCCTATTCCAACCAACGCATCGCAGCATCACTGAAAAGTACAGGTTCCTGCAAGCTCGTCCAAGCTTCACAGAGCAATACCGTAGCGCGTGATCGTGCATAGCACTCAGCGGTGCTGCAACGCAATGCGTTAGATGGTCAACAGATGCGCAACAGCAGATTTATCACATATATAGCAAGAGGCAGCTTCCAACATCAAGGACGGAGTTCTCTAATCACCCGAGATTGGCGAGCCACGTCCAAGCGCCGCACGAAGAGCTGTAGCACTGACCCCTTCATTCGACTCAGCGGTTTTGTTATAGTGCCGCAATAACAGCAGCGGTGCTCCAAGCTTCTGAGGCACTTGATAATTGTTCACCAGGAAGCCCCTAGCACTGGAGCAATCAGGGTAAGGTTGTCCAATGCCTTGAACTGCGACTTACACCATAGTGCTCCTAGATCTCGCAAAAGCCGACCATCCAGGCAGGATATGCAACTCGACTAAACCCCCAGTTCAAATGCCAGGTGCGACAGCCACAAATCCCGGAGGTGGCAGGCGCGGTAATGACACAACCCCTTCAACCCCCCCCCCAATTCAGACCCGCGTCTGTAACTCAGCAATGTTCCCACTAAGCTCAGAAAGTACTAAACGAACACCAGAATGATTTAAAAGGTTACCACCCTCACATCACATATTATAGCAAAACCTCCTGCACAGTAAAAAACCCATACATCACCAGAGTTATAAGTATCTCCATCGCAAAGCAACGGAATTCGGTTCGGTACCCCAAGAACTCCTCTCGTATCCAGACCCTCCTGGCGGGAGGTTCGGACTAGTGTGGCGACCGTCATCAGTCAATGATATTAAGTGACAAATTCTGTTCAATTTACATTTTCACTATACAGGCTAACCTATTATTAAAACCCATAAGAATGAGCTAGTAAGTAAACCTGTAGTTATATTCTGAGTTTAACGTCGAACAGAAACATTGACTTCTAGACGCTTACGTATACTATCAGTATCATAATATAACAGCTGGGCATCTAGCAACTAGAACGTGAGGGTTTATGAGATTTTCGTGTATCATTCCGATAGTACTTCAGGATATATGCCTCCAAGTAGTAAAACATTTTGCGATACAGAATAAACTCATGTCTTATAATATGGTTTTAAATACAAATCACAGTTACATTTTGCATTGTATTCACCGCTTTCGATGTGTCATACAACGAACATCCATGTTTCATTGTCTGCTTATATTCAATTTGAAATTTGGAATAAAACGTGTGAAGCAATTAGGCAAATTCACTTCTGCAAAACTTATCCTTTTACTTTAATGCTAAAAGTAACCAGATACATTTTTCCATTGTTAAACGGGCACGTCAAATTATAAACGCCATTTCAAAAATATCCTTCATGGAAGCTATAACGCTGTTAATCTGTGCGATCATACGTTGCCGCAATGAATACTCTTTGAGATATTCCTCATCCCAATGGTTGTGCAAATAACGCTAGTCGAGTAACGTATCTCCAGGAATCCATGTAGAATGTTTTTCCGGGTATCCTTTCTTTGCTATTGCTTAGGTGTAATGTCAAGCAACGTGATAAAAATGTTTCATTGACATTTATTTGAAAATGATTCTTCCCATAACCATTGAAAGAGGCGTCAGTGCCTACGTTGAGAGAGGTCCTCCTCCAGGGCACTGCGTTGGGAAATTCATCTGCGGTGGTTTCCAGTGACCTTACCATGTTGAAAGTGCATGGAAGTGCTACTGTCATGCAGATAACTATTATGTGTTTAGTATGTTGTGTTATTTGGTTTCAGATTAAATGGAGGGGAAGAGAGATGATGAAATCAAGCGCCTGCCCAATCAGTTCTTATTGGTCATATATCAAAATATGTCTAGTATATTAGCAGTAACATTTGTTAAATATAATCTGTGTTCCATGTACAATATACATCTACAATATTATCTATGCTATGCTTGTGCTTCTATGATCTCTGTTATTAAATAAAGTCTGTCGTTCTTAAAACACGAAACGTGCACTACAGTTTATTTAAAACTTACAGGTTATGGGCCCAGAGCGCCTGATAGGCTTAGCAGATTATCTCGCGAAAGTTTAAATAAGTTATTTTATTCGCAGTAGGAGAAGTAATCAGTAGCTAGCTTAGATATTGTGTAGTAGTGCATCAACTGTTCTTGTGTTTGGTTGCCACTGGTTTAAATTCTTAAAAAAAAAAAATTAACAAAAATGGCGACAACGAACTATATTGTAAATGTGCCTAAGTTACGTGTTAGAGAGAACTACGACGAGTGGGTGTTCGCCGCAGAGAACTTTTTAATACTTGAAGGCATGTATCAAGCCCGAAAGAAACGAAAGTGGTGCTGAAATTACAGTGTCGGTTGTTGATGACGCCAAGACAAAGGCGAAATTGATTCTTACAATAGTCTCATCACTATACGTCCACATAAAAACTGTCAAGACTACAAAAGAGCTATGGGAAAAACTCAAATCGCTCTTTGACGATTCCGGTTTTACAAGAAGGATAAGTCTTTTACGGCATTTGATATCCATTCGATTGGAGAGTAGCAGTTCAATGACCTCGTATGTTACGCAGATAATTGAGACAGGTCAAAAGCTAAATGGAACAGGATTTGCGATAAATGATGAATGGATTGGTTCGTTGTTGCTAGCTGGACTACCTGATAAATATGAGTCAATGATTATGGCCATCGAGCACTCAGGGATTCAAGTGACATCGGACGCTATTAAAAGCAAACTTTTAGACATGGAGACCGGAAAAGAAAGTAGTCATAATGATGAGGGTGCATTCGTTGTATCGAAGAATAGCCAACATAAAAGGAAACAATTATATGGCAACAAAGAAGTCAGTTCAAATAAGTCAAGTAGTACCAACATAAAGACTGTCAATGTCAAATGCTATAAGTGCAAACAGCTTGGTCACTACAGAACGCAATGCCCAAACATGAAAAAAATGCATTCTCAGCAGTGTTTTGAGTGGAAGTTTCAATAAAAGAGACTGGTATATTGATTCTGGTGCTAGTGTTCATCTAACGGCTAATCAGGACTGGATCACCAGTAAATATCGTGAAGTGCAACAAGAAATAATGGTAGCAAATCAGGAAACTGTTTCAATTACGTGTGTTGGCGATGTGAAGATAGTAACCTCAGTTAAAGGCAGTGCAATCGATATAAACATCGAAGATGTGTTTTGTGTTCCAAACTTAACAACAAATCTCATCTCAATTAGCAAGTTAATTCTGAAAGGCAACAAGTGATTTCCACAGAAATGG